>CM077116.1:218273443-218873443 GCA_039619475.1 Icerya purchasi | reverse complement strand
CTCTTATTCGGTTCGCTATTCTATTTCCCTGCATGACTGCCGTTAATAGTCCCTTTCTTCTCTAATCTCATGAGCAATTTCCTTTTCTTTATATCTTTTCTGATTAAATATTTTCGTTTTCTCTAATTCTATTCATCGCCTTTTTTATTCGTAATATGTTCTGTCCATGATATTTTCGCGGTTATAATTATTTTCTGTAATTTCTATGAAACACCACTAAACGTTCTTCCAGCTAAATACCGTTGTGGTGGCGGTGGCAAATTGTTTTTCGCTTTTTACTTTTCATCACGTGAAATATCTCTTTGTTAAACTGTTTGTATTTCATATTCGGAAGTAGTTGAAGCACATTAATTGTTCACAAATTTGAAAAGAAATGGCTAGATGTGTTGTAAACTTTAAAAAAATAAACTTATAGTCTCCTATTTTTTTCTTTTCTACAAATAAGTCGCTGCAGTAAACAGCCGGAAAACTATGGATATTCCTACCTAGAATAGGTCATAAATTTAGTACAACTTTATCAAATCACCCAAGTCAACTGATCCAATGTGGTAAAATATTTTGACCGATGTGAATTTTTTTCTCTGGACCAGCAGCAACCTAAATAATGCGATGATAGCCAATGTAATAATAAATAATAAATAATAATAAATAATAATAAGTAATAAGTAATAAATAGTGGACGAGAAATGGCAAAAAACCATTCATTCATACTCGTATTAACGAGTATGATCAAACGCAGAACTGAGTAATACGGAAACCAAACCTACTCTATTTTCTTCTTTTAGAAGTCGAAGAATAAAAAGAAACATATTTACTGTTTATCTCCGTTGGAAAACAGTGCCAAACACAAAACAAGAAGGCCGCATTATTCACCTACCACCTCATTCAGCGAAAACGTAATGTTCACTAATTTTTAAGTGTCGAAAATACCGATAAAGAGGAGCAGAAGAATTGAAGCAACTGGACAATAACCATACTCATGCTAAAGAATAAGTCCTTCGTAAATATGAATCAAAATACTTGTAAAGTTAATCGCGATTTTCCAGAAGTCCGAAAACCTCCACTAATAATGGTTAAAAAGATTTTCTATCAAATAAATCCCTTTTAAGATCGAGAAAGCAAACTGTTGATTTTACCAACAGTTTAACTACTACCTTGATTCAGTACATGATGCACCTTCATGTGCTTCTGCCAAGCACCTCTTCATGGATCGTGCGCATTGATATCCTGTGCTGCGTTAGTGCCTACTAGATCTCGCCTCTGTTTCTCTATTCATTTTCACCGGCAATCTTGTCTGTTCCTCCGTATCAACTAGAAACTCTTAATATCCCTTTGTTTTTAAATTTCGGCTGTGCACAGTCTTCGGTGCAGCTAACAACTTCCCTATAGGTTTAAAATAAGAAGTTAAGAAACTAAATTCCCGTTCCACAGAGTTTTTTCGAACGTGTGGAGCAGTGACTTTCTCGTTTTCTTTTATATAAAAGAACATTTTTAAGTTCTTCGAAAATGTTTAACCGGCACTGAATTCGGTAGCAATCAACCGAAATCGATTTCGTAGCCATCCCTATATGCCCGTAGATTTGCAAAATCGCTTAGACCGTCACAACCGTATAGGTTACTCTAAAGCATTGACCTTTAAATTGTGAAAAAGGTCAGCCTAATAACCGCATCTATACATTAGCATGTGCGTTCGTCAACGGTGCCCCGGTCACCTTGTAATTTTTATCGGCCATTAACGAGTGTTTTGTTACTTCTTTCGAAGAGGGTGCGCGCACACAACCAAAGTCTAGTTAAATCTTTGGCCGTGTCTTATTTTTCGCTCGCTTCGACGAAAAGGAGGTTCAAAGCAGCTGACGGCGAAACGGAAAGGATTCATTTTAAAGTCGCATCCCCGGCTATGTTAGAATAATAATTCGGGCGAAAACACACATCGGCCTCTGGAAATCCCAATTTAAAAAGAAAAGACTCGGGAAAAGAATGGCCGTAATATTATATAACAGGACGCTAAGTTTAATATAACGACGCTGTTGGCTCTCGGACACAATAAAATTATTGTTATTCGGGACGCGGTCCGGAAGGAACTTGCAGACCGACACCAAACTGGAACTGGAACCAGAACTGTAACTGGAACGGACAGATAAAACAATGAAACAAGCAGCAGAGCCAGGCTGCGCCTTTGTGCACGCTAAAGGAGTTCGAACGGAGGAGCGTCCGTGAATCTGACTGCTCAGTTGACTTATGAGAGGAAAACGGAAACGTCGCTGGATACGCGGCTTCGCAGCGGTGAGCTGCAATTCGAGCATGCGTTTTTCGGCGGCGAATCTAAACTGTAAAAGCTACATAGGCGACTTCTGAACGGCGAAGGTGTTTAGATTAACTTTCACCAGTTTTGCGCTCCGGAGGAAAATAATTTACGCCGCGGCCCGCACGAGAGCTTCGAAACACGCCGTTTTAGCCCGGAGGATTTTTTTGTTTAATATTATCCTAGGATGCCTACGGCCCTGTCGATTTTTTTTTTGTAGAACCGGCTTAAAAGTCCTATATAGAATTAAGCCTTTAGCCTGCTTTTATCATCGTAACAGTAGGCAGTTAAAATCGTTGCGCAAATATGTAAATAAAGCTCATACCGATACGCATTGCCTCTTTGCAAGTACCCCCTCACTTTTTAACAATAAAAATTTACCCTTCGTCAACTCGCAAAAAAAGAACTTTTACTTTTTAACCAACTTTCCATTCCTGTATTTCCGGATCCTTTGATCTTTTTAATTTGATTTTCCACCGAAAGAGATTGCCTTTCCAACTTTTCTTCAGCATTAGAAATTTATCGAAAGCGCATGTCGTTATTGCGAACATTAAAAAGGAAATTGGTGTAATTGTACATATCCGGGATATTCTGCTTTTTTGTTTTCGAGACAATTAGAGGGAACTTTACCGATCATCACCGATTATCACCGATCATCACCGATCATCACCGATTATCACCGATCATCACCGATTATCACCGATCATCACCGATCATCACCGATCATCACCGATTATCACCGATCATCACCGATTATCAACGATCATCACCGATTATCACCGATCATCACCGATCATCACCGATTATCACCGATCATCACCGATTATCACCGATCATCAGATTTTAATTCTGTCAGATGCGGACTATAGACAAGCAAATAGAAGAAATTACGCACAGACAATTGTAGTAGGTCGGAATATTAGTCAAAAAATTAAGGATACACAAATAACCGCTATTATTATTGAGGTGTGGTGTAAGGAATGGAAAAGAAACCAAAGTGAAATAAAAACGAAACGAAGCAATATATAGGGTAACAACAAAGTGAGGGGGATATTCGGGAAATTAAGATTTTTCCATTTTTAAGGATTAATATCGGAAAAGTAACATAAACATCGCCGTCAAAAATTTGGTACAGAGTTATTTTAAAAGCAAAAAAGCACAAGACATTCGAGGAAAGAATTATTTTTGTAATGGAAACTGTGGCAGAAGCAACAAGCCGAACTGGAGAATCGGGGATAGTTCATTCCCTCTACCATATCGGTAAAATAACGAACGAATATATGAATTAAGGAGAGCGTATACGAAAAATCGTGAAGTACGCCGAAGAAGTAAGCGATGGAGAGCATTTGCCGTCCACAGAATCTTGCTGCGTCATAATCACATTTCCAGCACGTAGTTAATACGTATATATTTCTTTTTCAGTAATACTTATTGCGTCTATGTTTTTACGTCATGTCTGAAGACGCCACATATTCGCCCACTCACTCTAGATTGACGTTCATCAATCCGACTGAGGCCCGCTATCGAGTCGTTGATGATTGCGCCGTTGTAAATGCAGCTAAAAGCTTAACGGTATTTATCGCTGGGAGAACACCTTCGCCAAGTGAACTATATTAGTTTCATATCGGGATTTAGCTGTTGCAACCGGCGCTAAAACGTTTCCACTTACTCTACCATAATATACCGATGATTGATTGTTGTTTAATAAGTTAGCCTACGAAAGAAGAGTAGCTGGTGGTCGCGGGCAATTGATTCGAATCCTGCTATTATTGGATACATCGAAAATTGACTCTTGCCATAGGTTCTTCCGTAATGGACGAGTCGAAATAAATTGAAAAGAATTATTACTCTCGTTAATGTTCCTCTCAATGTCGAAAATTCCCTAACGTTACTTCTGTAAATCTGACTAAAATAGACGCGAGAAGAGTCTATTATCAAATTTTATCGGCATTAACTCATTTTACACTTAACAGTGAAATATCTAATTCCAAGTGTTTCGCTTAAAGTTAAAATATAGAGTATAGGTTAATTAGGTTTTCATTTTCCGGTTATTTCATCGAGGATTCGGAAACAATGAACTCTACCAAATCGGGTTCTAACCTCTACGATTAGATTATAGGGAAGCAAAACACTGCAAACGATGTGAAATATTGTCCTTTAGCGCAGTAACGGTTCGAAGGTCGATTCTTGTAAATATATCAATACGCGGATGCTGTGCAACGAACGGATCAACATGCTGCTAAATTATCCGATATCTTATTATAGTGGATCATCTCGCCTCGCGCGGAAATGAACTAACTCCGGTTTGACTGAATGTCATCGCGGTTTTTGGCCGGATTTCTAACAAATGAATCGTTTACTTTTGAACTGTAAATAATATTGTCCATTTTCTGTTCCTAACTTTATATTAAAAAATATTATAAACAACGTGTACTACAGAAATTATATTTTAATAATATTAAAAATAGCCGACATGTTCCCGGAATGACGTACATGGGGAATCATACGGCATTAATAAATAAATTGCCATAAGCCGGTCATGTCGTCTCGTGTGTCGTCAACAATTCCGGTGCATAATCAATTTCGTGAATTCCGGCAATGCGCATAATGCAGATAATGCGGATAATGCGGATAATGCGGATCGCTAATGATTTCGATCTTTAAACAGTTACAATACGTTTCTTCTTGCTGACCCCATACGTGTGCTTACCATTTTTGCTCAAGTCGACTACTTGGTTTGTTAGAGGCCCCTCTTCACTTTGTCTTCAACGGTTTGTTTCGCGGCCTTTCACGAAATCGAACACTTTTCGTAACAGGCGTTTACGATCTTTATATCGTTTCCTCGGTTCGTCTAAATCTCTTTTTCGAGTTCTCTAATTTCGCGAATCAACCTTCCACATCCAGCACAGTCGTAATGATTCACCATTGTTGAGGAATTTTTTTCCCTGTTATTTTTTATTTATCAGAATACGCGTGTATCCGAAAATGTTTACTTCGTTTCTCGGGGGGGGGGGGGGGGGGTAAAAATTTCATTCCCATATTTCGATAGCACCTCTTAATTTCTTTCTTTTTATTTTGATTCGGTTTTTTCCCTTCAACAGTCTAGTAAAACAATGAGAGGATCGTGTAAAAAAGCTTCCTGCTGCTGAAGAAATGAGCGTTTTTTTTTATTTTTATTCATTTTTCAAGTTAGTTGCAACGGCAGTTGGCAGTCGATTGTTGTGCCGTATATTTATATAAACGGTATCGGCGGTACGTGATTATTTAGCGATTTCCGAACGACCGGCCGAACACCATCCGAGTCAATATTTACAAATGGTTCGGTTCGGTTCGGTTCAGATCAACTTCACCTATTTGCCCGTGTTATTGGCCGCTTCAGATCGTTTGAAGTCTCCCAGCCCGGTAAATAGCTGTCGAGTGTGTTGCTTGCCAGTTTTTCCATTATCGATAACTGAACTTTTAAATTGCCGATCAAATATTTGAACATGCAACCGATTATTTTTAAAACTGCTCGTTTTACTGTTATTCGTTTGTTTTTTCGGCCCCCCGCCGCCACCCGCTTCAACACCGCCACAGCCACCCGCTTTCTCCCGGGCAAGCCACGCATTCGAATAAAAATAGCTCCAATTGAACAGACGATGCTCGCGATCAGTGGGGTCACCTCTTTTATCGCCCCTTCAAACCAGCGACACTTACCTGCATACTTCGCGAACGAATAATTTATCACGACACAAAGGCGGAAAAATAGACCTATTTTTCGTGCATGTATTTATTTCCGAAACGTGTATTTATTTCCGAAGCGTGTATTTATTTCCGAAACGTGTATTTATTTCCGAAGCGTGTATTTATTTCCGAAGCGTGTATTTATTTCCGAAAAATATATAAGTCAAGGCTACGATGCAAGCAGGTTGCCATGTTGTATTGTAAAAAGAAATAAATTTGAATACTTAAGAAAAAAACTAAAGAAAGCTGAGGCAACGGCTAAAGGCAACTGCGAATCATGCGAGAAGAGCCCGATCTAAGTTGAGCTGATTCTCCGTGTCCTATCCACAGTGCGTTCCAATTTCTTCATTCCCTTAACCTCCTAAATTCAATTTAGTATCCCTTCTGTACCCCGGGCGCATATGGCCCGTTTGGGCAGCCGGCGCCTGTACCTTTTAATGTAATAATAATAATAATAATAATAATAATAATAATAATAGTAATACTAATAATAATAATACTACTAATAATAATACCAATAATAATAATAATAATAATAATAATAAGTTTCACGTAAAAAATAATAACGAAAATTAACAAATAAACCGGGAAAAAGTAGAAAGAAACACGCTCATTAATAAAGATTCGCCTATACTTTTAATATAGAAAATAAACAAAATTTGGAAGAGAAAAAATAACTAAGCGTAAAAATTATATACCAGTTAGCCACGGTTAATTGAAATAAAGGTGGTGGATGTAACCGACATGATAAATAAGGTGGAAATTATAGGGGAGAAAAAAGATCGGTAAGCATGGAGGACATTGAAATTGCAGAAAGAAAACTATATTAATAAAATAAGGTAAACACATTAATTAAAAAATAAGTAAATAAAAATAGCGAAATAATAAAAGTTAAATATAGAAAGTAAAAGTTATAGCCAGAATGGCAGCTCGATGAAAAAAATAAAATATTGTAAATATAGAAAAATATGTTTCTTAAAAAAAAAAAATGGAACAATAGGATAAACAAAATCATGCCATTAATCCAGATGATCGGGAGTGTAAATTAAGGCCCGTATTGTATTACCATTATTCAATTCCGTACCTGCGATACTAAAATTGTAGTTGAGAAACTATAGGTGTGTAGGCGAAAGAACCTCATTGATTAAATCTCAAATACGGTTTCTTAATAACCTCGCTTTTCTAACCTTTTACTAATATATATATATATTTTTTTTTTTTTTTCTTCTTCTACTGCACTTAATCCAATAAGACCTATCGTTTAAATGTGTATGCACGAGTATATATAATATGTTACTAAGCATCATTTTACACTTCTATATCATAGAGTATGTTTTTAGGTTACTTTAAAAACTGTTTATTTATAGTACACCTTCGTTATCTTTCCGGAAACATTATCGAGAGAGCCTTTACAAATGTATATGTGTTATCTTGGTAAAACGTGGATGTAGATAAATTCTGTATCAGTGTATGTGTTGCATGCGAATGCCGCAGTCATAGGACTTATGGCCTTTGAGAAAGTTAGTGTACAATTAGTACAGTTTATGAGGTGTTCAGTTTTTCCGTTTTGTCGGTTGTGTGGCTTTCCTATCTGCAGGCGCAAGAAATACTTGAATTCATGTGCATAATTATGGGCCTATGTGTACATACACGAATATGGGTTTATATAAGTGCATTCTAGTATAGATTTCTGTAATCAGCATATCTTAGTTTATTTTATGTGTAATATAAATTTTAGCAATAATTGTAATAACAAACTAATCACTGTTACTGCTTCCGATCAAGAGAGATGGACTAGATACTACTATCTATTCTTTTTAACAATATATATATATATATATATATATATATATGCACATTAGAATTGGCTTTACTTCTGAATAAAATATTATACTGTTTTAATTTTCTCTCTGAATATCGAAATATTTTATGTATATTTCTCGAAACCTTTATTCTTTTTTTTTTCATCTGTATTTTAAATAGTGTAATTTCATTCTCTTCGGCAAGTTTCATTTTCATTTTAAAATCCGTATCATCCGGTATCATAAAACGCTTGTGATAACATTTTTCTTTTCTTTCCTTTGGCATATAATGTGTCTTCAGTTTACATGCTACGAGTATGTTTTTAAAAGCAGTTCTTTCCACTGTATTCAATTTTACAGGTTCTTCATTTTCAGTTTATTTTATTACATTTAAATAGCACTGCTGAAGCAATTTGCGCATCAACGGAATTTTGTGTAACAATGATAATAATAAAGATTTATTTGATTATTATCTGTTTAATTCTCGCTATTTGCGGAATTTCTGTTTCAACAAACGCCGGTGGATCGATCCAAATCTACGTCTCCATTCCTAAGACTTTTCCAACTATTGTTGTGTTCTATTTATCATTGCGATTTTCTTTAATTGAATGCATATACTGCGTTTCACATCTTATTTCATCGTTATGCTTCCTGCGAGACTTTTGGGTATTACTGCCGTTGTGGATAATATGATCGGAACAATCTCGACAATTTTTCTTCATTTTTCGGAATATTGGAATATATATGTATTCATTTTTGAATAATACCTTTTTTAACAGATTAGTCAAGTTAGAAATAGCAATGTCAACAACGTTCGCTTGGTGCCTTTATAATTATATCTAGTCTTTTACTATCATTATTATTATTATTATAACTATTATTATTGTTATTATTATTATTACTATTATTATTGTTATTATTATTATAATTATAATTTTACACTACCCAACTTCTCACTGACCGCGGACACTTCGGAGCCTACTTAAAAAAAATAAAAAATTGCAGAAGATCACAAATGTGACTGCGAGGAAATTGAAAACGCCAATCACGTAATCGTCGACTGCAGTAAGTATTATCAGACACTTCAACACACAAAAAACCTCAATTTGAACAATTCAACTTTGGCAACTAAATTTCAAAAGTTCGCGTTCTTAGTTTTAAAAATAACAACCGACAGTAATATTTACATTACTTAATTAAATAAAAGATATTACACTTAAAATCTACTCATTAACACATATGTAATTTTCAATACCGGGACGAGACAATCTAGCCTAAATGGTAACCCAAACCGAAATCAATTACACTTACTTCTTTCAGCAAAAAAAAAAAATGAAACAAATAATGTACATCATTAAAATATTGCAGCAGTAAATTAGCTGTGTAGGTTATTGTAACAGTCATGTCGTCAACACGCACTATTGCAAATCTACCGCTTTATTCGTTATTAACGCTGTCTTCTCTGGACTCCTTTCACTTTTCTATAACAATATTCTATTAAATAAGTACACAGTACATAACCTACCAGATAAAGTGGCATTAAGTTTTCTTAAATTCCGATATTAAAAAAAAATTCTCAAATTTTATTACAGAAGTTTCATTTTAAACAGGTTTTACGTCAAGATTAAGCCTAACGGCGGTGCTTGGCTGGGCGCCTTTGTATGCAAACTCATATTGTAATTAAACTTAGTCCAAAAAAATTATTATTATTATTATTATTTTTATTATTATTGTTGTTGTTGCTATTGTTATTATTACGAAAATGTGCAGTATCGCTGCTTAGTATATTAGGGCTCATTCTGTTTCTTATCCAAATTGATAAATTACATAATTTACATCCCGTAAAATTTTCATTTATGCGGATAATTCTGTAATTATTCGAGTTCGCTTTATAGTCGCATTTTACAAAGCAGTTGACCCATAATGTTGAAATTAATAGAGGCTCCTAGTTAAAAAAAAAAAGAAACTAAATTTGTGATATGCAGGAATAGAATGCACAATAATATACGTGAGACTAACGGGGAAAAAAAAAAAAGAACAGTTTAAAAAATTAATATAGATTAGAAGAAATTTTTGAGATTAAATATCTGGGTTTTAAATTAGATTATAGATTAATGTGCAATGTACCGATTACTTAATACTGAAAAATATAAATTACATCTTTCGTTACTTTGGGGGAATTTTTTTCTGTATCAGCTGCATCAATCAATTTATTAATTAACCTGTTTTTCTGGCTATGGACAAATGCACTAGGGAAAAGCACAACTTCCTACAAATAAAACAAAAAGTTACAAAATTCTAATTGAAACATATACATGGAAAACCGAAAAAAGGCTAAAATTCCTCACTTTAACAGCGTCTATCAGTAGAAATTTGGTAAAATTTACTGCGAATTGATAAATTTAACAAAATTTTATTCTCCTTCTTTTCGTAACTGTTTAATAATACTTTAATAGAAAAGTTAACTATTCTAAATATTATTATTTTCCGTTGACTCGGGGAAAAGGCATAAAGTAAAATAAAACTACATTCAAAAGAGCTCTTTTGTGTTTTTAAATTTTTTAACCGTTTTCAGATCTGTTGTTCATCTCTACTTTCAGATGAAGATGTGTGTGTGTGCGTGTATGTGTAATTTTCAGGACGATGATTCAAATTAGTTGGAAAAAAGTAAAAATTAATTTACGTGAAAATAAGAAAAAATCGAAATGTCGGCGGTTCGATTTAAGTCCTTTTATCGAACGGAGAAGTCTTTAACGAATTATCCTTTTAACGAAAAAGAAAGTTGTTCAGGTTTTTTTCTACGATTCCATTCATCCGTAATAACGTTTAAAAGGTTTCGTTTTTCCCCTTCGAAAATATCTGTTTGAACGTCTGCGCGGAAGGAAACTTTCAGAGTGTAGAAAACGATTAAACAAAGCGGGGAAAATGGCGGAACGGAGCACCAAAAACTGCCTTATTCGAATAGGTCGATTACACTTAATTTAATTAATAAACATTTACTAATTAACCGGTTTGAGGAAGAACGAGAAATAAAAAACCGGTACAGACGAAGTCGGTGTAATTTTAAGTATTTCAAATAGAACCGCAAAATTAAACACGGCTCGTGTTTTGTGTTTTTAGCGAAAACTTTTCTGAGAAAAAATGAAATGCATCCCTCGTTCTACAGTGTTCAAAATGGCGCGTTAAACGTGCTTTATGACCGAGTGTTTGGTCGATTTTGGTAGCCTAGTGGATAAGATTCGTAGCGATAGCGCCTAGATGATAGATTGACTTCCGTTACGGAGGTCACGGGTTCGATCCCGGGCGACGACAGATACTTGTATTACAAAGAATTATTAAAATCAAAAATATTCGCAAATAATCACACGTGGAAGGCAATGGAAAACATGCATATCATCATATGTGCGCTAGGTCAGTACACAGCAGTCCCACACTTGGGACTATATTCGTAAAACGATGTAAATCAAACAATCACAATATCAGATCCGAATGTAGTCTTCTTGCGTGTTGTGTACACATTCGTACTGCGTATAAACAATTGCCATGGGCGCTACCTATATATCTGTACAGCTAAAAGTGTACGAATAGGTTGCGCTAACGCGCTACGTAGCGTACGGCATCTGAAGAAGAAATGGTTAAGGTGCTTGGCTATCGAAATCGGAGGTATCATGGATCTTCGAGATTAGTCTCGTTTTGGATCCAAGTCGCTCCGAGGTTTACGCAGCTTCAAATTGAATTGAGTACCAAAGAAATCTGCGAAAGAAAAGGCGGATCCCAAGTAGAAAGGAACTGGCTGTCCTACTCGCAATGGTGCCGTTCAGCTTAGTACATTACGAAAAGCTTAATTGCACAATCCCCCCGACGACGCCCTGCTAAGGGTATGGGACTTATAATTTACTACCTGCGAATGTATTTGTCGATTTGAAATTGTCAATCGAGTCAGAAATAGAACATAAAAATTCAAGCTTTAATATAGATTGCGTATTCCGAAGAATGTATATTTCTGACGTAAAAATTGTCGTATTTATCATATATTTCCGTTGCGCAAAGCATCCGTTTTTCGATTTTCACAACTTCGATATCCATTGCCGAAAACAATGTGTAAGATTTGTTTTAATCACTTCGAAAATCGAAATGAGACATTTTAACATTTATTTCTTCGAATATGAAGAATTCCTTAAAATAGTAAAACAAAACACAGAAAGATACTTTTCGAAGAAATGCCTTTTACGTGCTTGAATGTATGTAATGTATGTAACATATGTAGTAGGCCGCAGTCAACATTTCGAACTGAAAAATTGTGTATTATTTACTTTCCCGGTTTATGTCAATATCGCGATCTGTATGGATGTGCGACTTATGGAAAATGCGAGAAAAATAGTAATTCAGACAGAATTGAGAAATCACGGTATGGAAAATTTCCGCGCGAGTAAAAATATGAAGACCATTTTCATAACAGGTATCGAATGACAGTGGAAAATTTGTAGAAGAAAGAAAATGTATAGTCGCGTTAACCATCGGATCACCGCAGAATTGTCTACGAGTGTGATTTATAGGATGATCTGAGCCTGGTTGCTCCGAAGCGCGCGATCAGGTTACCTGAAGAAAGGAGGATAATTCTTTCAAAAGACCGAGTTTTTGTACGTTAAAAGCAGCATTGCTATTGTTTGCGAAACGTAGGTATTTACATTATTATTAAAACCGAAAAATGATTGTGTACTTTTTTTTTTTTGTTATCACCTATAAAAAGAATTGAAGCGACATCGGCGAGAGCATTTTTTTCACCATTATTGCCTACTTTTAAATGGCCGAAAGATTTAGTTACGAAGCATCGGAGACGGTGGCAAATGCTGGAAAACTTCCAATGAAACATGAACCCAATTACCTAACCGACGAGAAACAAGTAACCGGAGTGCCAAAAATATAAGGGCGTCAAATTCACTGACATGCTCCAGCGTAAACGCGTTTTGTCCTGTTCGGAGGCAAGAGGCAGACGTTAAAGTTGCTCGCCCGGATCGGGAAAGATGCGGCGACCACTTCTATAATGAGCAGTCAGCCTGCAGCCTCGCTTGCCAGAACAAAATGAGTACCGATATCACCTTTTATTCCGTGCGGAAGACAAATACGGAAAACGAACAAATCCGAAAGAGAAAATTGTACAAAAATAAATAATAACAGAAAGAAACGGACGTTCCCCGCGCTGATTTTGCGTTTTAACTATCGACCAATAAAAACCGAATAAAAATCGACCCCCTCTTTATCCTCAAGCGTTAGCGCGCCCGTATATTAACCGGGAAAGGACCTGTTCGCTAATGTTCCGGAACTTGTTTAGGCAGCAAACGAAACGGTAGACCGCACAAAAAGCACGGCCCACACTGCGAAGATGCGAGACTCGCGCTCAAAGAACGATTAACGTAATTTATTGGCCGAACTCCGCGTCTCCGGTAACAATGCAACCTCCTCGTCAATCGATTAATTGATAACTACCGGACCAGATCGATAAATCAACTATCGTGGGAAAAAATAATGAAGACCGTCGCCTATGACGCGTCGATCCCTTGAGTCGAGCGTACACGTTGAACGGGCGCGTAGGTGAAGGTACACGTTCTAATTATATAGCGACTGATAAAGGACGTCTGTGATTTAGAGTAGGTGTTTCGAGACGCCAATTCTATTCCGAATGGAACAGCGCAGCAGTCATATTTAGAATGAATTCAGTGATTCCATGACGCAGAACCGTACTGAGCAATGGACGTGCCGCCGTTAGATTAAAGTGGCAGCGGTAAATCATTTGAACGAAATCGATTTATCTTTTGTATGCTCTTTTTTTTATTATTACTATTTTTTATTATTACTATTTTTTTTGTTATCATTACTTTTTATTATCATTATTTTTTTATTATTATTACTTTTTTTTTGCACCGGTGTTGGGATTTCATGAAAATGACTGCGATTGATTGTATTATATTACGGTCGTAAATTGCACGTTAACTACAGCACACTTTACCCCTGTGCATCATCGCATGCCTACGTAAGTTAAATACCCGAGAACTAACCCCCTTCCGAGAAACTCATCGTGTTCGGACGTAACAAAACGGTTTCATAATAACAGATAAAATAAAATATAACTTTCTGCACAATTCTGAAATTCTGTAATTTTTAACGCTTAATAGAAAACAACATAAATTACAGCCCACTTGGGTCTGTCTTTCGCATCAGTAATGACTTTTTTTAAGGTTGATTTTGCGTAATTCCAGCAGAAGCAGAAAATATCGTTTCATAAATAAGTCTTGACAGTGAAGACGAGATCTTCCAGCCGAGCGGACAAGAATATCGATAAACTTATAATTGTTCCCTTGGGTTTGAATGTTATTGAACTGGTCGCCATCCGTTTCTAATAGAAATACGCTCGATTACTTCATAATCAAACATCGAAAGAAAATTTATAAAATTTGCATCAACAATTAGAAGAAAAAAAACTGACGCGTTCCAAAGCGACCTACTTTATATTTTTGGAATTAATTCGTGCTTAAACTACGAATAATAATATGTAGGTTGCTCTTAAATATGTCGATTATTTCCAGATAATAATTATAACTATAAAATAAGTAAGTACCTCAATGATAAATTTAAGAAAATAATCGATTCACAATATTAGGCCGATTAATTTTTTTTAAATATAGTATATGTTTTAAAATTGTGCCGACAGGGGGGGTAGCATTTAACTTCATATAAAATAATTTACTTTAATAAATTAAAATAAATACCTTATTTCAGAAAATAACGGCTACGATGAACAAATAATAGATAAATTAATCTATAACATAAAATCAAAATCAAAATATATACAAAAAATAATAATAATAATAATAAAGGTAGGTGGATAACACATTTTGTAAACGATAAAATATAAATTAACCGATGTATATAAAAAGCAAACACTAAATGCAGCGTTCAAAACTAGAAATAATTTAAGAAATAAAATATACGCTTTAAATACAAAAAAATAATAATATTTCTGAAAATAATGATAAATGTGCACAGATTGTGAAAAATCATATACTGGCCGTCAAACGGGTAGAAAAAAGATACAGGGAACATATAAAATCATTCGGTAATGATGAAATTGAAAAATCTATAAACGCCAAACATCTAATAAAAAGTAAACATAAACCTAACGCCATCAGGAAATAATACCGGTAACAGTGTCTTGGCCGCCTATTATTATTATTATTATTATTATTATTATTATTATTATTATTATAAAGGGAATTTAATGAATGTAGCTGAAAATTATTACGTGAATATAAAAATAATTACTTTTAAACGATCAAATACGCAATAATAATAACCCTCTTTTTTAAATATGAAAATTTAACTCCTTTTTCTAGTCTGTATATATATGTATATATATATATATTTATATTCTTAATTTTTATTTTGAATATTTTGTCCATTATATTTATGTCGTAAACATACCATTTTCGATTTTTTTTTTTTTCTTATATTTTACCGTCCTTAATTTATTTGTAAAAAATTTCTAATTGTAACCATCATTCCGCTAGTTTTTAAATGTACAAACATGCAGTTTTTACAGTGCGTTTTTAATTTTAATTGAGTATATACTCTCTGTGCTCTTAGCATATGATGTAGCCCACCACGAAAACGTGTTGTTAAAACTGACGTATTTAAAATATAAATATAAATACCTATTTTTGTTCGTTATCGGGTCCGTATTTATTTATTTTATTACAATGTCGATTATTCTTTTAATTATTCCGAATTTAATACATGTTCGTTAAATTTACCGTCGACGTCATCTCATAGCCCGCGATGGGCACAAGGAGAAAGGTTTCGAAATTGTTTGATTGTACGTCGCCGGAATCGAACGGGTCATGTTTTGAAAAAGAAGAGGTTGGGCTTTGTCACCGACAAATTCCTGTCGAATATCTTTTTTTTTCTTTTTTTTTATGTTCTTTGGTCTGCGGTAAAGCAGATTTTCGGTCATTTTTTTTTTTAATCGGTTCTTAAAGGCGTTGCGGCCACCATTAAAAAGTGTAAACTATTACGAATAGACAAAATTTTTTGAATTTTTTCAAATTTTTCGTTTATTTTTCACTCGCTCTTCCGAGAATAAACACCATCGCGTTTTATAACAACGTAATTAATAACTCGAGAAGACATATACAAAAAAACCTGTCATTAGAAATAAGTCAAATTTTTGACGTAAATGTACAAAGCGACCCTTTGGCTGCGGAGTTCCAAAGACAAAAAATCGTTCATATAAAACTTTAGCTTTACTAGAGCAGGAATCCTTAAAACAACTCTGAACGTTCCGATTAAGAAAGGCTCTGCAAACTACAGCACTGTTAAAATTTACGTGGACCACCGTCGATAAAATCAAATCGGAAAATTAATAAAATACGCGTTGAAATGCCGATACTTTTCGTTACGTCCCCGGCCTCGTTAAAGAAAACAACGAAAAAAATTTAACACCGATAATTAACGATAATAATTGTTGTCAGCCATTTTAGGGGAGTGTGGAAATTCCATTTTAGGCCTGACTAAATCATCGATAGAGAAAAGTCTTACGAGAGATTCCAATAAAAGTGTACCGAATATTCCACCGATGATTTAAATAGGCCTCTGGCCTAATTTAATTTCATCAGTTGGGTTTACGCGCCATTTCCGCTCATCTTGCCTGTGTTGACTTTGTCGTTTTCAAATTTTCGGTATTCTAATTGTCGTCTGTTCTTTACGCGGCAATTCGCAAGTTTTTACAAATACCAGTCGCAATATCAACGGGAGAATTAGAGAACCTTCTTTTAAAAATCTGTCACCGCTAAATAACTCTGTTCGGCAGGAAACATTAACAAAAAAGGCTATTTCGTGAAAAAAAGGTTGAATACTTGAAATCGACCCAGAATACGCGAATGGGGAAAGATGTCACACTGAAACGATTAAAGTAAAAAAAAAAAAAAAAACAAAACAAACTGAAAAAGGCAAACTATAATTTATATATATATACTCGTATATATCGAAAACGCGATGAATCAAATATTTTATCGAATCGGTAGCCCTGAAACGGGCTGTTTCTAATTAGACTGCGGCGAACGAACGAATGACGAAAACCGGAGAACAGAGAAAGGAAACTTGCGAAACTGGAGAGAGACGCGATTAACGGAATAATTCTAAGGAGAAACGAAGAGAATAATCGAAAAATGGAATAAACAAACGGACAAATTATTGAAACAGACGAAAAATCGCGCAACTGGCAAAAGCGCGGACCTATATTACAGCGACGGTTAAACCGGGCCGCATAGATAATCGAAATAGATAACGACACAATATCGAGCTCTACGGTTAAATTAACCGAAATAAATAACTACAGAAAGTAAAGAAAATATACGAAAATAAGCTCTAATGGTAATAACTAAATAAAATAGACGGTAAACCGAAATGAATTAAAATACAGAATCTTCTCTAAACAATGCAAATCTGAATTTAGGCAATTTGTTTGTTTTTCAGCGCGTCTCATCTATGGACATTAACCCGTTGCAAGTGAAATCATTTTTTTTTTTTTTTTTTTTTTTTTTTTAAATGGGCACGCCAGCACAGGACATTTACCCAGCACAAAAGATTAAAAGAATAGAAGGACATATGGAGCGACAAGTTATATCAAGAAACGATTAGAGACAGAGGAAATGAATGCGGATAACAAGGGAACAACAGAAGGAGATGGAAAAGTGAGAATATAGAGGGCACTGTAAGGTGTAGGGAGGCCAAGGCTAAGCAAATTGGAATAAAGGATCGCGCGTTCAGTAGAAATAAAGGAACATTCAAATAGTACGTGATTTGCATCACACGAGCCATTGAAGGTTGGAGGATGAAAGGGACACAAAGGAGATTGAACCAGAGCAAAGCGGAAACGAGAAGCCGGGAGCAGACTGTGATTAAAACGAAGGCGAACTATGGAAGAAATGACAGAACGGCTGATACTGGGAAAATTATTAAACCAGGGAGAAACGGATGGATAAGGCTGTAAAGCAAGGTAAAAGGAGTCAGGGTTGGAGAAAAAGGACGGATAGAGATCAGTCCAAAAGTCACGGTGAGAACGAAAAGAGAGAGAGTAAAGACATTGGGAAGGAAATCTGCCTATGAAACGACCACTTACTGCGGCCGAGCAAGCTAACGAGTCAGCAAGATCATTACCAGCTATACCACAGTGGCCAGGAATCCAAAGCAGGTCAATATGGATAGAACGGGAGGCTAATAAATTGAAAATCAAGGAGCGTATATAAAGAATAATAGGACAGGAAGAGGGTTCAGGAAGGGGAGATGCGATAGCTACTAAAACACTCTTCGAGTCGGAGCATAGAAGGAAATTCACTAAATTAGAAGTTGAAGATATAAAGAGAATAGCCGTGGATTCGGCTAGGAAGACAGAAGAGAAGGAGGGAAGTTGAAATGATTCAGAATAGTTGAGAGCAGGAAGAATAAAAGCGGCACCGACCCCCGAAGCAGATTTCGAGCCATCCGTAAAAATCGTGATGTGAGCAGGGAATAGAGAGGAAAGAGTGTGATTAAATTCTTCGTGAATGGCAGGACGAGGAAGAGACTTAATATTAGAAGGTAAAGAGAATAACTTAGGCGGATGAGACAGTTCAGAGAAGTTAAAGGTAAAGTATGGAGATTTGTTCTGGGAGAGGACAAAGTGAGAAAGTGGAACGAGTCGAGAAGAGATGAGAGAAAGAATTGGAATCTTACGAGTAGAAAAACGCCAGTTGACCCGGATATATCGATAAGAATTCATGAGTTTGGAAGGAGAGATCTGCAGACGTCTAATCATGAACCTTTCACCAAGGTGAAGTCTTCGAATTCAAAGAGGAACAAAGCCAGTTTCGGACAGAAGAGCTGAAATTGGAGAAGAATTCAGGGCACCAACACAGAGGCGCAGACAAGAATTTTGGATGCGATCAAGTTTGACGAGAAGGGAAACAGGAGCACTGGCATAAAGAAAAGAACAATAGTCAAACTTAGAAAGAATAATGGATTTATACAGCATGAGAAGAATATATGGATCACCACCCCATTTGGGGGAAGACAACGCCTTCAAAAAATTTAGTCTTTTGAGAGCAGACGTGCAGAGATAGTTAATATGATCATGAAAAGACAGAGTACTATTAAGAATTACACCGAGGTAGGAGAAGGAAGTGAGTAAAGGAATAGGGACCTGGCACATGAAAAGGTTAACCAAGGAACGATCAAAAGGACGAAATGTAAAAACGATACCAGCAGATTTCTCAGGGGAAATAGAAAGATGAAGAGAAGATAAAGAATTTTCTAAAATAGCAAGGGAGTTATTAAGCTCCTCATTAGCAGAAAACAGATCATCAGAAGAAGAATAGACGAGAATATCGTCGGCAAAGAATAGCGAACTAGATGGAATAGAAAGAGAAGAAAGACTAAGGAAATAAATGTTAAAAAGGGTAGGACTAAGGCACGATCCCTGCGGAAGACCTCGAAAAACTGTCCTGGAATCAGAAAAGAAAGGGGTAGAAAGATGGATAGTTCTGTTCCGAAACAGATTAATAACTAAGGATGTAAACTCAAGAGGAATATTAATGGAAAGCATTTTATCCTGAAGAGAAGGAAGGTGAACCTTATCAAAAGCTGAGGTAGCATCAACGAAGGCAGAGATAGTAAATTTTTTGTGGATGAAAGATTTATAGATATCAGAGAGAAAAAGGGATATGCAATCAGAAGAACCAAAGCCAGGACGGAAACCAAACATGTTATCAGGAAGAACATTATTATATTCTAGCCACCAGATAAGGCGCCTATTAATCATTCGTTCAAAAAGTTTTCTTAAACAAGAGGCTAGAGAAATAGGACGAAAGGAATTGGGATTCTTCTTCGGAATAGGAATAATAATAAAGGAATTCCAAAGCGGAGGAGTTTCACAGATACACAGAAAAGAATTGTAAATTGACAACAGGATTTTAAGTGCTGATTCAGAAAGGTTCTTAAGGACACGGAATGGAATACCATCTATACCAGGGCTAGAATTAGAAGAATTAGTCAAGGAAGCACGAAGTTCATTGATGCTGAAGCTAGAAGACAGGAAGTGGGAAGAATTGGAGATAGGAAGGGAAGGAGACCAAGATTCCTCAAGGGAAGGAACATAGGAGGGAGCAATGGAATCAAGAAAAGTAGTGAGTCTATCTGAAGGAAGGTTATAAAATGATGGACGATCCGATCTAGAAGAGCGAAAAGCTTTAGCCATCTTCCAAAGATGGGAAATTGAAGTAGATCTAGCAAACGAAGCACAAAATTTCCTCCATGAATTTCTTTTGGACGTTTTGAGGATAAATCTAGCCTTGGCATTAGCTTTTTTATGAGCCAAGAAGTTAGCAAAGGAAGAACAAGACCGGAAACATCTAAATGAAGAGACACTGTCTTTAACAGCATTAGTACAATCTTCGTTCCACCAAAGTGAGGAAGCCTGAAGATGGTAATTTCTTTTGGAATGATGAATTGGTGGAGAGGAGGCGTCCAGAGCAGAAGAAATGGAATCAGAGAAAACGTTATATTGTTGAATAGGATCGGAGAGGGAGTGTATGTAAGGAAGAGATAAGTCGAAATTAGAACGGAATTCCTCCCAGTTAACCTTGTTGAGAGACCATTTAGGAGCGAGAGCGGGTATACAATAATGAGGAGGAGGAGGAGGAGGAGGAGGAGGAAGGAGATGGTGAAAAGAGAAAACAATGGGAACATGATCGCTGCCGAAGGTACCGTCCAGAGTTTTCCATTGACAGCGAAGACCAAAGTTTGGAGAGGTAAAGGACAGATCAACAGAGCTGGATGAGTGAGCGCCTCTATAAAGAGTAGGAGAGTTATCATTCAAAAGGACAAAATTTTTACCGAGAATAAAGTTTTCTAGAACACGGCCATTCCTGTTATGACGCGCAGAGCCCCAAAGAGGAGAGTGAGCATTCCAGTCACCGCCGACAATAAAGGGAAGAGAATGAGGATAAGCCAAAAGAGAGAATGGGAAATTATTAAGGTCAAAACTAGGAGGAACGTATACAGAAAATATATGAACATGCTGAGGATGAATATTTGGGATCGAAATATGGACTAAGTTGGGAGAGAGAGAATCAGAAGAAAAGTAAGAAGAATGGTCGTGGTGGACAAAGAAGATATCATTTCTTATGAGGATGGCAGCGCCACCATAGCCATCAACACGATCAGAACGTATTGCTGTAAAGCCACGAATGGAAATATTAGAGGATTCCGAAAGCCAGGTCTCAGATAAAAGAGCAATATGGATAGAGGAGGAGTCTAGTATTCCCTCCAATGCCTGTTGGTTGGCTCTCAGACTACGACAATTCCATTGGAGAATATTAAACTTGTGGATCATTAGGAAGAAAGCGTAATCATTAAAAGTTCCAATGTGCAGCAGCAGCAGCTCAATATTCTACCCGAACGATTAAATTGATCTACCTTTACGCGGTAGATGACTAAAAAAAAACGATATTTCTCTCGGTTCTTATTCAAAATAGAACGGACCATAAAAATTCTTTATCAAAAATAAGATACAGCTTGAAGTTTTATTTATATATATTTTTTTTTTTTTTATCTCAAAAATAGTAAGAAACACCGTTAAAATTATTCTAGAGAATCAAATGAAAGAAGATAGAGTACATTTGAAGAACGTTGTAAAATTGCGACTGTTAGTACGATTACCGATCAGAGAACCAGTTTGGCCTGATGATAGATTCTTAATATATATATATATATATATACGTACATCAGTAGCGGATTCACGAAGTGGATGGACGATTGGGGACATCCCCCTCCTAAAGAACCGAAGCCTACATGAAAAAATTTGTTATAACAGAGAAACTTAATTTATGCTATAAAAGATTTGTACGAATTTTAATTATAACTAATATTTCATAGTATTTTCTGAGCCACCGATTTGTGAAACATACCCTGGTGAAAGAATTAACATACAACATCTGGTACTATGCTGCTCCAAGTTCACCGCCAACCAACCAACTGCCACGGACCTCAACGCTTTTATGAACATCAAGAACCTCAATAAAATAATCAAATTTCTTAAACGTACAATGTTACACTTAGAGTTTTATAAAACTATGTACCGTACTATAACTAAACTAAGTAGATTATAGCCTATGTAGGCAGTAAAAATCTAAATAAATAAATAAATAAAAAAAATACTATTTTCTAGTAAAACTATTATTGTTCCTTTTTTATTCTATTTTAAACACAGTTGTATCTTTTGCCATTTTTATTTATTTTTAATGTTATTTTGTAATTTGTTCAATGAGAAATATATATATATATATATATATATAACATTTCTCACGAACAAATAATTCGGATAGTATTATTAACAAAAATAAAAAAAAGGAAATAAAATCTAATAAAAATGGAGCATCTTTCTTATTATTTCTAAACTACCATATTTAAGGTATAATTATATAATTTCGTTATATTTTTCATCCGTAAAAATAAAACAAAATTTAAATTAAAACTCGTGTGATAATTATGTATTTTTAAAACATTTTTATGAATCTCTATAATTTGATTTTCTTCATGAAACAAGGGGTATTTCTCGAATCTACTACCTACCGTAAAAGATTTTACGTAATTAATATAATCCAGCCCCATGTCCTTCTGGATCCGCCCTCTACGGGGGGGGGGGGCAGCCTTGCTAAATGTGACGAAGCGGGGAATAAAAACCGATACGTGTTCATAAAAAGCCCGTTAACAGTTTGGCATTAAAGAAAACGCAGATTTTTAAAAAGACTGGACATATGTACGTTCCTAAGAATGGTTATTGAAAAAAGAATCGGAAAAAAATACGTTCAACTGTCATTTCTAGCAGGAAACAGATGTATTAAAAAAGAGAAAAAAGAACAGCAAAACAGATTGAAAGCGGGAAAAAGAAACTAAAGAAATTCGGCGGGAGGGATACAAGTGATAAATATATATATATATATATATATATATATATATGTGTGTAAAATGTAAAAAATATTAAAAGGCCAGCGGAAAAGCATACAAATGTGCTGAAACGTTTTCGACAAACGAAAAATCGACACTGTTCGGTAGGGAAATACATCGTAGATGGAAGCGAAGGAGAGAACGGGACGAGATAAACAGCGTCGAATTCGCTGGTATTAAAACCCACATATCTGCGCGCACATCTACGCATAAAAATAGTTGGGGGAATGGAGATTTTTTTGGACGTTTTTCGTTTTTCGTTTTTTGTTTTTTTTTTTTTTTTTTGTGGGGTGGCAGGGTCAGCAGTGAAGAGAGTGACAAACCGTTTCCCGGAATATGAGTTATACATATTTAATACTTGGCATGTGTAGAGGTGCACGCGGCATAACGAAGAGAACCGATAGATGTGCGAGGAGGGAAAATCCCAAAAAAGCTGCTTATATTTGACATTAGCGAGAGAAGAAACTGTTTTGGAAAAACGCTGAACATCATCTCATATGACCGAATGTGCTGCAGCCGTATTCAAAATTTTCCTTATTTCCCTAACCGTCGTTGTAAAGAAAACCAAAAATGCGAGAAAAAAAAGTATAAGAAAAAGAAAAAAAACCACTTTTGAAACTCTTCGCAATATTCGAATCCATGCGGCAGTAGACACGAGAGGAGAGGCTTCGTTGGCGCGCTATTTTATTATTTTTATACACTTATTGGCTATTACAATATTAAAATGCGAAATATCGCGTACCCCGAAGTTATCCTTCTGCAATTCAACGCCATCAAACGCATCAGACTTTTACGCGGCATTTTCGAACGGCATTTTTGTTGAAAATTAAAACTTTTAGAAAATGCAAAAAGAAAAAAAAAAAAGATCAAAAATCGAAGCGATAATTGAAAAGGCTCTAATCTGACGTCTTGGCCCTTTTTTATATTGCTATTATCAAAAACTGTTTAGTCATAATAAAATTTACAGAAGATAAAAGGCGTCGCTGTATTTTCTTAAAGCCTGCAAAAATGTTCAGTTTTGTTTTGGAAAGACAGATATTATATAATGAATCCGAATGATTCCGAATGAATCCGAATAAAATATTATCCAAAACGACGAACACTCCGTACACTAAACACATATGGGGGACTGTTATACCACTCTTCCTAATTATTTATTTATCGAGAAATTCTGCGAAATCCCCATAGGTAGGTAGCATTTTAAAAGAATATGGATCGCATTTTAATTGCTCCATTTTTCAGAGCTGCCGGTTTAACTAGTATATAAATAAGGTGATATTTATAAATACCGAATGTAAATATTGATTTTTTCTTTTTCAATTTTTCGGGTTACCTAAATTGTTTTTACTGTAACTGAAATTTTTTTTATAATCTTTTAACCGAGAAAAATAAATTGAAAAATCTGATACGAAAAAACTAAATTTCAAAATTTTCTAAAAATACCACCGGCTATAAGAAAATCCATAATATATTGTGTATCGATTAGATTTTTAAATATATACACGTATAAAAATATAGTGCCGACAGTGTTGCATTTAATTTTATATAGGGAAATCATTCGCAGTGAACCATACCACCTTTTTAGAATATGTTTACGTATTCGAGTATGGAAGAATCAAAAAAAAGTCGACAAATAATAAAATAAACAGATCATCTCCATTTGTATAATAGGTATATCGTAAACAAAATTTTTACCGTGTTTTTTTAGACGAAATCTCTACACATGTATTCAAAATGTATTCGCGAATCAGTTATGTTTTTTGTTTTAAAAAAAAATCGATAAAATAATTCTGAGAAATTTAGCAAAAAGGGAAAAAATATAGTGTTATTCCGTAAGAACTAGTCGCGACGTATAATGCTGCATGACCGAGACCCCGTTAGAAACAAAAAAAAACAAGCAATAGTCATTAGAAAACACTCTTTTAAATGAATGTTCCGTAGACTGAGATTATTCTTGACCCGCGCAACAATTGGCTCAGAAGTTATTGGCGCAGACCTCTCTAGACACATTGTCAGCTTGTTTCGAGACACTACGTTTCGAGGCTCGTTGATTGACATCATATTCCACTTTGCAATGATGTTGAAATAATTTAACTACTTTTTTCCTTTTTCTCATAATTTCTTAAATTATTTCGTTTACTTGTCTATCACTTTTCTTTTTTTTTTTTTTAAATTTAACTACCACCATATCAATATAGAGTATAGTACACGAAGCAATAGCATAAATCAAAAATACGTTACAAAATTCTGACTTTAGCCGTACTTGGGCAGCCGTTTGTTTTAAATGCTTTTACACCGAAAATATGAATGTAAAGTAGATCGAAATTTTTCAGGGATAATTAACGGACACTTTATTATATCGGGAAGAGTTAAGGAAATTTTCGTTTTCAAATTTATTTTGAAACACGTGCTACCGATTATATAAAAGTCGCGCCGATAACCTAAAAATGCGCATTAGCAAATATAAAAAAACGAAATATTACCTCATTCGCAAAAAAACAATATTTGATTTAGCACGTTGTTAAAGTTTTTCCATAGTTCTTTTTTTTCCTCGGGCGCGTCCACACAGGACATTTCCCGAACACAAAAGAATTAACAGAATGATGAAACATAGGGATTTGTAATATCAGGAAGCGATTAGAAACGGAAGAAACGAAGGTAGCCAATACGGGAACAACAGAAGGAGAAGGAAGCAGTAATAATGGAATCGGCAGGCCAGGGCCAAGCAAATTAGAATAAAGGACTGCGCGCTCCGAGGATATATATAGAAGGTGATTTACATCGTAGGTCAAATTTAAGATAGGAGGACGAACGGGACACAATCGAGACTGAACAATATCGAAACGAAAGAAAGAAGCAGGAAGTGTAGACTATGATTAAAGCGAAGGCGAATTATGGGCACGGAAAATTATTAAACCAGGAAGAAGTGGGTGCGGAGGATTGCGTAGCAATATGAAAGGAGTGTTAGGATTGGAGGAATAAAGATCAAAAAGTCATGGTGAAAACGATAAGAGAGAGAGAGCAAAGACTTTGGAAAGGGAATCTGTCTATGAAACGGCCATTTACTGCAGCTAGACATGCCAAAGAATCGCGCCAAGTGGCCCGGAATCCAATTCAATTAGGAACGAACGAGATGTTAATAATAAGTCATGCTGAGGAAAATTTTTATTGTGTTTTATTATGTTAAAAAAAAAAAAATCCACGGGGGGGGGGGGGATTGACAGAATACGAAAATGTGCATCGGATAATCCGAATGTAAATGTTATTTTTGTAGTTCTCTCCTGTTTTTGTTTTTTTCTTTAGTTTATTAGCCTGAGGTACTATCTGAATTATTCGGAAGCCGCGAAACGAGCTGATTGTACACTTGCCTTTAAAATATGGGAAATGTCTTACATTCGCTAGGATTTAAATTTTTAATCTTTAGCCTGTTACCTATACAGTATGTACGGAGTTTTGCGCGAGAAAATGAATATCGACAACACAAGCTACGACAGAGAGTCATTATGTAGAGTGCTTCTATCCGAGAATATGCTCGTTGTATCCGTGAATTCTCATAAAGAAAAAGCGATGCAAACCACCGTATCTATTTCCGATGCGGTCCTGACCAAGTTACAAAGGAACTCTCCTCTCTGTTACTTTTAACCGCTCCTGTTATTATCGCTGTTCTCTTCTGCGAATTCAAAAATCCCGAATAATGAATTGTGATTTCGCAATACTAAAGCATTTTTTCACGATACACCGTAAGAAGCAAAGGCAAGGAAAATACTGGGCGTCGTCCGGTTCATGTCTGATTATTCGGCAATGGAACAGCCTTGTATTTTCTGACGAGAAAAATCAGAATTTAGCGAAATCAAAACGGGAAATAATGATTAAATTAGAAAAGTAAATAAAAGCGAATGGCGCTAAGCTTTCTCAGTCATGCTACACACACTCCGTTCTCCGAGGGTATGTATTATTATTCGTAAACTTTTGTACGGATCACGAAAATTCTACAGGGACAAAGCGTGACTGCGAATGTTCGTGGTTGATTGTGCATCGATGCAGAGCAAACATGTACGTCTACATCGGATGATGTAAACATTTATACCGCGTTACCACCTCTTCACGCAGCTAATGTGATGATCAGTAGCTTCACGAAACATGGTGCAACCTAATCAGCTTGAAAATTGATGTTGAGAATTTTCTTGATACATATTTCCAGTATTTAAAAAAAAAAAAAAAAAAATGGGAACTCATCATATATAAATAATTTTCGGACACACGCAACTATGTTAAAGAGACGTTTCTTCGATCGGATTAACCATCCATCATCAGTTCTAATAATCGTTAGTGAAATCCTTCCGAAATGGTCATACTTCTCTAGCACACAGTTGTGTCCGTAAATGATATTTATGATGAATACACAGCGAAAGTTTTAAACATTTACAAATAACAGTTGTTTTTTGGTTTTTCTTTTTAAACAATCGTCTAAACGGGCGTGAGCATATACTTTGTAGACAGTGGATGAAACTAGTTTGTGGTATGAAACGTTTGAAACTTTTGCAGTGATTAACCGTAATGAAATAAATTTACGGGGACAACTGCGTTCAGAAAGTGTGTGTGTAATATATTTGTTTCGGAAAATACAACACGCTTAAAGTTTCTGTCAGCTTATACCGACTTCTTCTCTGATGATGGTCAGTATAAGCTGAGCGAATTGTTAAGCGTTCTATTTTCGGAAAGAAATATATATTACATTTTCTAAACAGCCGCAAATCTATTTATAATACTTTGCGCTATACTTTCCGCCTAATTCGGTACGTAATTAATATAGATTTTGAGCTGAAATATGTTTAATGCAATGAATTTTCAGTAATTGAAGAAAAATTCCGAAGTAATTTTAGTCATTTCGTGATTATCCTTTAATGTCAGCAGTGAATCCGATGCAAATATGTAGAGCGTACATGTAACACAAGTTTTGTTAACTTCGAAGAAGATGGATTGTTTTTTTTTAATTCTTCTAATGCTCATTCGCGATCAATGAATAAGTTATGGCAACCAGTATAAAAGTTCAGTGCGTAAATAAAAACATAGTAATGTCTGCGGTGTACTGCCCACCTAAACACAAAATTCTTCATCATCAGTTCAACTCTTTCTTACGTACTCTTGGTAATACATATATAGTTGGAGGCGACTATAATGCTAAAAACACGCACTGGGGGTCGAGGCTGATTACATCTAGAGGCAGAGAACTCAAGAAATCATTGGATTCTAACGGATGCAGCATCACAACGAGTGGATCGCCAAGATACTGGCCTACCGATAGAGAAAAAATTCCTGACTTACTAGATTTTTTCATAGTCAAGGGACTAGCTTCAAACCACATACTAACAAAATCAGAGTTTGGTCTTTCATCTGATCATTCCCCAGTGATTCTTATAATAAGCAATACTGTTATAACTAAAAAAACCAAACCAAAACTTCATAGTAAACACACAGATTGGGAAATGTTCCGAGAGGAAGTCGAAGAAAATACCACACTACGCGTATCAATCCGGAATAAACTTGACATAGAAAACGTATTACAACAATTTATTAAAACCATTCAAGAAGCGGCTTGGAACAACACACCGCAAATTAGAACAACTTCACCAGTTATTTGTTATCCAACACAAATCCTGAACGAAGTAAAATATAAGCGTAAATTAAGAATAAGGTGGCAAATAAGCAGACATCCAGGAGATAAGAGGAAATTAAATAAACAAGTAAAAAAGGTTAAACAATTACTTCAAAAGCTAAAAAATGATACTTTCAATCAATATGTATCTTCCTTATCTCCTATTGATAATGAGTACTCATTATGGAAAGCAACGAGAAGTTTAAAGAGACCAAAAAATCCAGTCCACCCTATTAGGAAATGTGATGGCAGCTGGGCTCACAGTGATAAAGAAAAAGCGGAAGAATTCGCTAAACACCTTGCCAACGTCTTTACTCCAAATCCTGGAGACGATACACTACTACCTACGAATGAAAATAACTTTAATGTCTATCCTCCTATCAAGCCAGCATCACCAGGGGAGATTAAGGCTGCAATTAAAACTATGAACCCCAAAAAAGCGCCAGGCTACGATCTAATAACCGCTAAGATCTTAAATGAGTTACCGCGCAAAGGGTTACTGCTATTAACATATATATTCAACGCTATGCTAAGATTAACCTACTACCCTGCGCAATTAAAATTTTCGCAAATAGTAGTAATACCGAAGCCTAATAAACCACCTACAGAGGTTGCCTCATACAGGCCTATCTCATTAATATCAGTGATATCGAAATTATATGAAACCCTGTTATTAAAAAGAGTACTTCCTTTAGTTAATGAATATCAGATAGTACCATTTCATCAGTACGGATTTAGAGCTAAACACTCTACAGTCCAACAAGTACATAGAGTGGTACAACAGATTGAATCTGATTTAGAGGAGAAAAGGATTTGCGATGCCATATTTCTGGATGTAAGTCAGGCTTTTGACAAAGTATGGCATAACGGTTTATTGTATAAAATAAAAAAAAGTTTTCCAAATCACTATTACGAGTTGTTTTCATCGTACTTGGACGAAAGGTACTATCAAATCAAGTATGGAGATGAAGTATCTGACATATATCCAATTAAGTCAGGAGTTCCACAGGGAAGTGTTTTGGGGCCGTTATTATACCTTATTTTTACAGCAGATATACCGGTTGAAGACAATTCCTTAATGGCAACTTTTGCGGATGACACCGCACTACTATGCTCTGATTTAAGCCAAACAAAAGCAAATAGTAAATTACAAAAAGCCGTGAATAAAGTTATGTCGTGGTGCAAGAAATGGCGAATTAAAATAAATGAAAATAAATCAACACATATAATATTTACAAATCGACATATAGAGCCAGAAAATATAAAAATCGACAACAAGATAGTCCCAATCAAAAAAGACGTTAAATACCTAGGCTTGTACCTAGACCAGAAGCTAACATGGCGTAAGCACATTGACACAAAAAAAACTGAACTTAGAATCAAAACTAACAAACTACACTGGCTATTAGGAAAACGGTCCCAACTGTCCTTGGAAAATAAACTATTATTATACAACCAATTACTCGCTCCAATATGGAAGTATGGATGCGAATTGTGGGGCTGCAGTGCAAAGAGCAATGTTATGAAAATTCAAAGATACCAAAATAGTACTCTAAGGTCAATCGTCGGCGCCCCATGGTACGTAAGGAACAAAACCATTCACGATGATCTTCGCATGGATTATGTAGCTGACGTTATCAACAGGATGGCAATAAAACATCAGGAGCGATTATATAACCACACAAACTGGTCTGCAATTGGCCTACTGGATAATTCGTCACAAACGCAAGTGCGCAGACTAAAAAGAACAAAACCTTTAGACTTGGTTTAGTGTAAAAAAAAAAAAAAAAAAAACCTTTGCAATAATTATTCAAACACAAAGTTACTAATACAGGGACTAGTCACTGGACTCGAACCCTTCACGTCAAAATCATTTATCATATCAGCTACCGATAGCCAATAGGCTAGAAATGGCTTCTAAAAATAAAAAAATAAAAAAAAAAAAAAAAAAAAAGTTATCGCGGTGTCTTTTTTCAACTTGTTTTTGAATAATTTCTATTCGAAAATTAATTTCCATCAGTCATTCTCATCGGTCGTATTTTTTTTTAGGAAAGGATATAGGTAACGCGTTAAAGGGAGTAGGAAGACCCAAAACTAAAAGTTGGGCGTAAAGAAAGGAGCGTTCGTTAGGGAGTGCAGAACATTCGAATAGGGTATGATTTGAATCACAAATACAATAAGGCTCAGAAGCGCGAAGAGAGCAGACAGGAGAAGGGGACGAAGCGAATCGAAAGCAAGACGTAGTTTTTTTGTTTTTTTTTTTTCTTGTGAAAGCAACATCCTTTACCGTCTGCTGTGGCTATTACAGTACGAAGATGCGCAGTTTGTTTTTATAGATATCTGCTTATCCCGCTAGTTCTGATAAATTGTATTGTTACAGATAAAATTGCATTGGGGGAATTCTCAAGAATGTTGGTGACTGTTTTGTTATTAATCGAAGGGGGCCGGTGGGGTGATAGTGCTGGATTGTCGCACAATATGTGAGGAGTTGAGGGAGCAACATCTTGGCCACAGAAAGGACAATTCACAGGAGAGAGGGTTCTTTGCAAAATATACTTATGCGACATGGCGGCTAAGTGCACAGACATCTATGCGGGAAATTCGTTTTTTTGCTGGCCACCATGGTTCCGTTGAGGGTTTAATTAACCTCGAGAAAGTCTGACACGAGGACCAATGGGTTTTCCATGAGGACGTGGGATTATTGAAGATTATGTTCGAGAGATAAGGTGGAGGAGGGCTGCTACTGAGCAAGGGGCAATATATTTCTGCTCGGGCGGATGTATCGACGCGTTCATTTCCAGGAATCCCAGCATGACTGGGCGCCCACAGAAAGGATACGGAGCACTGTCTCTTAATAAGTTCGTATGCTACCTGCTGCTGGGTTCGAATTGCTACAGGATGCTTAGTAAGGGGATTAGAGATTGTCAATAAAGCCGCGGATGAATCAGATACCAGCGCAGGGCTTTCTGTGATCTGTAGAAAGAAAATATTCCAAACAGAAAAATACAGCGTATATTTCAGCATCCGGTACCGAGCAATTGTCATTCAGTCGAATGCTTCGAATCACGTCGCAGACTTCAAAGGAACAGGCGGTTGGGGATGAAGTAGCCTCTGGGCTAGAAAATGAGGTGGTCGGGGTATTTTTTTGGTATTGTTGCTGCTGTCAACTGAACGATATTCGGGTGCTGGGGTTTATTATACTTCGTCAGGGAAAAATTAACATCACAATGTTTAAAGGAGCCCACGGCGGAATCACGGTGTTAGGCGCTAGGTTAGGGAAAGGGATTACGGTCACGTTGTGCTGCGATAGGAGGGCCAGGATTTCTGGGAGAGGGTCATTAGGGAACTCTGGGGTGTTGGGGAGGTCATTTGTGTCAATAGGATAGGCACGTTTACGTCTCACGGTGATAATAAAAGGTTCGGAAATACTTTAGTGGGGGAGTGCCTAACAAGGCACACAAACTTACAGACGGGGAATTTAAGTAAAGAAGGACTGGCTGACGAATACGCCTGGGACCCGTAGTTTATTCTGGAAATGCACTCATCGGAAAAAATGAGTTTTGATAACAGTCACGTGGATTGGTTGGGCAGCGGTGACGATACAATATCCGGCAGTCGTATATGTATATTGTGAAACATCGAAAAAAATCTCACTTGCGCTGGCTTAAAGTTTCTCAATTGACGTATCTCCCGCCAAAAAAAAAAAAAAAATCAAAAAGTCCGTAAATATGGAGAGTCAAGTAGCACATACGTCATACGAATAAAAAAAAAAAAAAAAAATTGAAAAATGGGTCACGAAGTTTTTTTTTAATACCGAATTTAGATATTTATAAATATATACTCCGTATATTTAAACTTCAGGATCTTTCCTGTTTACCGCTTCAATTACTTCTAGAAAATGTTGGTTTGAAATCTAGTTAGGAATTGCCTTACGGATCTACCCACCATTTCTTCTGAAATTTCAAGTTTCTCTGTCCGATAATTTCTCAGCACCAGCAGAACAATAATCGCAGTGGTGCTCGAAGAATTCGTTCCAGCTTTTATCGTGTATCCGTACAAAAAATACTAACCTAGAACATACCAAGTTTTTTTCCCCTTTTCACAAACTCATTCCTGATATTTTATTAATTCCCGCATCGCTTGAAGATACTAATTTTTGATCTCCCATTATTATCTGTACCGTTTTTATAACACGGCCGTATGTTGATCCATCATCTGAACATCATTGTAAGAGACTAGAACTTTATCGAAAATTATTAACGTGTCGGCATTGTACTTTTCGCACGGTATCGCAGAGCTGGAGAGAGTTTAAGCCTAATTAAAATTACAAAATATCACCCCATCATAATGGCCGAGTCCGTTCGAGAGCGAAACATGATCTCTTCTTTTTTTTTTTTTCTTTTTTCGATACAAATCAGAATTTAAAAAAAAATAGGAACGCGCAAGCCAAAAAAAAAAACAAAAAAAAAGCATATACGTGTATGTACGGTAAAAAACTTTTTCAATTAACAAACCAGAACGCTATACGGGTATTAAAGGCGGGCGTTGTATTTCTTAAAGGCTCATTTTTTAAACGGGAAAAACTTGAAAATGAAAATAAATAGACTATTAAAAATATAAACCGCGCCGAGGCTAATAAGCGGATGACGGTGTAAAGTGAAATATCTCTTCCGTTTATTTTTTTTTTTTTTTTTAAGACTGGCACAAGTGGAAAGCTTGAAATAACTAGAGACATTTCAGCTGGAAGTTCATTTAAGTCGGTTTTGATGAATTCTGACAGCGACGCCGTAATATACGCGCAAAATCACACACTGTTTATATTTATGATCCAGCACACGCTTATATCCCTTAGGTAAACAAATTCTGAAAACACACACATTATCCTTGCGCGACAGAACTGAATCTGGTACAGAAGATTTTTTAACGAGACGACACCAGCACCGCTCGAACCTCTAGTTAACAGCGGTTAAAATGAACGTGAACTCATCGTATGTGGAACGATTACACGCAGGCAAAGGCTACTATTATGTCTTTTTAAATTCAGTTTAAAATTGATAAATACCTGCGCGGTAGCGCTACTTAATGAGAGGTCTGACGACGAAAAATTACATTTCACCCTTTTGTTGTTGACGTTCGACATTTAGAATTTTTTTTTCGAGACAGTCGGGACTTTTTCAATTTCAGCGCCGGGGCTGAGTTACTTTCTTAATTAAAACGGGAATACACCGTTTTACAAAGTACCTTTAGAATATTCTCTATGCACCGGAGTACTTATAGCGAAGGTTTTTTATTTTTATTTATTTATTTTTTGCCTTTTTTTTTGGAAACTGCAAAACACCTTTTTTATTTACGTAAAAAAAAAAAAATGTTTTGCACAGATACACTCGTATGTATACACATCTTTTTCTTTTTTCCATACTTGGCCTTCTTCTTCTCAGAAGAATTAGATACCGGTAACGTCTGATAAATCCGAAAAAAAAAAAAAAAAAGTGGTAATCTTCAAGTTTGGATTTCGCCGGAATGACCAAAATACATTGAAAACCTTACGCTCGGCATTTAATGCATTTCCAGCAGTTTGTTCGTGACACCAGACAGCGCCCGAACCGGCAAAAGACACGACGCGCGGAGTCGCCTATCGCCAATTTCCGACATATTTCTGTGCGGGCTACCCCAGTTTAAAAAAGTTAAGATAAACGTAAAGAATATTGTTAGTGTCAAAAGCGAATTTCACCGTTCTTCTCGAGTCTTCTATTTTTCACTTCAGTATGATGGATGCAAATCGGCGGCATGCTGCTGTTTCACGAATAATTTAATCTCCCACGCGTTAGGAAAATCATTTCGAAATAAAGAATTTGTCTCTCCGTAAAGTGTCCTTCCGTGAATTATTAAAATTAAGAAATTCCATATGTGCCGTCCAGATTGATTTTAACTTGTAATACTTACATCACTCGTCAGAATATCAAAATATAATGTAACAAATAAAAATGTATACGTACATTTTTTTTTTTTTTTTTGGTTTCAACCTGAGATACGGTTTGAAGGACGCAAATTTTAAATAATTTTAAGTTGAAAAACGAGACAACTCTACTCAGATCTCAATTTCCTACGGCCGTTTATCGAGTAAAAATTCCTACTTGTATAAGATTCCTCTTCCTACCCTGGCGATAAAGTTTTCAATTTTTATCCTTCTTACTCGATTTTCTAAAATTTACTAATCTTCTTTTTCCTTTAAATCGCCATGAAACATGCTGCAGTTGAATTTTTCTCGTCCGAAATTACGTATTTCTTTTTTTTTAATATGCCGCCTATTGCCGTCAATATATGCAAGAACAACACAGATTGCTTGATTTAAGAAAGAAAGCTTCTATTTTTTTTTTTTTTTTATAGGATTCTGTACGCATATATATGTAATGAACAATCCCGATAAGATGGTTCGGAAACGACAAAAATATTCAATTAAAATATGCTCATGAGTTACACGGTTCGACTATAAACTTTCGAAATCAGGCACAATTAAAATTCTCTCTTTAAGGTATGGATTAAAGTTATTTTAACGTACATATTTAGAAATTTCAGATTTCTCTCTTTTATTAGAAATTTCATATGGGCTCGTACGGCGGAATGATACGGGCCTCGAGATTTTTGAATATTTTTTCAAGTCGATTTGGCATCTTTGGCTGAGCAAGAGAAGGAAATCTCAAAAAAATGAAAAAAATTACCGGGAAACTTATTAACTTTTTTTTTTTTCTTCATCACAGTCGCATTTGCCCTAATTTGAATTCCGGTACACCACAGACTCTTTGGATTTTTATTAAAAATTAATATCGTCCATTCAAACGTCTCGATCAGCTGCAATTATCCGAAGCCCCCGCGTTGTGTAACAATATCCGAAGAGGATTTTTTGTTAATCCACAAAAAAGTGGCTGATCGTCCAGGATTAAAGCGAGTCATAATTTCTAAGAGTGATCTTACGAAATTCTCAAAGTATTCTGGTTGATTATTTTTCAGTTTCTCTCGGTTGACAATTTACAATGTGAACTCGAGTTGTTCATTTTTCACGTGTTACAAAAAAATGACAAAAAGTTGAAAAAAAAACAAAAAAAAAAAACAACAAAAAAACAAAACCGGAGCAGAATGAAGCGTAATAGCGGAAAATTTATTCTCAAAAATTTATTCATTATTATTCGGGAGGGAACAAAAAATATATTACACTAGGAAAAGGCGCTACAATTCACGTTGGTTGACGACTAATTTTAGGAACCGATTTATCTAGCGCATCGTCGGAGATGGCTCTTTTTTTTTTTTCTTTTTTTTAGCAAAAGCCTGCGACGTGCGGTAAAACGCGAAAGGAAACGTCCCCCACCCCCAAGCTGGAAGCGGCGAAGAATAACAATGTCGGTGTAACATGTCGTGGCTGGTGGGAAATATGATCTGCCGGAAAATTATAAAGAGACAGCTAGGCTGAAAAACGCATATGACACTTGTACAAATCTAGCAAACACGGAACCGCGTGGGCCTGCTAACCGTCACCGGTAGCGCCATCAATATTACCACCTTCTACGTCATCTAGATGCGTCGACTAAACGGCAGAACGACAAAAAGAGATTAATGACGTAAAATGACAAATGAAATGCAGCACAACTGCTCGCACGCACAGGTGCTCCGGTACTCCGCCGAGACACTGGCCGGTGTCTTTTCGGCGAAATACACCCCGTCAAGAAAGTATCGGGAATTGTCAATTTAAATCTCCCGGGTAATAGCTAGGCAGATAATTTTTTTTTTCCAGGTTGGTACAACTGTTTTGTATTATGATGCCTATTTTTAGCGCGATCTGTCAACCAGTGTGTTTACAGCAGCTGTTAAAATCAGTCGACCTTGAAGGTTTTGTCGAAGTTTTACAATGAGTGAAAATATTGAACAACGTACTTGTGTTAAATTCTGTGTTTCGAACGAAATTTCTTGTGCCGATACACTGAAAATGTTACAGAAGGCTTTTGGTGAATCTGCTTTATCAAAAACGCGGGTTTACGAGTGGTACAGAGCGTTCAAGGATGGTCGGGAGACGGTCGAAGACATGCCTCGCTCTGGACGGCCTTCAACGAGTGTGACCGATGATAACGTCGATAAAATCAAGGAAATCGTTGCTGAAAATTGTCATGTGAGCTTGAGAGAGATGGCTCATGGATTGGGCATGTCACACGAGAGCGTACGTACGATTGTGCACGAAAAATTGGGTATGCAACGCGTTGCGGCTCGGCTTGTTTCGAAAGACCTGAATTTCTTTCAAAAAAAGTACCGAGAACAGGTAGCTGCAGACATGCTGGATCGAGCCAATTTGGATCCTACCTTCTTGGAAAAGATAATTACTGGTGACGAGACATGGGTGTACGAGTACGACACGCTTACGAACCAGCAATCGTCCGAATGGCGGCCAATTGGCGCGCCAAAGCCGAAAAAACCTCGCCAAAGCCGATCGAAAGTGAAGATCATGTTGATTGTTTTCTTCGATATTCGAGGCGTGGTACACTATGAATATGTGCCAGCCGGACAGACAGTCACCAAAGAGTTTTACTTAAGTGTTTTGAGACGTTTGAGAGAGGCTATCCGTCGTAAACGTAACGATTTGTGGGTCGACAATTCTTGGATTCTCCATCACGATAATGCGCCGTCTCACAAAGCCATAATTGTGAATGAGTTTTTGGCCAAACACTCGGTAAATATCATCGAACAACCGCCGTATTCACCAGATTTAGCACCCTGCGACTTCTTCCTATTCTCAAAACTCAAATTTCCGCTACGGGGAATGCGCTTCGAATCGATTGATGACATCAAGACGAATGCGACGCGAGAGCTAAAGGCCATCCCGGAAACCGCCTATCAGAAGTGCTTTGCCGAGTGGAAAAAGCGTTGGCATATGTGCATCGCTTCGAATGGATGTTATTTTGAAGGTGACAAAATAAATTTGGATGAAAATTAAAAATTGTTCGTTTTATTTAACAATTCCCGATACTTTCTTGACAGGGTGTAATTATTAATGGAATTAAAATAATAGCCGAACGTCTTGCAGTTGTTTCTAAGTGAGAGAAAGACTTCCATCCTCGGTTTAATAAGTTCGCAGATACTCCAAGGTGTGTACGCTTTTCATTTGGCTCTGCTTTATTTAACAAACGATAATGTAAATTCCCATAATCAGATATTATGCCGAAAAAAAGATTAAAAAGATTCCGCGAAGCCTTTGACATGCACCTGTGGTTTCGTACCGCACCTCGCATAAGATGAAATCACATTAAATATAGGATAGTTTTTATTAAATTCATTTCGAACGATTATGTAAGAGAGAAAACACTTTTTCACATTTGAAATTGAATTTTCTTCCGGGAAAAGAGCAAACATTATCGAGGAATAAACGAGTTTTCCCAATAAAATTCTATTCGCACAAGCAATGCAGTATGTGTAGAACTTAACGTCGCACACTAGGTGGAATGGTGGACGGATTCGGACGATACATACTGTGATGTAGTGACGACGGGGTATCTAGCTGCCGAAACATGAAGCAATATGGCAGATAACATAAATGGGGAAAATCGAACAATCTTTAAAAGGCTTCCCCAAATTATTATCGTATACTTTCCTGATTTTTTTCAAGTATATCGGAGGTTACCGTTCTAACGATATTGTTTTTCTGACAAACTTCTCGCAAGGAAATCAGTATTATATTTACGACGCACCATGTATTGTTAAACCCCTAGTGAATTACATTTTTCAAATTTGCTCGAATTTATATCGTATCGCCCATCAGATAATAGTGTTCGAGAAATTGTTGTTTGCTAATTTTAATCGCTTATCCGAAAAAAAAAAAATAAATAAAGAAGTGAAAATTAAGTCAATAAATAAGAACGCGGAGAAGATAAAGTCGCAAGAAATATAGCAGAAAAAAGGCAACATATACACCGATCGATCAATGTTCATTATCATTATTGTTACACAGGGTTCACTGATGCGCTTTAGAGCACGAGTAGTCAAAAAGTAGTACAATTAAAGAAATATATAAATTAACATGAATAGGTACGTAATGAAATAGGTAAAATGAATTAACAAAATAAATGAGATCACAACCTGTGATTTTAAAAAAGAAAAAAAAAGGGGGGGGGGATAATAAAAAAAAACAAAATATCAAATTCCACAGTTATAAATAAGCAAAGCAAAATAATAATTAAAATGAGGCGATATATATATACTAATTACAACGTAAATCGTAGGCTACCCCTCATTAGAAAAAATGTCCCAATTTTATGTAACGTTTGTTATATTTTATAGGATTTTTGTGATTGTTATTTAAAAAATGTCACAAGTTTATGTAACGAAATATATGTAACGAAAAAATATGTTAAATTTATATAATGAAAGTTAAATGTTAGGATCGAATATATATTTGATTATGTTATTGATGCCAGTAAGAATTACGTTGTAAATTTTGATAATTTTATATAAAGTATAGAAGAGAAAAATACAGAAATGAAAGCAAGAGTGGTCAAGGGGCATAGCCCCTTGCGAGGCCAAAATGGCCGAATTTATATATATATATATGTATATGTATATGTATACACCCATTCATACACAAATTATACATACATATACCACACCACATAAAAACCCGTACATATTGGTTTGACTAAAAATATACATCGAATTGGAGTAACATATTAATAGTACAAAACAACAACATATGTATCACATATATATATATATATATTAATTACAACGTAATTTTTAGGCTACATTAGAAATAATGTCCCAAAAAAAGGTACCAAATAAATATCCCAATTTTATGTAACGTTTGTTATATTTTATAGGATTTTTGTGATTATGTTATTATATTCATGTGGGCCGATTTAGAAATACGTCGTAAATTTTTATATCATTTTATACAAAGTATAGAAGAGAAATAAATAGAAATGTAAGCAAGAGGGGTCAAGTGGCATAGCCCCTTGCGAGGCCAAAATGGCCGAGTTAATATATATATACCTATTTATATATGTATGCAAACACACGGTATCCATAAATACGTATATACCTCATACACGCACACCCACACACAACACTCACCCAGACTAAAAACATACGAAATAATGTACGCACCCTAAATATGGCTATACTCACACATTCACTCGTAGAAGAGGTTCCCATAAGTCTACTAATATGAACATCTAAATACACACATTCATATGCAAATGTACAGATGTATAGAATAATACTAACGCATACTTATGAGATATACACACACAGATATGCACACACCCCCTTATGTATATACACATATTCCAAGATATTAGTGTGTTACCTTTATTATGTCAAATTATTACTTGCTCTGATTTTATTCTTTATAGATGTAAAAAAATGAAAGGAATTTATCACAGTTTCAAAAAAATGTACACCATAAACGGAGCATTAATTTCGTTTCGAAGAAATAAACTGTCATTTCGTAGCGTTAATCGACAATACGTATATTATATAGAATTAATTCGATAGCGCTTGTCTCGGTTCGCGAAAGGTTCCGTGCAAAATTCGGTCTAGCAACCGCGATGGCTTGTCAGTTTTCATGTCGGCCATTTGTAATAAATAATTTTCACAACAGCCGGGCTGAATTAATTTTCACTTTCCGGACAGATATCTGCCGACACGCAGAGTAAAGCAATCTTTCCGGTACATTTCGGAAATTAATGCACAGTTCCGCGGACAATTATTCATTAGCAGCGCTCATTGGACGTTTTAAACGCGTTCAATGTGTCGATTATTTTTATTTGCAACTACTGTCGAATGAGAATTATAAATATCTTCTTCCGATGTAATTATCGGAAAAGCTAAGGGATTTCAACTGGCTTAGTTAAATTTAATAATTCGATGGAATCGCGGTATATTTCTTAATTGAAATTTACAGCGTCTTTAAACCCCCCCTGCCATCCTCTAATCGGAAAATAAATCTGTTCCGAAATATCCCGCTAAAACTGGAGCAATTTAAACACAGTGCCGTCGATGATTTGCGATAGCATCTAAGTTTATAACTGAAACTTATTAACCCCGATGGTTCTGGCGTTTGTGCTTCATTAAGTCTCTCTCCCTAATAATTTAGTCACCGACTTTCCGATCATCGTTGTAATTTCTAATAAGAATCGTCGTAATAATTCGGAGCACAGCCTAAGCGCGGAATATTTTATCGAAACGATTCATCTCGAGCGTCGTCTCTAATCCTCTTAGCGAGCGTTCCGATTAAATTTTTAACTTATTAGTGTAGAAAACTCTACGACAGGAAATAATCGCGCATCGATAGTTTAATTGCGATTATCTTAAACCGTTTAGTGCACAACGTTGTCTGCTATGGCTGAGCTAAATTTCCGCGCTCTAGCGCCCGATTAATTATAATATACCACGGCGCGTACGCTTAATGGGGATTTTATCGGAACGGGTAGTTTTTTTTTTTTTTTGAAAAGAATAAATTAATCCCATTTTTTTAACGCACTATACACGATTATTAAAATTCAACGTGAAAAATGTAATACGAACACGGTGTTGTTCTTACCATCCGTAAAAACGCCTATTTCAACCTAATTAATAGCTGCTTCGGACGGCGATAATAGTTATTTTCTGAACAACTGAGATGAAAGTATTTTCGAAATTACAAAAAAAAGAGGACAGGGGCTGCTCGCTGAACTGAAATTTCTTAAATGTGTTTCCTCTTACTTGTTTACGAATATGTAGAGTACAACCATCTATAATTTTAGAAATTGAAATAATAAAAAGACTAATTAAACAACGGTAACCGGGGCCAAAAATGTAACGGAAAATTGGATTATTATTACGCAATAATAGTAGGAGAGACTATACATGAAAGAGAACCCGGGATGTGTTCGTGTACGAAGAAATCCTGCGCACTCATTCGTAATCAATAGAATGTACCGACCATGAGAAATGCACTACAAAGGATGGGATGCGAGCTAAAGCAGATTTTAATTGCGTTAATTTTGTTCGATAATTAACATGCGATGAAAAACATCTGCCAAGTGTGTCGGTACTTAAAAAACAAAAAAAAAACAAAAAAAAACACGAGAATCGGTTATAGTGTTTGTAGTAGCAGCATTTGCGCGTTAACTTCAAAGAAATAAAGTAATTTCGATTGATTATAATGCAAAATTTCATCGGACGAACGAATTTAAAAAAGCAATTTTTCCGGCAAGTTAGATGTAATTTAAGTAATGGTATCGCAGTAGGCGGCAGCAGTGTTTCGCTTCAGTTCAGAGTCCGACTGTCGCGTACTGAAAGAAGATTGAAGAATTATTATAACTCGAGTCGACGATTCTGAATAAACAAACGCAGATCGCATTGATCTTTTGCAGTGGCAACGTCACTTTTAATTCCCGCTAAGTAGGAATATTTACAATCATTGAACTCGCTCTTGTTTAGTGTGTCTTTTAAAAAAATAAAATGTCCGTCGAGGATTTAGAGAATTAAAAAAACAAAATTTAACTAAGCCTTTTTTTTTTTTTTTTTGACCAACTTCGAAAAAGAAGGAGGTTGTTATAATACGTTCGTCTTGTATGTTTTTTTTTTGTTTTTTTCTATGTTTGTTCGCGTATAACTTACATTCATTCAGGCCTGGATTTAGGCTAGGGGGCTGCAGCCCCGGGCTCCGCCTTATAAAGGGGCCGCCAAGAGGCCCCGATATGGATGTTTAAACGTGCAATAATAGATGTTTTTCCAAACATTTATATTGCATATAGAATATCTGTAACTATACCGATAACAAATTGTGACGCGGAAAGATCATCTAATAAAAAACGTTTTCCCCGAATTGTATACAGCTATATGAAAAAAAAATCCAAAAAGTCCAAAGCCCCCGGGGATCGAGTGCCGGAATATGCTCTTAGCAGTTTTCAACGGAGATGACAACGGTCTAATAACATATGGTTGAAGCGTTTCCATGGAACTCCAGTATACAGCAATTAACAAAATTTAGTGGCCTGAATAAAAAAAACAGCCAAAATCTGAAATCCCAATTTAAAAAACGCGTATATTCCGTCGGACAACCAACAAAACTGTCGCTCTCAGATACTCTTCAAAGTCAAGTTCGGCGATGGAGCATACAGACAGGACCGACATGAGGAAACAACACTAGCTCGCCTGCGCATAGGTCACCGCCTCCACACACATTTTCAAAAACAATTAAAACCGACATGTGAAATTTGTGGAGTGCCGGTTACGGTGGAACATCTCCTCATCTCGTGCCGCAAATTTCGGCAAGAGAGAGCCGGCTGCTTCAAGGAGGATGCTGATTCGGCCGAAATTCTGGCAGGCAATGAAAAGGCCTGCGAAAAAATCTTCAAATTTTTAAAGCTTTCCCGACTTTTTCCTTTTAGATAGTTTTATTATTCTGCAGCGCTTACCTCCTTTCTTTCCTTTTTTTTCTTTTTTCTCTTTCTATTGTTTATTTTGATTTCATATTTTGTTCTTTTCATGTATTAATCTGCACTTATAAGATGTAACTTCTCGATGTCGCAAATGGCCTTAGCTGCCGGGCGACTTCAAATAAATAAATTATATAAATTGTGAGGCGGAAAGATCTTTTTCGATATTAAAAAAAGAATAAAAAACATGTACAAATCATGCTAGATGATAGATTATCAGCATTATCAAGATTAAAGATCGAAACAGATTTTCTCCGTTCAGTGTATTTTAACGATATTATACAAGAATTTTCAGAAAAAAAAAAACAAGAAAAAAATTCATGGTTAAAAATTATATATATATATATATATATATATATATATATATATATATATATATATATTGGCATCGAAAATTTGTCTATATGACATTTAGTTTTGTTTACATTAATAAAATTTTATGTTAATTCGTGAATTCGAAATAACATAATTAAATTAAATTAAATGAAATTCAGTTATTCTATAAAACTGATAATTTTGTCACTTCCGAAAAAGGCCTCTAATATTTCTATCATACACTTGATTCGGGCCTGCGTTCATGTGAATCGATTTTACCGATGCTTCTTTGCCCCGTTAGAAAGTATACTATTCAGCGGTGGTGGGGCACCACCATGTGAGTACTGATGAAAGTCAGTGAACATAAACTGAGTGCATTCGTCAAAAAACGTGAAAACCTTTTAAATAATTTCTTATTAGTATAACGCAGAGGAGGCGATTGACACTTAAAATACTATCAATTTGCAAAATTACCATGAGCAAAATGTAGCTTTGAATAAGGAAAGCGATTATAATATATTTTGATGTGTTTACCGTGGGGGAATGCAGATTTAAAGAAATCGATTCTTTTTCTTCTTCTTTTTAATCATAAAATATGGCGAATAATGTGACAAAAAAAGTTTGATTTTTAGCGAGAAAAAAGTTCAAGTATAACGCTAAAAATTGTTAAAATTCTAATAAAAATAAACTAATGAAAAGTGAAAAATAATAATTTAATAAAAACGCACCAAAAAGTAAAAAAATATTATTCGTTAAAAAATATGTATTTCGGAGTGATATTACTTAAGGAGTTATATTATCGATAATTCTCTTATAGAACATTAATATTTATTATTCCCGATAAGAAAATATATATATCAGAGTGATCTATTTGAGGTGTGATACTATCGTAATTCTTATACATATCATTAATTCCTTAATTAGAGTAGGATTCATCTTACACATATTAAAATAATAATTGAAAACTGCATTAAGTAAATTATTTCTATATATTGTAATTTTAATTCGGCGCCGACTCTAATAAGTATTAATGTTGTATACGAATTACGATAATATCATCTTAAATCACTCTGAAATATATTTTAATAAGTATTATTAATGTCCTATGAGAATTACCGATAATAATATCACCACCCTAAGTTATATTATCGCACTGAAATATATTTTTTATCGTATTTTTCACTTTTTAGTGCATTTTTATTCGAATTTTTATAATAAATCTTAAAGTCGGTACTGCTTATTTTTTAAAAAATATTTTATTTACTTTTCATGTTATTTCAATAATAGTATAATGTTAAGAATAGAAAACGTTGTGCTATCATTAAATGAATGTATCTCTATTTTTTTTTAAGTTTTCTCCAATACTAACTGCGGGAACAATATAAAGTCATCATGATCAGCATGCCCTTGCTGAAGTTCGATGATTACACACATTTATCCAGCAAAACATGCTTAACCCAAAGTCGAATCTGTGCTTTTTTTCTATACATTCGGTATTCATTAACAATGTCTGCGAGCGGCTTGGCGTTCTTCGTGTCGTAAATGGCATTCCCTCGATATCCTGATTCTTTGGTTTCAGGTTTCCTAGTGCTTTAACGATTTTCGATATACGTTCTTGAACATTCGAAATGTTTTTAACGTTCTCTACATTATCAGTACAGAGAACGTTCAGAGACACAGCGACATCATGATTGTATTAGAAAGTTCCTCTTAAACACCAATACCAAAAAATGTTCCTCTACAATCTACATAATTCGATATTTTTAATGCTACAACAAAGCAGACACCACTTACAACATTTTGATTATATTCTAATTTCTCATCATTTAGCATTTTAACGAAATTTAAGCGACTCCCGTGAAATTTATTCGCTGAAGAAAATTCTCCTAAACGAGGAGTGCATACTGTTAGCAAGCAGGTCGAACATAAATCTAAAAGTGGTAAATGTCGACTGAGAAAATCTCGCAAAAGCCGATTAAATTCAACTTACCGTAAACGGTCAACATTGCCGGATCGGAGAGTCTTTTCTCGGCAATGTTCTCGGCGACGCATGTGTAATTGGCAGTGTCCTGTAGTCGAGCTTGAGTAATTAATAGATGGCCATCGGCCGAAATGATTATGTTCGAGTTGATATTGGTGGTCTGCGATTCGAGAGGCAGTCCGTTACGAAGCCAGTAAACCTTCGGAGCCGGTACTCCAGCCGGAGGTATACATTTGATTTCTACCTGTCGGTCCACTTCCACCTTTTGCGAATACGGCGACAATTTGAACTGCTTTTTAAGATCTGAAAAAGAAACATACATATCAACTGACGATTTTGAGAAACGTTAAAATTTTAGAGAACCGAACGAGCTAGAATCGTTTCAAAATTATGTCGGTTATTTTTATTTTCTTAGGTCGGAAAACATTTCGGCAATTTTCTTTTTCTTTCATTTCGAAAAATTCGTAATAGTTTTTTAAAACTGGCACGCTTTTCCCGATTTATTTTTCCGTTTTAAACAAAAGGAATCTAATGTTTCAAATGTAACGAATTAACGTGGAATTTTTAACAATCCTCAAACACACAAGCCCACTGAGTAGAACACACAGTATTTGACTTGAAAATTTCTGCTCGCATTTGAAAAATTCTTTAAAATTATAAACTCGAAAATATTCAACAATTGCTACGAAAGCACTTTGAACTGTATTAAATTTCAAGAGGAAAGAGAAAAACTGCAAATTAGTCATAGATCAATAAACAAACTTTAGACCAGATTATCACGAATTAATAGATTTTGTAAATGTTATATTGAGAAATAAAATTTGAAATTCAAAATAAAACATAAATATTTACATTAGAATTAAAATAGTTTAAAACCCGTAAAAAGGCACAGCGAGATATGCTTTGTCGCGTTTTCTTTCTCTTTTATAAAATAATTTAAAAAAAGAGAAGTCATTATTATTATGATTATTATTACGATTATGATTATTATTATGATTATGCTTATTATTATGATTATGATTATTATTATGATTGTTGTTATTAGTATTATTATTATTTTTATTATTATTTGGTAATGCGGAACCGGCTGCTCTGAAAGGGATACTAACTTAAATTTCGGAGGTTAATCGAATGAAGAAATTGGAAAATATTACGAATATGACAGGAAGAATCAGATAAGAATTGTAGTAAGAAAGAAGAAAGTGTGCTGTTCCCTAAGTAAAATAAGAGCATAACAAGATATCGATGTATGGGGAATCGAAAAAGTTGTGTTATTTGGCAAAAACGACGGGATCAATGCGTTGTAAAAGATAGGAATGGGACGGTTTGTGTGGGAAATTCCAAGTCGGATAAGTATAATATGCTTTTTTTCTTAATTGAAACGGAGGAGAAAACTGAGATAGAGGATTAGGTTTAAAAGGTGGTTTTGTTGTTCCGACCCCCATACACCAGGATTTGTGATTACAAAGGATTTCAGGAATGCTTTCGCATCATTAGAAGGAAAGAAGTGAAAAGATATGTATGGAAGCAAAGAAGCCTCCCTAGCAGAAAAACTAGATGGCTCCAGGCACGCGGAATAATAATATACACAAAAACAACCGAATCGTAGATGGTTTACAATGAAATTAGACTGTAGCTTGACGGTTCATTTTTTCCCTTTTTTTCCTAACCAGAAAGGTTTCTCACGGAGAAATAATTAAATTGTTCTCACTACTCTCCGAATTTTTAACGAATTGTTTGGTAGGATTTTATTTAATTTCAGAAAATGTTAGAAAAAAAATAACAGGATAAACTGTTTTACCATTATTTATTAAATCTGGCCAAAGGGAACTGGGGCCACATGAAAAATATGTATAAAAAAAGTTATTATTTGCGCATGTTATGTTCCGTTAATCTGTCAACGATTATGTCCCGTTAACAATCATGCCGCTATATTATATAAGATAACAAAAATTGAATGCTGTGTTGTACAATGTTTGTTTTTTTGTGTTTTTTTTTTTTTTTTTTTTATAAAAGACGGGGAAAATGACGTAGCAGATGAAAATAATTTTTTTTAAATAATTTTAAAAGAAAAAAATTAGTGGTCAAGGCGGTTTGCCCCCTCCCGAGACCCGAAGGACTAAGTTTATATTATATACACACATATATATATATATATATAAATATATATATATATATATAAATATATATATATATATAACTGAGTGGGAACAGCTTAACGATTTTGATAACATTCATGAAATGGGGTCTTTTAGGTGTTCAGATGAATTGATTAGTCCCTTATCGCCGAGAAATTCTGCGAAGCGGGTAATTTTAAAAGAAGCATACAATATTTATTTTAGTGACCATCGTATTCTTATGTAAGGTTTATATTAAAAGGTGAGCAAAACGTTTATTTATCACGGTGTAAAATTAAAATAAATTCGTTTTAATTGTTAATTAAAAATGAACGTCAAGGCGTAATATTTTTGTTTCGTGATGAAATGTAAAAATTGATTTAAATATTATGTCAATTTTTAAATATATGCAGAGGACATTGATATTTTAAAAACAGGCGATAATTTGTAATAATATTTTTCCGGCTGGCGAATATTCATTTTTGTTAATGGGAGAATATTGCAACATAACACAGTACAGTGTACGTAATGTACACAAAAATGCAGCATATTACTCTGTTAAATACTGAAATATGTATAATAGTATCTAAATAAGTTAACTGTTAAGATGTAATATATTCGTCGCAAATGGCTCCATTGTCGAGCGACAATAAATAAATATATTTAAAAAAAAAAAAAAAATACTACTTGTAAAACTTGTTAATCCCATTGATTGTTCGGGTTTGAGCGAAGCTCGGTTAATGTGTATATTATTGACTGTGCAGTAGTTGTTATACGTGTACATATGCAGTTAGTTTTTTGGAAATGGCTTTAACCTTTTTTCCTTAAAATTCGCGAATTAATAGGGCTTCTAGAATCGGAAAAACCGATCGATCTTGTATATTTAGGGTTTAATTAAATGAAGAATGTAAATCTTCTTCACCGTCATGCCGAACAAACAGAATTGGAAATTTGTTTGAGACATTTATATGGCGATTTTAAATATTACGCAAATTAAAGTATATTTTAAAAATTGATAACTATTGCAACTTTCGTAATTAGACGCGCTTCATTGTTATTATTTTTTTGAAATGCTTGCGAAATTCGCAAGTTTGAAATAAATCCGAATAAAGATCGGACTACTCGTACTGTGCGTGTAAAAAGAAAAACACTGTTCTTCGGATTGAGGACAATTCTTGCGGGCACCCAGATGGTAGTCTTGTATAATTCCCATGCGGCAGTCGGTTTTAATTGATTACGTCATTTGGAAAATGTTGAAGGATATATACGAAAACATTACGAAAAAATTTTACGGGATTTTTCACATTACCAACGATGATCACATTTCTAATTTAACAATCGTACGGATTTAAGGAGACAATGGAGAAGAAAAATACCGACAATTCCGGATAACGAATTAATTAGAAGCCGGTGCATTAGTGAGCAATTATCGACGAGGCTTTATAACACGATCGGCGCAGCGATAGCGCGTGAATTTCTAGCGACCTCAGTATGATATTCCAGAGGGACGAAAATTTTCCGGCAAGGTTAGAGCACTTAGCGGAGGAGAAAATTCCCGATAATTGTCCATGTCGCTCGTTCTTCGAACATCGAAACAAAGATCGACCAGGCAGAGTTGCCATTGTTGTTCGACATGACAAATGAACTATATTATCTTCGTTGTAATTAGCGAAGGCTAAAACACCGGATGCCGGCTAACAACACAGGCAACGGATAAAGCTGACACAGACCAAGTCCCCAGATCGGTCGTATGCAAAAGACACATTTGTATATGCAACGTTGTTGTTGTTGCTCATCATTTTTCTCTGCGGCCAAAGTCGTGTATGTTTTTGTCGTCCGTTTCGGAGGCGAAGCACACCAACACGAAGCTAAAGAGTGTTGTAATACATCGCACTTGCTGATAAACAACCGTATCGACTGTACACTACACATATACGTGTCTTATCACGACATGCTACACTCCTCCTGCTGCAGACGTGCTGCGTCATAAAACAGAAAGCCCTTTTCTCGTGCTTCAGACGTGCAACATGATTAATTATTTGTTAAATGTCTCGAACGTGATTACAGCCTGCAATTAATTAAACGCAACACTACCTTCTAGCTTGTGTATACGCTCACCGCTGCATAGCGCCCGCGGAGCCGAAACAATAACAAGCCTGCACGGCCAGGCCAGTGTTATGTCTTAAGAAACCTATTATTGCCTGCGAGATAAAAATCGAGAAAATAAAATAAGTCGAGCCGAATTTATCATCTATATTTTGCATTTTTTTTGTTTTCCTAATAAGTGACGTGCCCTCAGAACATGTCAAGAGCGCGACAAAACCAAAACGGACATAGCTAAGGCAAACGACATATGAGGCTATTAAATAACGAGATAAAAACGCTTTTTTATCATTAAAATTATTTTCTCCTAAAAACTTAAACATCGCTTTGCAGCAAGAGGCGTATGTGGCAAATCGGGTTTGTGCAAGCACTTTGGCAATGTTGATATCTTAATCGCATTCTCGATTTTCATACGAATGAGTCATATGGTGCTAAATCCAGAAGATAGGTGTGGCTTAACAAGACTCGCTCAATAGATATGCAAAATCCAACATTTATTTCGCAAAAGAATCAGTCTTCCCGCACCTGTTTCGCTAACGTGTACCTAGCACTTCTGATTAATGATTTGGCCTTTTGGCATTTTTACACTATTAATCTCAAAAAAAAAAAAAGAGTCAATGTTTCTTTGATTGGGCTAAAATGACGTAGTTATATATATATATATTAATAGCTATGCCATTTTTATGCCAGGGGTCATCAGGAAAAGTGTCCTGTCACGATATTTGTCCTATATATAAAACTTAAATGCGATATTAGTGCTCCTACATCCCCTGGTGGTGAAAATTGAAACTGAAAGATTTTTTTCTGTCCAACGGCGTAGCCAACGAAAAAGTTTACTATAAGCATTACAGAATAACCCAAACCTGGCGGTAAAGGAGGCTTGCCCATTCCGAAGCCCCCGAAGGGCGAGTTTTATATATATATATATATATATATATGCATATAGAATACGTGAGTATATAAACTTGCCTGCCGGCTTCTGTGAATTCAAAAACTGTGACATTATGTAAACTTGACTAAATTTTCCGTTGTCTATGTATCTTCACATCACCCTTTTCCGACTATTTCATTGTCGAATCACAAAATATTATACCGAACATAAATAATAAAATTATCATACAAAAATTATCTAAAAAGTATCGAAAATATTAAAAAACATCACAAAATATCGACTAAAATTTCGACGAACTACTGCCATTATCAAGATGTTAAGAAACTAGTCGATGTTTTTTAACGTGTTTTTATATATTTTTTGTGTATTTTTTGTATGATAATTTTATTATTTCTGTTCAGCATAATATTGCCAATTGATTATTTTTTGTAAGGATATAAGTGCCGAAAGTGGTGTTGCATTTTACTTTAAATTTGATTAGCTCCTATTTCCATTCACTCGTGTGATTTTGTCGCCCTTCGTATTCAATTCCTTATCTACAACCTTCGCGTTCTCCATTCTCTCCCTTGTTGATTTTCTCCGGGTTCCTAGTCAGCCGGCATTGAAGAGTAATGAGATGGCGGATTCCTTGACTAGAGTTTCTTCAATCTCATGCCTCTATTTCAATAAAATTCCCGCTATTAACCTGCTACCTCTATGGTTAAACTTTCATATTAGATTCTGGTCCCACAACCGTTTCTGACAATCTCATTCCTCCTATCTATTCTTCCAGCCAAATCTTACTCGATTACCTTCCTCGCATTGTCATTTAACTCAATCTCTCTCTCTCTCTCTCTACTATCATCTTTATCCGTATAATGAAGCTGTCTCTGTGATACCAACCGTACGTTCTTCGAACGTCCTTTTCTCTCGTCTGTTCTTTTCTGGTCCTATTGCGCTCTCTACGTCCTGTCTCTTCCCTCTCAGTCCATTATCCCAGCAGTGCTGGGTCCCTTCATTCTGCCTATTTCTCACTGGATCAATATTATTTCATTAATCATCCAACTTTTCTGTTATTGCTCGGTGAAAATCCTTAGCCGACGTGTCAAAAAAAAAAAATTTAGAAGATAATAAGCTTTTCTTTTTTATAAAGGGAAGTTGTTCAACGGGGACATGAAGTATGTTTAGTGTAGCCTTTTTTTTAGAGAAAGCAAAAAAAGGGGGGAGGGGGAATCTTTCTAAAAGCGGTGTGGTTCTTGAATTCTGCGAAACTTTTGGTCATACCTTAAAGTATAATAAATTAAATTAAGCGATAGTTTTTTCTATCGGAATACCAAGTGCGCGAAAAAAAAGAACAGATCATTTATTTCCTGGTTAATTTCGAAGAAGACGACTGGGTGAGAAATCGACTTTCTTCGAGCAAGCACATAAGTTAACGGACGAACACGTTCTTTACAATGAGCAGCAAAAAAGAACTTTCATCTTAAAATCGGGAAAACGTGTATTGAAAATTTTTCGAATATCGCGCTTTGGCAGAAAACTGCGGTGGTAGTCTTTTTGAACGTTCTATCTATGCTCCGGGCGACGCGCAGGTTTCTTAACGTTCCCTAACACGTATAAGTTTGAAAAAGTCGCTTTACATCAAACCCGAGGGGCACTTCAGTAAAATTCTTCAGACTTTACACTCAACCCTCTAAAAATCCTCCCCATCCACGCGCGAGTTGTAATTTTAATAAATGGTAAAAAATGTAAACTTGTATTTCGTTTAAATACTTATGGAAAAAATTCCGGCATTCCGCTATTTTTTACATCGGCACTGGAAAAAAAAATAGAATTGGGGGGGGGGGTCCCTTTCGGGGGGAAAAAAAGAAAAAAAAACACATAAAAACGAAAGGCCTTCAGAGAGTGTATAAAAATGAATAAAAGCGAACGATTGTTTCGTTACTTACGTTTTCATAATTTACATACGAAACATAAATGATCAATTTACGGAAAAACGTCTTGATTAGCGAGGGAGAAAAGAGAATAATAAACAACCGACTATGGAAATCGTTGGAACTACTTCGGACGCGGTTGCAAGTCTGCCCGAGGAAACTTGTATGCCGCGCTCAATTTTAATCCGATAAATGCGCCTTAAACGGTTTATCGTTAAAGGTCGATCGTACTCCGTCCGTACGGAAATATCTTTAACCTTCCGAGGACGATATGCCGCCTATAATAAAGCGAGCCCCTTCAACGATGCTCGGTTTCATTCAGTTTAGAAGAAAGCTCGAGAGCCTATTTCAGATGTAATCGAGGTTACACGGTGCTTTTCAAATTGCCCGTGTGGCAGCTTTTCAGTCGTAACAACTTAGTTTAAATAACAATAAACAACCGATCGGATAAACGGCTGAAAAATAATGGCAATGCTGGAAATGAAAGATCGTTGTCTCGATCGTGCTTTAAGTAAATGTAAATATTCAGATTTATTCATTTGTTCGCTATTATGTTCGGAGAAATAGGCAAGAAATCATTTAAGCAAAGTAATTGTTTCGATACATAATAGAGGCTATGTGTGTTGCGTGCGTGTACCGGAACAGACTGCATATCCAGATACGTTGCGTTATCGAGAGGCTATAACAATAGAGATAAACGCGCCCGGTACTCGCTGCATTAAGAACAAAAAACAGATGTACCCGCTTCCAGTGCGCGCGTCCAATGATGGTAAAACTGCTTCGTACACGGTACGGAAGATTTCGAAATTAGATAAAAAAAAAAATCCGATCCTAGAAATAATAGTATTACCGACAGAAACACGATTAGCGCGCTATTGTGTGCTACGTAAAACGGAACCGCATTTTTCCCTTATCAGCATCAGCAGCAGCATCGAGATTTCAATTAAAAACTTTTATTTCAAAACCCTAGAAGACCAGCTCTCTCTTGACTTATTTATATAAACTAACATTTTACCTTCACAAGATAGTATCGAGAACTAAAGAGTAATCTGGTTTTTGTTCGTTTTTTGCTCATCTTTTTGGACCTAGCTGGTAGATGGTCAACTAATTTTCATATACATATTCGAATCGAGCAAATATTCCACAACTATGTATATGCATACGGAGCTTTAATATTTTTCACGCAAAAATACCGGCACAAAGCAGAGAGGATCAATTAGAGCCTTGAAAAACCATTCTGTGCCCGTAATCGAGACGAAAATTGAAAACCAGACGCCTCAAGAGACTCAAAGTGGCGATCAGTTCTCGAATCAAAAAATGATACAAAGAGAAATTTTAATCTTTCATTAGATCAAAACGTACAATCAGCTTAAAAGTTAGTTCATATCCGCGTTATACATATATGTATACATGTATAATTACAAAACTGCAAGACAAAAAGCCAGAGTTCTGTAATAGCTGTGGGCTTGACTTTTCATATTTTTGTAAAACAGGTGACATTTTACCTGAATATTTGCATTATTAATATTTTTCAAATACACTTTTCGTATGTCGAAATTGGACTGTGTACAAATACGACTGTTTTTTTTTCTTTTTTGTTTTTGGCCTGGCTGTGAATAGTATTTGGCCACTAACTACTACTCGTTATTAATTAAATCATTCTATTTTCTTATTAAACCAATTTAATTCTTACTTTTTAAATTAGTCTATTTTCTTTTTGGCCAGTCGCTGGGAATCGAACTTTTGATCACTATCTCAGCAATCAAGAGTTCACATCGCGACGGCCAAAATAAGACTGTTTAGAATATAAGTCCACCCTAATTAGAACTTAACCAGGCCACTGCTATACGAAAATTATACGAAAATGTGTGAAAGTCATAATCCGGCGTATTAAATATACAGCCTCTACACAGTCATGATAACGACAATAATTAAGCGATTAAAGATTGTTTTAATTATTATAAATGGATCAATAACTACTCTTAATAGTCATAATTGGATGGTTCTTCGAAAATGAATAACGTTATATATATATACATATATATATATATATATATATATATATATATATATATATATATATATATATATATATATATATATATATATAGAGTATATGCATATATATTAATTACAACGTAATTTTTAGGCTAGCTCCTATTAGAAAAAATGTACCAATTATATGTAACGTTTTTGCTATATTTTATAGGATTTTTGTGATTATGTATATTGATATGGACCGATCTAAAATTACATTGTAAATTTTGATCACTTTATACAAAGTATAGAAGAGAAAGAAACAGAAATGTAAGCAAGAGAGATCAAGGGGCACAGCTCTTTGCGAGGCCAATATACGTATATATATATATATATATATATTAAAAGCAAAAGGAATCCGCAATAATGATCAGATCGAAACATTTAAATTCGAAAAATGTAAAAGCTACATATTGATACCGTGACAGTTTGTGATATCAGCTGATTGTGACTTGGAAGTTAGAAAGCAACTACTAGAAGAACATTTACGAAAAAGAAAAATGTACTAGCGAGTAATGAGTTTAAAAAAGGGAAGACTAGTGACTATTTCGGATTTATTATACGGTGTCGAATCGTGGACGCCTAAAAGAATTTACTAAATAAATTTGAAGTATATCACCAAATGCTCAAAATAGCTTAGATCCAGTATGTAAATAATCAAAAAGTATCAAGAAAAATGGAGAAAGAGGTAGAACTACTTAATATAATTAAAAGGGGAAAAATGGAATACTCGGCTCGTATAATGCGATAACATGAGTCCTGCAAGTGGAGAAAGCAAGAGGAAAACGTAATAGGAAAAGGATATCACGACTGAACAATCAGGAGTGCAAGGAATAGAACTGATTCACCTGACAAGGAACATAGAAGAATAGCAACCGTTAACTTTCGATAACGGAACGGCACTGGAAGAAATTAGTTTACAAATTTCGCATTTGCTGTTGCATTTGTTTTGTAAAAACTACCAAATGTGACTTTAAAAAGAAGAATAAAAAGTTTGAAACCTTAAAACAATATTGCTCCAAATAAAAATGAATCCGATCACACGTATATATATATATTTCTCTGCAAAATGATCGCTTGGTACAATAGTGCTTATAAAATAGGTGACAATTAAAGGATCCGTTATATCAAAAGTGTCTCTGCCAAAACAGAAACGTGTTTCTTTTACCTTTTCGACAGACAAAATTCAGTCATTTCCATTTTTTTATTCTAGTGAATACTACTTCCCCCCCCCCCCCCCCCCCTATGAAAGCTGGAAATAAGTACTTGCCATTTTTTACTTTTTCCTTTCGTGCTCATCAACTAAATTACCTCCTTCGCCCGGACACGAGCATTAAATAGAAAAAGTAGCGAATTAGAATTCGCCATGTCAGATGTTGGCAGTATGAAAAAGAGCTCGTAAGAAAGGATAGAAAGATGGAGAGGAGAAGGTCGAGATAATAAGATGTGAACCGAATTTAAAACAAACGTAAATATATAGCAAAAGAACGTTTTGAACGGAATAAGGCAGAAAACTAGTGAAATTAAAGTTATCTAAACCAGATCATTCGGATGCAAAGCACAGGAAGAGAACTGGGGGTAAAACGGGAAGAAAGGTTAAAACATAGACAAATGATAATGCCAATAGAGGAGATAGGAATTTCAGAATTTATTTTTTCCCCCTATAATTATGAATCTATTAACGACACTGTAATGTGCCCCGAATAGAGTTGCATTTAATCCACTAACCGTCCAACATGAGCCGTGCGAGTTTCAATGTTTTCTAGACGACACTCGGTTACATTTTTTCTAACCGAATAAGCCGAAAAAAAAAAAAAACATTCCACAAAGGTCTTCGACGCATTCATCGTTATTTTGATATAACTGCCTGCGAAGCATTTGAGAAACACACTTCCCGCCGATAAGGCATTTTCATTTACGTACAAAAATAACAAGAAAAGGGCACTGGAGCCCAGTTCCGATTTTCGGCGTTGATGTTCCTTCTAACGGTTCTCTATTGTTCGATTTTAAACGATATCTTCACCAAGCAGGAAACAGAATAAACTTTTAAGCAAAAGACCATCGAAATAACTTTAAATTTTCCTTACGTAATATTGAATTAAGTCTCGAAAGAAAAAAGAAATTCCTAGACGGAGGAAATAAAAATTAGAAAAAGAAAAAAAAAAAGAATTATATTTGTCTTGCGTAACGATTTCGATTGGCTTTTGTCTTAGCCGTTCAACCGTAATTTAAACTCGAATTCCGGTACGTAGGTTCAGCATTTCTATAAACTCCATTAGCGCAGATAGCCGAAAATGGAAGAGTTTCGAAAACCGGAACAAACTATAATATACAAGGCAGGAAATTCCGCAATCGTCAAAATGCGAATTTCCAATTGATGGGGGGAGCTTTTATTTAAAACGTTTTCAGCTCTGTTCATTGAGAATAATCCTGAGATGATGAAGGGGAGATCCGCCGACATAAGCCACCGAGCTGTAATTTCTAATAATATTGCGTACAAACGGACAGAGAGTGGCTGAAATTTATATAGTCAAAAATTCCGGAAAAATTAATTGTCGGAAAAAGACAAAATTTCACTCGACTAAACGGTATTATTATTAATATATTGTAAAACTTTTAAAATTGGAAGCGCAATAGCTATACACATTTAAACGGCACTTCAAAGAATTAACTTGCGTACAACACTCCACGAAGGTTGTTTAAAGGAATTAAAATTTTCGACAACTATTTGAATTTTCAAAACTGTGTCAAATGAACGAGAATGACTAAAGGTGCAAGAGATGTGATTATAAAGTTAACGATAATATTAATCTGTAAGGAATATCGGGTAGTAGAAATTGAAAAAAAAAAAAAATCCTTCGGTTGTAATTGATGAGGTTTTGAAATAATAATTTAAGAATCAAGAAGAACATAATATAAATTTACCGCCAGTGAATATTATCGAACGGATTTTCAACTTTAGAAAATAGTACGTATCATCGGAACCGGCGAATAGCGAATCAAGCAGCACTTTGAATCTACATACAGAAACTAGCAATTTTAATTCGTTTACTCTTGTACAAAATGATATAAAACTGCAACGATTCCCCCCATATTACTTTCAGTTCACCTCTCATCTTGTAGTTTATAGAAAAAAAAGCAAATAATACTTTAAAGAAAAATGGAGTGCCGTTGCAAACAAAAACCATCACAAAAATTACGTTAATTTCAAAGAAAAAAAACTTTTTAGGACCGCATTTTTAATAATTGTAAATCTGAATTTTGGTTTCCGGTGTGCTTATATAAGAAAAGAGAAATGACCACTCGTGCCAGCGTCCTATAACAGTTCGTATTTAAATGTCATATAACATACCTTAATATAAGCTGATTTATTTTTATCGTTTCTTGACTATAACGCTGTTGCAGTTGTAGCCGAAAAATAGTCCACCGGGTGAAGAATGAGAATTCATTAAGAAAAATGAATAAATAAATAAAAAAAAACCTATTATATATAGACCCTAAAGCGCAGCTGCCGCGGTAAGTTAATTAAGCAACGTTGTTGTTTAATGTGATGATTTTTCGCTACGATACATTGAAATTGTAGGACTTTTTTTTTTTTTTTTTGTTCCTTTGGGCGCGTCAACACAGGACATTTACCCAACACAAAAAGGACTAACAAATAATGAAACGTAGGGATTTGTAATATCAGGAAGCGATTAGAAACAGAAGAAATGAAGGTAGCCAATACAGGAACAACAACAGAAGGAGAAGGAAGAGCAAGAATGTAGTGGGCACAGTAAGGGGTCGGCGGCGGGAGACCAAGGCCAAGCAAATTAGAATAAAGGACTGATAGATGCACATTCGAATAGGAGGTGATTTGCATCACAGGTCAAATTTAAGATTTAACATCAGCTACGAGTAAGCGGCTACTACTGACGCGAGCCGCGATAAAAAATAGAAATGCAGATGCCGCGGAATTGGAATTAATTTTTGTTCGAAAAAATAGATTCAACTTTGGAAAATACGTTATTTCCGGAGGTAGTCGTTAGAAAAGAAAAAAATAAATAAAAATCCTGAACGGGAAAGCAATTTGACATGCCAAATAGTCGATCAAAATGACTTTCTTACCATTAGAATTCAAAATTTTCAATTTTCAATTCGTAATAATTTGAAAATTATTTCACAATGCACGAAATATTAATAGAACTAGAATAAAAAATATTTTATTATAAAATAATTTAGAAAAGAGAAAAATACATTTATTTTTTCCCTTTTTTTTTTTTTTTTTTTCGCGTTTTTTGTTTTAATAACTCTGGGGAACAAAGTCTTTCTTACAACTAGTGGCATTAAATGGAAACAGAATGTGAGTACATACTGATTTGCCTGTTTTAAAGAAAAATAAATAAATTTAGGTTCGAAAATCGCTTCTCATTTTATTCTTTACAAAGTGAACTTACATGAGGAGGGGGAAATGATAAATTATGGTCTAATTTGGAGAATTAGATGCAAAATCGTTGGTCGTAAATTAGCTAATTTAAATTTAAGGTCGACAAAAATGTTAATTGAAAATTTAATTAAACGGAATAGGGTTTCTCGGCAATCGGTAACACATCTCTCTTTCTTCGTTAATTTTTCATTGTAGTGCGTAAACATACTGTTAATTATTTTCGAACGGTGATTTCTCCAAAACCGTGTAACATAACTATCAGGAGAAAAAAATTATTCGGTAGCCCCGAGTATTATATATTAATAACCGATTAATTAAGCGTAGTAATATATGAACGTACCAGGCTAATCAAATCGGCGTACATCTCTATTTCGAATTCGTGATAATGTAAAGACTAAAATAAATAAAATTAAGAGAACTATCGAAGATCTACTCAAGTGAACTGAATGGGTCGAATAATAAGTAATTTAATAGAACAGGAGATACCGAGAGAGGTTGTGAAAGGATTCTAGCTCCGCTTGACGAATATAAATACTCGAAATAATGTGTCAAATAATAATAATAATAATAATAATAATAATAATAATAATAATAATAATAATAATAATAATAATAATAATAATAATAATAATAATAATAATAATAATAATAATAATAATAATAATAATAATAATAATAATAATAATAATAATAATAATAATAATAATAACGCTATAAGAAACCGTTCGTTAATTTCGCTTCAATTTGCAGACGCGAGTTTTCGGCGATATTTTTGTGCCAAGAGCAACCACCACAAAAGCAATAATGGAGATTTCAACAGTCCGCAAAAAATGAAACTACAAAATCCGAAATTCTAGGAATACAATAATTATTTATATCCGCGAACAAATTTAAGAATAAAATAATTGCTTACTTAGAAACATGATTTAAAAATAATTAAAATAAGAAATGCTGAACAATTAATAAGATATAAACATAAACGAAATTCATTAGAAAAAACGGTCACAATCTTAGCTACATATAACGGAAAAGGTCACAACATGAACAAAGCTGAAAATTATTATATAAATAAGCATAAAATTAATATATTAAACGACCAAATCCCTAATAATAATAACCCACTTTTTTTAAAATATAAAATTTTAAAAATTTAAAAATTTAAAAATTTATATTTATATTTATATTTATATTATTTAAATGTTTAATATAATCCTTAGATATTTATTTTAGTCTATGTACATTACATCTCGTTCTAACAATTATCATAGATCGACTTTAAATCGTGTTGATTTAAACTATATAAATCGTTTTATTTCTCCTATTTGACCTCAGTGTGATTTAGAATTTGTTTTTGATCACATATATTGAGTTGTGTATTATGGTGATGATGGGTTGTACTTGAAAACGTTTCTAAGTAAGCGATCATTTTATTCTTAAATTTGTTTTTGTTATAACTTGCTATTTTATTCTTTATAATTAACAAACGGGATGTTAAAAGATTCTTTATTAAATATCCCCCTTCATTCGAAATAGTACTGTCTAGAAAGAAAAAAAAACAAAAAAAAAAAAAAACAGTTCTATTCGCAGCATCGAATACACTACTAAAACAGATTATATTAGTAGAGCTGCTTCTAACATAAAAAGAAAATGAAAACATACAACTGAAACGGGGATCGATAATCGCAATATGCGTAACATGTATCATACTGCGCTACAGAAGAATTATTTAGGAGCTTACAGGAGGAGCCAAAAGAACATCGGCTAATTTTAATAACAAGAATAGCTGTTTAAACTTTTGTTGGATTCTCGGTTATCGTGGGGTTGGATGACGTTACGCCGCGGCCAAATGCGCCGCTCCGAATAGAATTGTGTTCCCGTTCATTCCTTCCTCGGACTTACCATCAAAGGAGTCAGGCCACTGCTTTAAAGGATCAGGATAGCTTATAGAGATAGGCAGGATACTGGTGTAGACATTACGATATGATTCAATCTGATGATATTCCTCCGTTTCCTTGGTACTTTGATATTCCACCGTCTATTCCCAGACGTCTTATTCGTATGTCACGTGTTGAATTTCGCCGACTCCTCTGGGTGCAACAGTAATCAAATTAGCTGTACCCCCCCTTATTTAATGACATTAGGCACTTGCTGTTCAGCTGCGACAAATACGAACACAATACAAAAAAAAGGTTTTATGGATTTACTTCGTTCTGGGGCCATACTGCAATTTTTACTACGGTCCGCGTTATAATTAATAACAATATATTAGTTTAATTTCTAAAGTACGATGGAGATGATTAAATGAATGGCAGTCCAGGCCATAAAAAAAGTAAAAATTAATCACGGTGTAACTTCTCCACGGGCGAGCTGAGGGCTGAGCGCAACTGGTCATTCTGAAATCAGGAGAAGACAAAATGAGTAATGACGAAAATAACGCGGATGGGAATTTTTTTGCCGTTCCTTCGTAAAGCAAACCTGGATTTTGGTAGCATTTTACGAACTAAAAAACCTAAAAAGAAGAAAAAAAGGAAAAAATCATACCCCTCCTAATCGCGAAACTACTTAATTAGCGATATAAATAATATAACTGTAGCGTAGTATATACATTCTGTTTATTTAAACAGTTATCCCAAATAATAAAATTATTAAAAAACACCCTAAGACAGCCGGCCCCCCGAAAGAAGTGTTATCGTAATTTTTTTTTGGTTCCCCATTCTTTGCGATACCATTTGTTGCAAAAAAAATTTCAAAAAGTGAGATATTCCGTTTTTATTTTTTATTTTGGCCAGTGCGTCAACTATGAACATTAACAGAAATTTTTTAAAAAGTTACAATATGCGGCAACGCGATTCGAACCCGATTCCGTTCGAACAAAACTCACAATTAAGCGAGCTTCTTTTTAAAATGAGTTTCGCTTAAATTAACTTAAATAATTTATAGTATTAAAAATTACCGACTTTGTGTCAAACCGGTAAGTAAATTACGATAGGCAGGAAATACGTAAGAGGTAGGTGTAGTAGACTGAAAAACAAAAAAAAAAAAAAAAAAATCTCAATATTCTTTCATCGAAAATCTCTTCGAACTAAATGCGGGTAAAATGGTTAATTAAGGAAAGCAATAGTGTATTATTGGAGTGGAAACAGCAAGTAGAGTACCATTATGTCGCATAGAAAAGCCTAAAAATAAAGCTAGTCTGACAGATTTGGGTTAGTCAGAGACGGTTAAAATGCGTAGAACGGCGTCTTGATGCTTCCGGCAACTCCAATTACTCGCTTTAGACAGCAGACTGTAATAGTTTTTACACTGTTGTCGCCAAACGAACAATAATGTACTAAAAAGGCGTCCGATCGGGTCTGCCGAATTAATCCGACGCTCCTCAGTCTCCAGCAAAAGCTTGCTTAATCAAACACAGAGTCCTGTGTCAGCGATGTCAATAAAAACGTAACGAGCCAAACTTTCAAAGTTATCTCCCCAGCACCAAAAAAGAAAGAAGAAAAAAAAGTTCTGAACCATTTTTATCGATTTTTTATTTACATATGCGAATAAATGTACGAATTTTTAAAATTACAGAAAAACTTTCAGAAAAAATTCGATACACGTCGATTTACACACACATCAGTGTCGTAGATAATAAAAAGTTCGTCAAGTAAAAGATCAGTAGTTGCAGAAAAAAACTTTTATTGCACCTCCCCGAATAATATTATCGATAAGAATGTAACATTTTTTATTCGTTATATTTTCAATTTTACATAGGAGCGTAATCTTGTTTTCTCGCAAAGTTAATTTTACTGTTGCGCATATTTAATCGACAGCAGGTTTGCGACGCAATCCTATGAATCTGAACTTCTTATAGAGAATTTAAAGTAAGCTCCATACCCCACGACAGTTGGAACCGGTCGCGCTGATCTCGCTTAGTTAGTTTTCGAAAATAATATTCCTTTCCGACATTTATAATTTTCAATCTATGCAATTAGGCTTTTGATTCCATATCAAAGGCAGTTGTAGCCTAAACGGGTTATTATTAGATGTAGAAAACGAAACATTCCCTAATTATTATAATTTAAAATTACCTCGCTATGTCTCCGGAAGTTAATAGTAGTCACTTGACCGAGGGAAACAGTTTAGCCTAACTGACCGACAAATTCGGCAACATTTCTGTGATATATTCTTTCGTGCTTTTTTACCCGGAAAATATCGCTATTCCGAATTTTTTTTAATCGATACCGAAAAGACTCGCTCACGATTATTTAGAAATAAAAACTGCTATTTTAATAAATCGTGTAAACACGTTCAAATCAATTCAATTTTTTACTGATTAATCAATTAACAATCAGAATGACTGTTAGAATTTCTGAATAGTGAATTAATTAATTAATTAATTAATTAATAAACCGGCTGCAAAGTTTTACTTGTTCACATTTTCCGATGATCCATCGAGCAACTGTATGCCAATCATGTTTTCTCACGCATCAAGAAAAAAAAAAAATTAATTGGACCGTAGCGGATGATTCTCAATTAAGTGGGCAACAGATAAGATGTTAGAAAAACAATTAGAGTAACTCCAGAAGCAATTTATTAGTAGTTATAAATAATCGATTTGATAATTACAACGAACTTTGTATTTGTCACCCCGTTGCTGAACATAACCGCTTGACACAAGTTGCAACTTTCAAACAAGAGAGATACATTACACGCAAGAGATTACGATCTGCAACTATCGGGCGCATCAACGCCTAAATGCCTGCCCTAATTTACATGTATATATATATATATATATATGTGTGTGTGTGTATGTATGTATATATACAAGTATACAGATAGTACGTTAAGATGGCAGGGTTGCTAATTAGTTTAAGTTTTCACCATCATCTAGTTTCAGAAGTTGTCTTTTCATCCAAAGCAGTGCGAAGTCGGCTTAATGGCTTGTTTGGCAATTCCGCGCTCGCAGAAGAAGAATTCATTTGGTAATTATGTCTTTAATTAGTATCGTATTTATTCCGAAATTTTCCGCCTAACGATAAATTTATGTCGCGTCATCTTTAATTTTCAACCACACCGGGCTAATGTGACTAACAGCCTTGTATGCGATTAAAAATTACAATATAATCCTCGAGAAGCGGCGGCAGATTTGTGGAAATAATTTTACATAACTTTCCAGAAGGGATTTCTTCGTAACTGAAAATGAAAAATTTTAACTTTTCAACATCGGTAAAAAAAAAAGACCGAAATGTTTTTTGCCTGTATAGCCAGATACCCTCCTGTGGGGCGTACTTGGTTGGGCAAAGTTGTTTCGTTCGGGTAGAAACGGGTTCGAATCCCGCTACCACAAATTGGAACTTCTAAAAACTTTCACTTAAGTTAATGTCCATAATAGACACTCCAAAATGAAAAAAAAAAAAAGACACCAAAACACTACCGAACTTTTTTTTAGATGATAACCAGAAGGGACGACGACATTGCAAAATACAAGTGTATGCATTTCAACGTTATTTTTGTTGTTCGAAATTCGCTGCATATATACGAGAACAGTTGTTAAGCACAAGCCACCGTTGAAGAAAAATTATAAAGTAATCAATCTATCGAATTATATTTTATTTCGCAAAGAGCAACTGAACAACAAGCGATGAAAAATTACTTTAACAATATGTACTTTATTTTTAAGTAATAACTGTCGATTACTGGTGCACAAAGCAGTCTGTGATCTTACGTCTTGTCCATTATCATCCTGTCCGTTATCGCAATTCTTAGTTATTTCATTCTTTCATACTTTTCCGCTCGGATTACTGTAATCGTTCCTGAGAAAACGAACAAAAATACCCTCGATTTACGGGCTCCATATACCGCTATCAAAGCGCCAGAGAGGTACGAGAAGAAAGGGTAGAATTAACTTGGAGAAGACGGATTGGTACTTTTAAGGGATTCTCGAAAGATTTAAGTTGTTTGGCGGACAATCAAACAGGATATTTTTCGCAGAGAAAAAGGTTATTCAAAAACAAAAAAACAATCATTTGTAGACTTTACATTTAGACAGTTTGAAAATGAACATAGTAGCAGATGAAGAAGACTGAAAAAAATGTGACTGCGGGATAGCTGTGACGGTAAACGCGGAGACCGGTAACAGCGACTTTCGCCAATCGATGTTATCCATGATGAGCAGAATTACGTACGAAGCAAAAAATTTATTCGATGAAGGAATTGAAGCCTACTATCGATTTAGGCACGAAATTTTAAGTAAAGGGTTTATATGCAGACCGTTCTAGGTTCGCTTTTTTAAGGCTATAACTAAACTCCGCCTGAATTCCTTAACGAACATTCTAATGTTCTTGCTGAAAGTTCCAAAAAAACACGTTTGTATTAAAAACTTTCAAGCAGTCTCTATATATACGGGTATGCGCAGTAAAAAATAAAGCCCCCCTATTTTGCAGTAGGGAATATTTGTTTTTGGTGTTATAGGAACGTTATCTGACTAAAATAATTCCTCCGACATTTTCTTTTGAAATATTTCTAATAATATTTTACGGTCCCTGAACCATTTTGCTTTGTCTAAATACGTGCGTACTCCGAATTCACAAGGCACTTATTGGCCGATTCCAAAAAAAAAAGGAAAATGAAACGGATTACTTTGGCAGTTTAAAATCGATGGATAATCCTTCCCGCGTGATCAAGATCACTTTGTTTCTTGCAGTGATGCAACATAATGCCTGCCGAGAATATTAAATTTAATCCACCGAAAATCTAGTCGCGCTCATTAACAGAGCGCACAATTAAAATACGTTTAATTTTTAACATCACAGCATCAGGCCAATGCCCGGAATTTCGAAAGGGGGCGGGTTTTGAAAATTTTCTACGCATATTTTATAAATAACAATACATTTTTCACTAATATTCGTACTAAATTTCCATCATTTTGATTTATATATTAATTTACATTAATTAATTTTACCCCGTATATAAACATTAATGAAGTACCTAAAAATATGCAGCACGTTTTTTTCTTTTTTCTTTTAAAGTAGGTAAGAATACCCTAAAAAATCATGAATATTTATTTTAAGTTTTTGATTTTTTTCAGATTTTTATGTATTTATAATAATTATTTCAGTTCTCATGCGGATTTAAGGGGGGTGAACCCTCAAAAACCACCCCGTGAACACTTCCTTGCATAGCATCATTAGATTTTATCGAAATGTCTTAAAAATTTCTACGTAACAGCTGCATGGGGAAATTTTCCGTATGTTTAATAATACGTCCGTAATTGCAGTTTTACAGATGAAATCAATTCAAAGCAAGAAATTTACATTTACTTAGCTCAGACAAGCACTTCACGCGTTGATTATTAATTAATCCCTAAATTTTCAACGACTGTATTTTTGTAGAAAATTTTTAAATAGTTTTCCTTTACGATTCTTTAGAATTTAAAAATCAGCTGGAAATTAATAATAAAGCTTTTTGTGGAAGCGATTTTAAGCATATCTTTCCTGCGATACAATAAGCGGTATTCTCGGTATTGTCAATGTCGTAATTCATATTTATAGTGGACAATTTCGCGAAGAAAGTAAAAAAAGTCATTGAAAAAATAATTTCCTTTTAATTTTCTACATTGTTTAATGGGGGAGTGTAGAGTGCCTTTTTTTTTTTTAATAAGAAAGTTATTGTGGAAAGTATTCATTGCAAGCAACTCTGTATTCCTCAATGTTTAATTTTGGATTAATGAAAGATTCAGAATTACAAAATTATTTATTCAATACAGACTGTAAATTGATTAATCGAACTATTCTTTATTTGTGACGACTTTAACAAATAGTTCGTGACATACGTGAAAATTATTTCAACTAAAGCATAATTACCGTTCATATACATTGAAGATCGCGTCTCTCTCTCTCTCTCTCTCCCTCTATATATATATATATATAATATGGAAAGTACGAATACTGATAAGAAAAAGCGATGCGATCCAGCTAGCAACTGGCGCCGGACATTTGGTGGGATAATTACCAGTTAATGAAACGGAAAGCGCAAGCTAGAGATTTAAAAGCATCGCGATTCTAAGCATAGTACTTCCACGAAGATTGACCACCAATCGAAAGATTCAGGAATAGAAGAAGATACATATATATATATATATATATATATATATATATACATACATACATATATTAATTACAACGTAATTCTTAGGCTACCCCCCATTCGAAAAAATGTCCAATTTTATGTAACGCTAAATGTCCCAGAAAAATGTCCCAAAAAAATGTGCCAAAAAAATGTCCCAAAAAATGTCCCAAAAAATGTCCCAAAAAATGTCCCAGAAAAATGTCTCAATTTTATGTAACGTTTGTTATATTTTGTAGGATTTTTGTTATTGTTATTTAAAAAATGTCACAATTTTATGTAATGAAATATGTAATGAAAAATGTAACGAAAAAATGTCTTAATTTTATATAACGGAAGTTAAATGTTAGAATAGGATTTTTGTGGTTATGTTATTTTTGTGTGTGTTGATGCCAGTAAGAATTACGTTGTAAATTTTGATCATTTTATACAAAGTATAGAAGAGGAAGAGACAGAAATGAAAGCAAGAACGGTCAAGGGGCACAGCCCCTTGCGAGGCCAAAATGGCCGAGTTTATATATATATGTAACCCAGTTGATGCAAAATTAATCTTAGATAAAATAATAATATAGTAGCATATAAACATGTTGCTTTTGTTTACGTCTCATAACCTAATTTTCAGAATGGACTCAATGATTTTCTGTCATTTAAAAACAATCAACGTATTTCGAAGAAAAAAAAATGCGTGTATATATATGTATGTATATATACACACATATATTTATTTATATATGTAACAATTGTAGCGAGAACTGTTGTTAGCTTGACTTTATGTAAATTCCTTGCAATATATAACTGCGCATGGGCAAATTAGCTGGTATTTCGTGTGAAGAAAAAAAAAACACAAAAAAAAAACGAGGGTTCAAAACCGGGGTCTTTACCATTAAACTAAACGTATTCAAAAAAATAATGAAACTACTAAGTGGTAGAATTACAAAAACACTACGAGTATTTATTAGAGAAAAAAAAGAAACAAAAAGGAACATAAAATACATGAAATCGGTAATGTGAAATTTTTCTACAAAATAACTGGTAGCGGAGAAATAATGTTCTTTAGAATAATGTGCAGTTTGGAAATCCTTATTTCTTACGAACGCAGATGATTATGCTCGGTTGATAGAGTTTGAGTAAAACCGCAGTTTATTTAAGAGGGTTTTTAAATTCAAGAACCCTCTCTGCCCCCCCCCGACCGGTAGCCCTTTTAATTCGTAGCGCCTACATGAAAAAAAAAAAGAAATTCTGTAAGAAGGGCAGACGGATCAGAAAAAATTTTTAATAACCCGCATTTCGGCTTCATTGCACTCGCCAAATGTTCACCAGACCTATATTATTGGAGAAACAAAGCCCCATTTTTCATTCAAAATGATTCCAAATTACCGGTTCGTTTTTGAAGGAAGAAAAAAAAAATGAACAAACAAAATAGACTTTACGCGAGGCTGAAATTACGTCTGCCGACCAGCAGGAACAGCTACCGAAGGTTCATCCTAATTCGGTAGAAGACACGTAGCGGTCGACGTAATAGCGGCCTGCATTAGGGCGTCGTAATGATTGAAAGTGTCTAAAAACGGAGGCCGTCGCGGACTGTGTAAATAGATAAATAAAAATAGCGCGAAAGATGTGCGCCTACAATGGCCAGACGAAAAGATAGGTTGTTAAGCGGATTAGTAAATTATGATAATTAAGGAAGATTTCAGGAAGGAAAATATAATAAATGTATCTGCCTGCAAGGATAGCGAAATGAAATTCCTCCGTCCGTCATCGCTGCGGCTGCCTTCGGCTAAATCTCGGAATTAATAAAACATTACTTTCCGAGCAACGAACGGAAATACAAACTCATCGCCATTGGTAGCATTCGAATACGTCGACGTCTGTATGCGTGAAAAGCGTTCGTCATAATAACAGGGCAGCGTAAATATGCGCTCACCGTTCGGACGAATACAGCAGCCGATCTGTTGACAGGAACCGTTCAAATACGGCGAATGCAACCGAGTGCCTGTCAACAGTTTTCAAAAACGACTTGCCAGCAACGCAATATGTCAGCCTTAGGCCCGATACACGAGATCGGCAGCCCGGCGCATCGGCCGCTCAGTAGTGTCGACTATACTGGACTTGTGGACTGGGCAGAAACCTACTACCGTCTTCTTGCAAAGCTGCGAGCCTGCAATCCACTATAAAATGTGATTTAAGTAATCGCGCTTGTTGTTTAAACATACGCTGGAAGCCTTAAAGGGCCGATTAAAAAAACAATCAATTAAGAGCAGCACAGATCGCAGCCTAATAGGCTATTATTTAATCGTGAATGAACAGGAGCCTAGAATAAATGATAACCTACCGCCATCCCATTGAACGCCGACTAATTTAATGCCCTATGTAAATGTTTACTACGGGCCCTGATTTTCGTATAAGTGCCCGTTGGCTCGCTAGAGCGCCGATTAAATTACTATTAACACGTTGCCTGTAAATGTATTTTCGTACGATCACCGAGGCCTTTTACGTGATTCTCTAAAAAGGACATCTTCGCTGTACCCCGTCCTAAGTCGCTGACCCGAAGTATGAGACTATCGTTGCACATTGCTCGATGACTTGGAATTTTTATGCCAAGAAAGAGAGCGCATATCAAACACGTCTAGGTTGACGGCTGTTGCGTGTGGTGCTGTGCTGTCCGATGCTGGGCCGAAACGATTATCGCAAGAATTAAACGGGAAGCGCGAACATGCATAAAAATTATACGATGGCGGTACTGTCCGCAGTAATATCCATCCTCTTCGCTAGAAGAACCGGAAAAACTGATTTCAGCTCATCAACAAAGACTGGGGATAAAGTCCATTTCCATTGCATCGGCATTTATCTCATAATAATAATAATAATAATAATAATAATAATAAAAACAAAAAAAAACAGACTTTACCTTGTAATATGATTTGTAATTACTTATTCTCTGTGGCTTTCGGGATACTTTTTTGCATATCTCACTGGAAACTTTGTGAAACTAGGCGCTTCACTATTGATAGAAATATAAATCACCAGAGGAAAACGTGGTGGAAGATTCATCACCGAAACGCAAACATAAACATTAGCCGAAAGCACGATCGCCGGACAGTTTTGATCACTGAAATACGAGAAGTCGATTGGATTTCTTTTTTTTTTTTTTTGACTTTAATTAGAGCTGACATCCCGCATATAATTTTGAATAATGAATCAAATATTAACTATTAATTATTAAAATGGCACTCCAGATCTTTGATTACATCACAAACGGCAGATTCGTAAATTTTTTTTAGACATTATTTTTCGGTATGCGACAGTGTAACAATTACTGTTTACAATCCAGAACAAAATTGTAAAATATACCAAAGCGATCGCTGAATTATTTTTTTATTTCTTTAATTTTTTTTTTTTTATTCGATAGGGTACGCCAACGAAGAGCAACAGCCCAAACAACCCAGGAATCTAAATAATAGTTCACAAGAACATATTCGTTATCTGATTTTAATCTGGTGCGAAATGGAATGAATGAAAAAAGTTAGAACAGGAACAACACTGATGATAAGGAAGGAAACGAGAGAACAAATTATTCACCTTTAAAAGATTTCGGGGTGCTACCTGTTAATTAGAAAAAAGAAAAAAAACAAGCAGCAACTACGACCACACACGATTCGGAGACCTTTTTTATTTTTTTGCTTCTTCACCCAGACCGATTGCACGCTGTGATAATTTCGCCCGATCCAATCGGGCCAACAAATACTTCACACATCTTTCTCGACGACATATTGCCAATTTTTCCAGTTACCGCATATATCTCTAGAGCCTTATTCTCGTTCAGTCCAAATGCTTCAACGAGTGTAATTGCGTATGGGAGAATGTAAAAGTGTATTTAGCATTCCATGGTTAAAGGCATGTAATTCGTTGTTTTTGAAGAAATGAATACTTTTTTCAAAAATACTAAACATCGCTGTTTCGCATCTCATCACACGGTTTGTAAACGTTTTATTACAATCTTAAAAATTTCGAAAATTATACGTGGTTTCGCAGGTTGTTTTTTTCTTTTCTTTTTGGTTTTACGCAACTACATTCTAATTTTTTTTTTACAACTTGTAAGCATTACACGGTGCGTAATTCTATATACATGTATTTCTTCTTAATAGTTTCAATGTAATGCAATGCGTTTAGTTTAAAATAATTCTCTCAATTATACATTTTAATGAAATTTTCGCAAAAAAAGAAAACTAAAAAAAGTACGTTCTCTCTTTCGAATTTTTGAGACGAACACATCTGTCAGGGGTCGCCGCGGATATGCGATATAATAGCCAGCAAGAACCAAAAAACTTACTCGCGACTTATTTTAAACGTACCTTTCTGCGAAACGATTTATTTCAAAACACTTCTCGCAACATCGGCGCGACCTTTTATTGTTCTGCGCAGCTAATAAGAGAGAATTTTGAGCCGTTACAGGGTATGTAATTTTAAGATCTCATCGAAATATGGCCGTGAATAATAATTTCCGCAAAAACACAAACTTTTACAAATTGTATTTTGAATTAAAATTTCTCGCCCCTTTACGTATTATGCCCGGATTTTAATTTCCTCCATTCGTAAAAGACCATCTTCAATTGCCCTATATTGAAAACTTTTCCTTTAATTTCAATTCGAAAAGCGACTGCACATAGAGCAGCGCACTTGTCAACCTTCTATTGAATTCGCGTATCGTTTTTGAAACTTTTTTTTTAAATTTTTAAATTGTTACTGTATTACAAACTGGCCATCTAGGCCATTTAGCAATATTTTTAACAGGGAAATATTGAGCATGAAGGGAGAAGTACCTACCCGATAAAACGTATTAAATGAGACCGGTAACGTCGCATTAAGGGGCTACAACAAAAAACCGATACATGTCCAATATTTAGCGTTGTACTATTTTTCCGGATAAAGATTATCGTGTCGGGAGTAATTAGAAGAATAGTGAAATACTCTTTAGTCATGGGATAGGAATGGATTTTTTGATATGAGAATTCTGGAAGGAAAAGTAGAAGGAAAAAGAAGACGTGGTCGCGTTCCAACCGGATGGTCAGACATGATCCGGACAGCTGTAGGAAAAGGTTTCGTAGAATGTGTTCGTCGACTGGCACACAACAGAGATCAGTGGCGACATCTTATACCTCACATGGTCATAATCACGATATCATCTCCACCAAGGATTCACGACCCATTGATGATGATGATGATTTTTCGGATATTTAAACATTAAAACGTACTACAGAATACCGGTCCGAAATTTGAAATTTGCATGTTTCTTCGAAAAACAAGCGTTACTACTACGCTCTTGTTACGCTGCTACGCGAAACTAAATAAATTTGGCTGGAAAATTATTATACCACATATATTTCGTTTTTTCCCAGCAAGTGCGATCGAACCGGGTTTCTTTTTTCTCCGTGTCGGGCAGTTTCTCTTTTAAGCAATTTTTCAGACTACCAACTGGCGACACAGTTTTTTTTGTTTTTTTTTTTTATTAAAATAAGTTGTGGGTCTCACAGGGCAAATATGCCCGTTGTGTGAGTGACCGACACTCTTATTAACGTTTATTCAAAAAATATATACAATACAAAAAATTATAATTTATCTTAACTTATTTTATACTTATAATATTAGAACTCTAGCGTTAAGATTAAGTATAAATATATAAACGCATGCAACTACGTAACACGCCCCGTAATACGTATCTGTACATTATCACATGCCGACAGTTCAATATTTAAAATGGAAAAACATAATCTTCTTTACCACTTAATGACTGGTAAAGACAGCAGGAAATCAAAAACAAAAACGTATAAAGAAAGGAGCATTAGAAGGTAGGGAGATTCAGAACGTAGCTTGTTATTCAATCTTTGCACCATTCCTTTAACCAAATTTCCACCTCCTTTTTCCACACACCAATTCTTTTTTCCTCTAATATATGATTCGGGATTGTACTTATTAATTTAATTAAAACCGAATCATCCGTATTATCAATTCGCAGATTTACCCCACGAGGATAGATGTAGTATGTATTACTTTGGTTTCTTGTCAATCGAGTTTTTGGCCTAGATGGTAATTTTATATTATTGACGTTAAATTCTAGTAATCTGTAATATTAAATAGTACACATTTTGAAAGACATTTCGTTGTTTTCCTTCCACCATGTTGATCCAGAGACGTTTTGCTTCCAATAAGGGAGTATGAGTTTCAAACACCTCTTCTGTATTTTACTTATTTTATTTATTTCAGTTTTCTTAGCCTCACATAATATATTTGAATTCCATATAAAATTCTAGACATTATAATTGAGTTATAGTATATACGTAGTGTTCGATATGATAGTACCTGCTTTCTTTTAAAATAAAGCTGGAATTGTCTGTCTTATTTTTGAGTTTAAACTTAGAATGTGTTTTTTCCAATTCAGGCATTTATCTACATATATACACTTAAATATTTAAAGTCATTTACGTTTTCTAACGGTAGACAAGGATATAAATGGGTGTTGATATTTACATGAAGCTCATGAATGCAATTGTTACTGTGGAGGATAATTCGCGGATCGCGTATTTTATATTTAGAACTATTCCGAATGTGTAATACTTTTGATTTATTTATGTTTATACATAACTTCCTATCATGTGCCCATTTACTAAAATTATCTACATCATCTTGTAGTAATTTTTCCGCCATCTCAAAATTGTTGTGCTCGATTAACAAAGCAATATCATCAGCAAAAACATATACCTTTGCATTTTTAATATGTTTGTGTAACGAGTTGGTATAAATAAGAAAAAGAATCGGGGCCAACATGGTACCCTGACCTACTCCATATTGAATATTTTTTTCATTACTTATATTCCCTGCAATTTTGACCATGTTCTTTCTAATTGTTATATAATTCCTAAACCACCTAAGTTGATTATTTTTAATACCCAAATTTTCTAAGTCATTAATCAATAGTTCATGGTCAACTAAATCAAACGCTTTGGATAGGTCAATAAATGTAATTAAGAATTGGTTCCCCATCGATAGTCCTCTATTTATCATACTTACAGTCGTTCTCAATAATGTTATCGTGGATCTTTTTTCTCTTAAACCGTGTTGATTTATATAGAGTAGGTTGTTTTTCTCCAAATAATTTCTTAAGTGTTTATCAATGTAGTGTTCTAAAATTTTAGTTATCACAGATGTTATCGTTATTGGACGGTAGTTTTCAAACTGATTTTGCACTCATTTTTTATATATTGGTCTAACAATACCTTTTTTTTAAAGCCCATCAGGAGTAGTAGCTTCCTTTATAGCATAGTTAACCATGTTAGTCAAAATATGAGCAAAAATATTTAAGTTTTGTTTTATATCTTTAACCCTAATTTCATCCCATCCAGATGCCTTATAAACTTTTAGATCATTAATTATTGCTTCTATTTGGTATTTATTTGCTGGCGGAATAAAAAAGGAAGAATAAATACGATTATCAAAATTCGAATTCAGTAACTGAATGTGACATTCGTATCTATGATGTTCCACTGAACATATAAAATAATCACTAAATTGTTCAGCAACTGATGCAGTATTTCCAAAATGTTTAACGATGAAATCATCGATTGATGTTTTATTGTTTTTATTAACAATATTATTAATTACATTCCATACTTTTTTACAATCATTGTTTGCTTTAACTATTTGACTCCGATAATAATTCGGTTTGGCATTCCTTATTTCAGTTGTAACCATATTTCGATATTTTCTAAATAAGTTTTTATATCGAATACTAGTTCCGATTTCCTTTACTAAGTTTAAAGTACTGATCTCTGATTTTCATAAAATTGATTATTTTTTGACTCATCCATTCATTTTTAGGACAGTATTTAGTCACCTTTTTACTCTGCCGTATTTCTATTTTGCATTCTTTGTAAAGGCCTTTAAAAACTGACTGTATATTACGAGTATCATATATATTTCCTGTTGCTGTAGAGATCCTTACCTCATTCCAGTTATGATTAATTATCTTATTATGCAATCTCTTTTCATCGAAAACATATTTCAAAGGGTTACTAATAGATTGAAAACTTCGATTTGAGATCCTAATATAATGATCCGATATTTTCGAGTGAATAATTCCCGAAGTAATATCATTTGTATTATACTTAATAAATATGTTGTCTATACATGATTGAGTACTTCTATCTATCCGTTCTTCTTCTCTCGTAATTCCATTTATTAACTGTACTCCTCCTGCCCCATAAATTAAGTTTAAGATATTCTCAACTTGAGCATTACGAAGAGATAAATCAATATTAAAATCACCACAAATCAGGAAATTATCTTTATTGCTTAATTTTTTTAGGAGTGAAGCGGTTTCGTTTATAAATTCGCCTACGTTTTTACTCGGTGATCTGTACATAGCAATTAAGCGTAAAGGGTTGTTTTTGCAAATCTCTATATCTATCATCACCAGGTCCATACTTGGTCTATTATTATTAACCTCCCGAATGTGATATTTAAACTTATTATTTATGAACACAAGTATTCCTCCATTAAAAGTTACGATGCATACTCTAGATTTCTCCGTTGGCCCGGCAGTTTGAAACTTGTTGCAATTTTTTATTTTTTATTTTTGGGCGCGTCGACTCGTACATTAAACCCGGTGCAAGTGAAATTTTTACCCTACCTGAACTGAACACAGTTAACTCTAATCAACCACGCCAAGGTATCTGGCTCGCTTCAATTTTTAATTTCGTTCGGCATCGCATTAATTTTTTAATTGTTAATTTTTGTTATTACTTATTAGGAGCAATTTTCCGTTTAATGTTCGAGTTATTTCTTTCGTTTTTTCAGAGATTACAGATTGGCAGCTCCTTATTATTGTAGCGCGATGACTCAACGAAATGCACTTTCGCCGTTGCTCTTCTTACGTAAACAACAAAGATAAATCTGTTCTTTTCGCCTCCCATCCCCCCCCCCCCCCCCCACACTAACTCACCGATCTGATGAGCTGCGGAAAAAGATAATAGAACTCGCAGGCGGTAGACCGTCTACCGACTAGATCGATGTTTCCGTTGCGAAAATGTCGCGGATGGCTAACAATCTATTAAAAATTAAACAGAAAGCTCTTAGACCGGCATGTGTTCACGAATGCGTGACTCGCTCTGATAGTCACCGGAAGCTTTTATTCAGCGGTCCCTTCGGTACGAACACCGATGCTTCCAATATGTACGGGGATAATTGGAGAATAACATCGGAACAAAGAAAAATTTCCGGTAGAAGAACTTACAGGCAAAGAATTTTGAAATTTCCTCGAGTACGGTTGTTTTAATCTGGGGGCAGCTTTATTTGTTTACACATTTTCGTAACTCACTCGATATTAGTAGACAAGACGGAATTGTTTACGATTTCAAGATCACATTTAACAAGCATCGTTTTAGATTTTCTCTTCACCAATCTCTACCACTGTTGATGATGATCGCGCATCTCATCGAGTTTTTCAACAAAATTTTTTAAAGACATACATACAAAAAAAAACAAAAAAAAACAGAAACGTTCGCATCTTATTTACAACCATTTAATGATTTTCTTTTTATGCAGTATTTTTATTTTACCAAAGATGAGTTTTTTGTCGAACAAACAGCAAAACACACACACACACTCGATCTCTCTCTCTTTCTTTCTCTGTATGAAGGCTTGTTAATGGACGGTATGGAATTCCTCGGCTCAAGTGTTTTTACCCATTTGTATAGAATTTTCTCATTCATAAAATGTTAGCACACCGATAAGAGTTTTTGAGAAAAATTTGTTTTCCGTTTTGAAAATTAAATGTACTTTTCTTCGAAGATAATTAACCCGCATAAAATATTTCAAACCATTATCTAGATTAGTCAAGATTCTGCCGCTGTTACGTACAATTAGATTGCCGGTAATCTTAAATTTAAGTAAATAGTTATAATACACCGAGAACATTCTCCTATTCTCGTTTACACATTCTAATTTTTACATTAAGAAATTCTCATAATCAAGGCTTGGCAGACAGAAAAACGTGGTATTTAAAAAACGGAGAAGGATCGTTTTTTCGCATAACAACAAACAAAAATAGGCTGTCGTCCTGTTATAGGCCTTTTCCCCTTCCTTTTTTTTTTTTTTTTTTATATCGACAATTCGTTTCGATGAAATGTTAGTTTGCGATAACTTAATAAAACAGAGAGACATTAATGTGCTTATATGGATGATTGAATTTTCTATCGCTTTTTTCATTTCTTCCGGGTGTATGCCCTCATTTCAAATTTAAATATAGCGTTTAGTAGTTACGACTATTCCGTCTGAAAACCGGCTCTTCCCAAAACCATTTTTACTCAAAGCGAAGTCTTGCTATTTCCTTCGAGTACAGAATGGTTACGAGAAAATCCGTTTTCGTTAGCTATCGATTTTGTTGCTGGGGAATCTGGCTCAGTTGCGTTAATTGATTTCTACAGATAAGTCGACGTGTGTTTTTTGACATTTACGATTTTACTCCAAAATTAATTAGAATTCGTTTGATGTATTTTTTTTTTTTTTTTTATTTTCCTTAACCATGATTTAGATTGGGTTCATTTTGTGTATTTTCATAATTATATTTTCGCGCGTGTATTTTATTAAACTATTCGGTCAAACGCGATTGTAACGATAGCAATAATAAAATACGTAAGTTACACGGCTGCTTTCGAATCTATTCGTTAACATCTCAATCTGTAGGCACCTGCTCTACACGGGTTTCTTGTAATTTGTAATTTGTGATTACTCGCGATTACTTTAACGTTAGTTTTTCCGTTACACTTTTTTCACACTTTGCCACGCAGAAAGGTAGTGTAGTCGTTGTGTGACGTTGAAAACGGACTATCATTATGAGAAATGTATTACCGCGTAACATGGAGCAAAAAACGGGAGAGGGAGGCGAACTTGGATAGTTAACGAGATTTGTGAATGGTTAGCCGATTATAATAATCGCTAATCTTACATTCTGATTATAACCTATTAGCAGCACCGTCACCGCAATCGGGCCCGGCTTAATTAGTAATTAGCTCGTCAGCGCTATAAAAATTAATTAGAACCGAAGCACGAAAAGGGCACTATAGAGGACGCGGTTATGAAAAATGAAGAGATTAACGAAAGATATGCTGAGAAAAGATAATGCAGCATGAAAGGCGCGGATGATGAACAAAAAGGAGGCAGGTACCCGCTGAATTGGTTAGTTCCATTCGAAAGAAATACGATAAATTTTTATTTAATCTACCGCCTACGAGAGTCGGATAGGTGGCATTCTCGTCTCCGACGCAACAGCCCAAGCTACGCATCAGTATAGTTACGCTTCGAGCTGGCTTGCTCAACGACGCTACCATATTATTATTATCACTTACCGCTATTACTATTCACGGTCCTCTCCATGTCTCTGATCCAGTTTAGCCGTGGAATCGTTAAAGACTTTGAACGGTAGTAATATATACGCCGGCGTGAAGAATGTTTATTATGTAAATAATGCAGACTGTCTCGCGAGCGTATGATGAACGGATAGATGGACAGATGAACAACAATCAGATTGTTTGAACTGAAAAAAACATTGGCTCGCGAACGACCTACGCGTACGTTACTCTCTAGAACGTGGCACTCACAGCGTACCGGTGGGACAGAGAGAGCGAGAAAGCAGTCGTCCATTTGCATATGAATACGAGTGATCGTGTTGATGATAAATATTATCGCTTAGCATAATATAGTCAAATATGTCTCTCCGTGTACACTGATGGATACCTTTTAATCTCGTCTATATATCGCTGTTCCGTTTAATTAATTTCATTACAAACACTGTTGTATTAGTTCGCAGTATTAAAATGATACAGTTCTTAAGAGTTACCTACGCACACATTACAGTATATGTATGTACATATATGCGCATTGAGATCCTGTTTTTCACAATTAAACAATAACGGCAGTTTACCGAAATTTTCAAATAGAATAAGATATGTACATTTTTAATAGTTTTTTTTGTTTTTTTTCTACATTTCCGCGGGACCGTTTGCGAGCCATCTCGCGAAAGATCCGGGAAAGAGTGATCCATTTATTTACATCGTCAAGTATTGAGACGGGCGCGAGAGTTAGTGAATCTCTATTTTGCTAATTAGGAATTTCCGAATTACCGACCGGAATGATTTTACATAGCTGGTAGAACGTAGTTGACTTAATTGTGCTTCTTTCGGGTCCGCTGCACATTAATAATATTCAAAAGAACTTCAATTATACCGATTATAATAATGTTGACATACTCAGAAAAAAGAAAGAAAAAAAATCGTATTACAATTTCTTCGAAATACGAGTTAAACGGAACGCACGAGATTTTCGCGTTTTTTTTTTTTTCGAGATTAGTGTTTTCCCAATATTTTAATTTACCCTTTTTATACAGTTGTGTGTTTACTTTTTTATCTATTTTTTCTCGTTTGTTCTTGATCGATCGTCGGTAAAGGTGAAACTATAATAAAATTTTCCCGAGAAACTGCCCATCATTTGTCTCGACCGTTTTCAAACCTAATTAAAGAAAAGCTAAAAAGGGTAAGTTAATCTCAATCACTCGCTGTCGCACTGAAATATACACCGAAGCGGGTCCGCTTAAAATAACGACGTATTATCAAACAAATTGAATTTCGTTGCTAATGAAGAAAAAAAACCTAAAAATTCAAATTCTTGAATAATTTCCATTCACTACTTCAGGCGTTATTAAACGGTATTTTCCCGAAAATAAATTTTTCAAGCATCATTCTAATACATGTATATATGTATAAATGCATAGATGTAAATGTATGTATATATGCATATATGCAAAAATATATATATATATATATATATATATATATATATATATATATATGCGCATATTTATGTATATAAGAAACGATCAACAGCCATTAGTTAGAAATCATTTTTAACATTCTTCAGTGAAATAGCGGAAGCCATATGTGAACAGAAATGAAGAGAGAAAAGGAAACATAAGAGTTTTCGAGTTGGAAGGCATTCAAAAAATAAATAAACAGAAAACGCCTTTTCGGATAAGGAGAGATTTTAATTTAAAAAAAGTACTCACCGAAAACGATGATAAGGAAAGGCGAGCAATGTAGTACGAATATGGCCGAGCGAAAAATAGAAAAAACAGCTAAACTAATTTTTAGCGCAATTAATCAAATAGTAATCTGGACCGCTCCTAAACTGGTAGCAATCTCGTATTTTGTGTAAATAGTTGTCGAACCGGGCAATATATCATGACTCCGGTCAACTGAAAGAAAGATAACGAAAACTCTGGTCGACTTTTTAGAAATATCCTTATCGCAGCTTATTGAGTTGTTTAAAAATCGACTTCAAAGCCGAACGTCATTCTCCATTTATCATTTTCTGAAATAATCGCTGTTCGAACGTACACTCCGAACTTCTATGCATCTTTCTCGATTTCTTTTCCACATATAGTCGTCGCAATTAGTTGCTAGAGCGCTTGGTTTCCGTTACGAAAGTCTCGGGTTCGATCCCGAGTGACGACAGAACTTATTACAAAGAATTAAATTAAAAATACGCGCTAATAATCACGTTGAAGGCAATGGCAAACCACCACGTACAACATCATATGCGCGATAGGTCACTACACAGCAGATACACACGGGGGACTGCAATGGAGCGCGATAATATCAGTTCCGAATGTAGTCTTACGTGTTGTGTACAGCCGCCTTGAATATAATAATTGCTTAGAGTAGTACACAACCTATATCTCTGTAGGGCTAAAATTTACGAATAGGTTGCCGACCAATCAATAAGCTTGATGGAGGAAAGAAGACGATATATTCATGTACGTCTATACATTTCGGGAAAAATAATTAAAGTTTCAAAATCGATTAAAAAACACCGGCACTCTGGCGATCCAAGAATAATTTAAAGAGTTTCGTCAATACCTGTTGATCCTCTAAATCGCTCGTCTTCATACCATATAATGAACGTAATTGTATTTCCTGCCTTCCCGAAAAAAGTTTCAATTTTCTGCAGTCTAGCCATTCGAATGCAACTGGCTAAGCTCATTATTCCAATTTATAAAGTATAACGACTTAAAAATCGCCCTTTAATCTTGATTTTTAGAACACATACTCTGGACTAGAGTTGTTCAATTAAAAATTAAAAGAGAACGAACATTATCGATATTTTATTTATGGCTAAAAATTTGGTCAAATCTGCGCCAGTAGGTACAGGGAAAATTATATTTGTACGTCTTTACGAGAAAAAATGAAGTGGCATAGAAAAAAAAAAAAAAAAAAAAAAAAAAAAGATTGCCGCGTTATTTCTTCTAGAATGCGTTTCGAGTTTACGTAATATAATGTAAGTGTAATGATGAAAGCGATCATTGCATTAAAAATATTCGATAAAAGTTACACGCGCTTTACTTTCGATAAGCTTCAGACGAGTATAGTTGTCGAAATAAATATGCGCACGAGCAGGTCTCTCGATAAATTCGAAGATCACCTCTATTTCCAGGAAAAATTAACTTACTATGGCAGAAATGGAAGAAGCGACCTCATTCACACTTTACGTAAGGTGAACATTTTCTTTATTAGCTTAAAATAGTATTTATATTGTATAAATACTATTTCAAGCTAATAAAGAAAATTTTCAATGTCTTCATTTTTCACAAATGATCCCCCCCGGTGAACTTTAGGTAAATTTAAATTTCAAAAAAAAAGTTGTAAACACGATCAAATCAATAAAAAATACGAGTAAAACTCGAATTTAGACGTATTACACGTTAAACAAATTTTAACTTTTTTTTTCGATTTTTTTAATGCGTTTGCCAGCGAGGACATTAGCTGAAGAAATAGGAACAAGCAGAAAATAACGTTATATTCTTAAACGTTTGTGATGCGTTAAAAATATTAAAAAGCCCCAAAAAAAAAAATTAAAACCCGTATTTAGATCTAGAGAGCTAAACAATTACGGTGTACGCTAGAGACTACTCACTGACCGTAAAAAAAAGTGTCGAGAAAAACGGACGAATCGTACTTTTGAGTTTGAACATTTTCCTATTCTGGGAAATGAATACTTTAAAGTAGGCCCCGTTTGCATGCTGTACTTGAAAAAATATTTCCGACGGTAACATCCCCCCCCCCCCCCTATTATTAGATACCGTTAAAAAATTACACACTACCGCGTCGTTTTTAATTTTGATTATTATCCGAGCTTTTTGCTTTTAGTTCAAATTATAAATTAAAATGAAACATAAAAAAAAAAATAGTTTTCTATTTTCTATTTAATCAGATATTAACACATATGCGGCTATACTTTATTTCCCGGCAAAATAATAACGATAGAAAAGTGAAGAAAAATATCGCGCGACGGGAGAACTTCCGAGAGCATAATGTAAGAAACACTGTTTAGTATCTGATCCCCCCCCCCCCGGTGTGGGCAGCGGATTTAGAAACAAAGGTTCAATGAGCACAACTCGGTCTCTCTAATAAATGTATATTAGGGCTGAATGGTGGGCGACTTCAATTCTACTACATAGGATTTATTTTGCGCAGAAAGCAACATGTTTAAATTTCCCCGAGCAACATGGTTCATAATATGTCATCGACAGCAGCATACAAGGGGATTCGGACGAGACATAGCTTAATGAAGAAAAAATTCGAGTCCAATTATTTTCACTGACGACACGTGTGTCGGTGTGCTCTTCCTAAAACAGCGTATTCGGTGCGTGCGTTAAATCTCAGTGTCATTATCATAATTTTTTATACGCGGTAGAGTCGTAAAAAGTCGTGGAACACCGAATTCCAGCAATCTTCCTATTCGGCAGTTCCGAGGCCATATTTTACAAATGTATTATTATTTACCGACGCACGAGAGTTCTCAGACGTTATCTAAACGCCTCGTCAGCAATCGGTTCTTACGATATTAATAATACGAACGAGTTACACGAAACGCGCCAAGCAGCACATGCTCGTCAACAAAATTGCCTTATAGAACACACAAAGTTCATTAATGTAACACAACATCGAAACCAGATTCCAGCCCCGGCTGTCGGCCCAACAGTTTTCATCGAGTAGTCCGCATAATAGCCGCTACGCAAGGTAAACATACATTACGCGAATGCCGTCGTCGCTCCTTCATTACCGCCGATGCACATATCAGATAAACGGGAAAAGCTGTGTGAGAAAAAATTGATGCCGGTCTTTCATCACCCTGATATTCTCTGTAGCTCCGCGAATATCTTGCTCGGCACTCTCCGTTCGGAAGTTGAACGGAAGATTTTTCATCGGAAGAATTCCAGATTAAACGCAGATACCGGCGGATTATAAATGCGCGCAGACGAGCACCGCGGCCAACGAGAAAGTCGGAAATTGCTTTCGTTTTTTCCGGTTTTTTTTCGTTCTATTTTTTCCGGATACACCTTACCACCGCGCGCAGTGATTAGGTTCGGAAATGTGGAAACGCAATGACTCGTCTGCGCTTGATAAGGGACAACTGGTTTGCGGCCGCTAGAGCTGCAACCGATAGGAAGCTGACGATAATTTAGAAGTCAGCTATTAAAAAGTAGTAGTAGTACTAGGCCCAATCTTTTGACTCATCTCTCTATTCGTTCGATGCTAGAATTGGGTATGCAGCACATAGACGCATCGCCATTCTAATGAACTAATCAACGGCATAGTAGCGCCGCCGTTTAGCTCGGTCACCCCGGACGATCCAGACCAGCTGAATTATCTCTCGATCACCGGCTAATCATAGTTGCCGTGCCGTAATCATTTTCAAAAGTTGAATTTTCCTACACAGAAGTAAACTCGAAGCTGTCTGTCGGCATCGCGATTCATGAATATGGGAAATTAGGATTTTCTGCACTACTTTCACGTTAATGTGTATAATTCACTATCTCCTGTAGATGTTATTTAGTCGGACCGAAAATTTTCTTTAGTATCTTCCTTTGCTTAATTTTTAGTTTTTCATTTAATACAAGACATTCCGTTTTGTGCCATCTACTTTTTTTTTTTTTTGATATATTTATTTTGGCCCGTATTAACTGGACAAAATGGTCTTTTGTATTTTTCTTTTTCATTTGTAATTTTTCACACTTCCTTAATCCACCCCCGATGAATTATTAAAAACGTCTTAATAATTCTTAATTCGTGCGTATAAAAATTGAACACAGTTGTAATGGTATCGTGCAAAGTATATACATCTCGAAATAATATCGGAGTAATTATTAATCGGAATTCTACGCGCGCTAAATCTCACCACTACATATAGAGTAATTAGACTACGACGGTAGCTGCCTTAATGACTTCATAAAGTAATCAGGCACTATACAAAGCCTCGGGGGGTTATATCATTGTTAGTTTTGCGCTATTACATGTACACTTTAACACGTGGAGTTCAGCTACTGTTACTTAGATGATCATGTAAAATAAACTCAGAGGCGATGAGATATCATATAACATTTGCAAACGGAATGAAAATTCGTTTTTCGGCGGAACAATTGCGAATATATTTACTCCTGCGACATGTTCTAATTTTAATATAGAGAGCTCAGTTTCCGGTTTGTTGTTACATTCGTTTTCAGTAATAGAAATGTAGTGATAAAAAGTGTTTTACGCCGTTTGGTGTTTTCAAAGCGTTGAGAAGGCGGAAGAGGTTAGGTTAGAACTTTACGTGACCGGAAATCAAAAACGAGACAAGAAGGAAATGAAACGACGTAAGGGGCATTACGCTCGAGGTGTGGGAAGATTAAGGTTTAGTACGAAGAAAATATTAACAAAAACATTAAAAAGAACCGCTGTATTAGACTGGTATAAGAATTTTGTAAACTCTTTACGAAAACCAACATGCAAAGAGATATTTATAACTGTGCAAATACCGATACGAAAAAAGGTCAGACATGTAACCATTATTGTTTCATTTATATTCAGAAGCACTTTTCGCCGAAGCTTTAAAAAGGCGCGATGGGGAAATAAAAAAACTACGGGCGAACGAATTTCAATGATTTTCCCGGCAATACATTACTAGTGCAAAATCTAGCGAAGACTGCTGTAATACAGAGTTGCCTTCAAAAAAAAAAAAAAAAACAAAAGAATCAATATTAAATATTAAGAACCAAAAAAAAACAAATCGTGATAATCTTAAAACAATTCAATATAAATGATTTTTAATCGAAAGTTAAGTCTGGAGATCAAACAGAAAAGTTTCTGCGATATTCCGTGTGTTCTGGTCGGTGCTTCTCTACCGGATATGCGAGACGTGGACACTAAAGGAAAATATGAAGAAACACGTATGAAATGTAGTGTTGCCGAAGAGTGAGTAAAATATCCTGGACGAAAAAGATGAAAACTGAAAAAATGCCAAAGTTAATGGCAAATATCCCCCCCCCCCCCCCGGTGGTATTAAGGGCAACAATAAAAAAGGCGGAATACGTACAAATTATTACGGACAATAATGATGGGTATGATAAAAGAAAGGAGAAAGCCGGATAATATCAAAAAATAGACTGGAATTAAGAGACAGAGGATTTTACAGACAATAATAATAGGCAAGGCCGTGTCCACGGGGTGGGTTTTGGGGGTTACCCCCCCCCCCCCCCCCCTCCATGAGAGCTGAAATAGCTTAGGTACTTCATTAATATTTTATGCAAAATTTTTTATTACCAGTATAATCAATAACACATGTAATTTTTATTAATGTTTATACGGGGTAATTCATTTATGTAAATTATTAATACATATAAATCAAAATGATGGAAATTATTAATAGTATGAATATTAGTGAAAAATGTATTTTTATTTATAAAATAAATATGCGAAGAAAATTTTCAACACCCCCCCCCCTAAAAAAAAATTCTGGGCACGGGCCTGATAATAGGTATGATAGAAGAAAGGAAAAAGCCCTATTGGTTGGATAATATCGAAAAGTAAACTAGAATTAAGAGACAGAGGATTCATTCCGAACACGACTTATTTCATCAGATTGTCCAATCCATTCAGGATGATTAAGCAATATCGAATAATCGCGAATCGCGAATCAGGTGGCACAAGAAGATGAGGAAGGAATCAGAGGAAGTAGAAATTTGAATGAAACGTTGCGGAGAAAAACAGGGTTGAAAAATCATCGAGGAAAAGCTTATACCAAACAGCTGAATAGAGACGTACACATAGCTAATTGATAAAAGCCTAATTTTTACACTGATGGCTACTGAGCATAAAAGTAACAATATAGCAAACCTTAGTGACCTACGATATCTATTTATTGGAATTTTAGAAAACCGGTTTAAGTTTCAATATTTCTGGAACACGCAATTCATATGTTTTGTTTTTCTTTTTTAATATTAGGCAACCAAGTTAGCGGACAAGCGGAAAGAGAAAAATATTATTGATCTATTTTAAAATACCATTTATTTAGCTATTTTACTCACATGACAAAAATTAATGCCAATTAGTTTTTTCGATAATAATGCAAAAAAGCAGTATTCGAAATGTCCTTTTGCCGTATGTACATCCGATAAGAAATATCACGCAAAATCTCACCATTTTCAAGAATGTTGATAATAAATAAATTAAAAAGTACAACATGAAACAACGGTTATATGTATGTAATAAACGTTCGCAAGTTTCGAATAAAACTTGATCTACGTTTGTATGTTTTGTATTTATCAAGTTGAAAGTTTATGCGTGAGTGTTTATTATTTAGTTTCGTGAGGAAATATCAAAGAAGCTTCGCACACGTTTCTGACGCTATATAGTAACTTTCGATCTAGCTCATACAACCGCCTAAATAACCAGTAAACAGTGGAAAGGGTGTATTGCCGATTGAAAACACGCTGAGGAATCCAGATTAATCGTTGGTGCCACAACTAACCAATAATCTCTGAAGCAGTAGATTTAAATTAAAATGGCAGCAAATATCAGAAACGAATAATCTTCGCGTAATCAAGCCGTTAATATCACCGTGGAACATATTCCAAATCGAAGAGATGACGTAATCATCACCAGACTTCGATTGGGTCACACACGCCTCACCCACGAATACTTACTAAATGGAACCGAGGCTCCTCAGTGTACATGTGCAGAGTTTCCCTCACCATTCACCATATCCTCACCGAATGCCCCTTATATTCCTTTGAAAAGAAATTTTTCAACCTACCTTCTTCTCTTCCCCTCATCCTTAAAGACAACTCCTCTTCATTATCCAGTTTAATCCTTTTCCTTCATAAGTCCGGACTCTACTCACTGATCTAATCCTCCTTCTCCTCGCGTGTCTCTAGACATAGTTGCTGCACATGGCACGTAAAATTTAATTTAATAATAATAATAATAATAATAATAATAATAATAATAATAATAATAATAATACATTAAACAAAATAAACGACGACAGGCTTCGAATTTTATTACAAAATTGCCCAAACCCCTACAGACATCTAACATTTTCGTAACATCTTTCGTTCAACTTATTCTTAGTGCATTCCCTAAATTAGTTTTGTTTTAAATAAGTAAGAACACGATTCTAATAATATGTGTTTTCGCGAATACCATTAAATAATATGTATATTTACCGATTGAAAAATATATTACTTTCATTCGGTGAGGATGAAAAAATCACGTTTCCGCATTAACAACGCTCACGTCCCTTTTACATGTAACATAAGTAATAATAGAAAGATATACTGCGCATCGGCCATACAGCACTAACGCACAAGCACCTTTTGGATCGTGCCGACGCTCCACTCTGCCAATACTGTGCTCAAGGTCCTTTAACAATAGAGCATATCCTTTCCGACTGCACCCAATATTCAATCCATCCCCATACTACTATCCAAACTGCCTTATCCGATGATCCCCATAAAATCAGAAAAACACTATCTTTCCTCAAATAAACTAATGTCTACAGCTTAATTTAATCATATCTTAATATCCGGTGCCTTTGGCCACAGTAGCAGTACACGGCACCACAAAAAATAAAAAATAAAAAATAAAAAATAAAAAAAAAGAAAGATATATTATTACACGCTTAAAAGTAGAAAAACACACACACAAATACGTTTTATGTATACACTTCTAATATAAACAAATACAGACCCCGATCGTAAACACACCGTTTTCTACAAAATGAACATCGCACATATTAATGTTTCTTTTTACGTGCACAGCACTGACCCTCTGCACAAGCCAAATGGATCTTGTCCTAATTCTTCAGAATTTTGCAATTCTCTTGCATTTTCAGACGCTAATTTCAGTGTTAAATTACAGTTAATACGAAATAACGTTGTATATTCTAAACACCTGGTCGTGGTAATTCGGAACATGTCTTCAAACCTAATTGACTGGTGGCACAGCGAATGATTTTAGAACAACAATGAAAACAATTTAAAATAAATCGAAATAGGTGTTTGGTTTATTTTATAAAATTTCATCTAATCCCAGTAAATTTGATTGCTTTATATTTTATTTCATTCATTGTTTCGTTACCTTTTTTTCTTCGTCGCTTAAGTAATGATTTAACACACTCGGATTTTAACTTATATGTAATAGACATTCTATTCTGCGCAGAATGAAATGAACGAAAATAATTTTTGCAAGCTCGCCCTCCTTCGCCCCATATTTGTTTAAGTTTAATTCTATATATAATTGCCGGCGAATTATTATTACAGCGTTTCGTTTGTTTTTAAATTTTTATAAATTTTTATAAATTTTAAAAACGTTTTCCCCTTACGTGCATTTTTTGAAACGAAACTATTTTTAAACCAAATACGGGTCACAATTGAACGAATATTTAGAGAGTTTTTGACGTCAAAGTTCGGAAAAGAGAATGTAAAAACAACGAAAAAAGCATCATTAAATAAGACTTCAGCTTGGCAGATCCGCATCGGTCAGCTTCATTAGTTCAATTATAAAAGTGTAAACATTTTAAAGGTAGTTTAGAATGAAATGCAGGTGGTAAAACCGCCAAGTTCGTCAAATGCGATATACGATATTCGTCTAGCGAACATCATCCGGTTATCAATTAAGTGCACGCAACCATTGTGGTTCTTGCGGTTTATCAGAAACCGAGCAAGCTGGAGGAGTTCGGGCTTTGTGGGTCCTCATTAACGTGCGAACTGACTAGGCAAGTTGAACTTTTATAAATTACATCGACACCGAAACCGTAATTACATCAGCGAACGAATTTCTATTTCAGAGGCCACCGCCTCGCATATATGAAGAATGATGTAATTAAATCATGAATTATGCCAGTTCGTAAACCGGAATATCGACCTGATCTGAAACCGCACTTGCATGCACCGTCATCAGCTTAAATTAAGCTGCTGCATGCCCCGTATTTTAGATCAAGACGGTTGACGCGTTTATGCTTCACTTATATACATACATATATATATATATATATATATATATATATATAAATTCATACATATACATATATATGGGTGTTGTGTGCGTGTATGTCTTTGTCTGTGGATAGTGTTTACAGCATACTGAAAACATTTAAATGGTTATAAAAAATTTACGTAACATTTATGTCGATTTCGGAATCATACAGAATCTGTTGACCAAGTGAAGGAATAAATTATATATAAAAAAAAAAAAAGAAGTAGGTACTGAAGTGGTAACGAAACATTTTTATTTCGCAATGCATCTTGGGCGTAATAGGTGTTGCCATTGGAAATATGGTTCTTTTTTAAAAGTATTTTTATACATTTTTATATTCAATTGAATATAGTCTAATTTTTCGTCAAAACATATTTTTTAAGCTATTTGATACACTCTTTCTTCGTTCGTCATTCGTACTCTCGTTCCTCGTTCATCACTCATCGTGTTGTTTTCGTAATTCTCATACTTCTGTTTCAGCTTTTTTTTGTTTTTGTTTTTTTTTGCTACACCTTAAAAGGCCAAAAATAGCCTTTCTCAGAGCTTCTTCTATTGTTAATAACTTTCGTTGATATCAAGTTTTTCTAACGGCTTTATTAACAGCCGGCACAAATTACTAGCATAACAACAGGAATACGTTTAAAACTGATTTAGTGCCGCCTTTGAAAAAAGTTGCTTCTTTTTCACCGCACTATCAGTTAAAATCGAAAGTAAATAAAAATTCCTATTAATAATACCGCGATTGACGCTTACTTAAATAATAGTACGATATATAAATCCGGTGCTTACGGACTTTGCATCTACGGAATGTTACGAACATGACAATCACCCTCAATATTAGAAAACCTGTTATATTACAGATTAATCAAAAAATTATTATTACAGTTATGCTATATCGTGAATTTTGACCTAATCTCAATGAACATGTGTAACCCCCCCCCCCACTTGTGGCTCAGCTTTATAGCTAAAAATTTTGAACAAGGTTTAACAAATACGCATTCTTATGTATTTCTTTACTTTGGAACATTTGGGTTTCCAACTTTAAAACCGGACTCCTTTGCAGCGCCAAAAGCTCGAAAGTTTCAAAAAAGTTTTTTTTTTTTTTCGGTCATGTGATATATCAATGGGAAGATCGCTATTAGTCAAACATTGTGTTTCATGTGCTGAGGATTCCGTATGTATTGTATGAAAAACAAAAGACAATATAATTGAAAGAATGCGATCCATTCATTATTCAATAATAAAATGTAACATAAATTTCTGTAAATGTCCTGTAATCAAGATATTGAATAAAATAAAATACAATTCTAAATTTATTGTTTTTTATTGAAATACGTAGTAAAAAGTCCAGACTAAAAAATGAAAAAAATAAAAAAAAAAAAAAAACTATTTAAAAATATCTACTTTTACTTATGCACTAAAAAGTACAAAATAACTTTATTGCCAGATAAGCATCTTAACATTAAAATTTGAGGCTATTTTTAAAAAGTTTTTTTTTATTTTTTCATTTAAACGTTAAAATGTATTACTGAACTATTTCGTATATTTATTGTCGAATATTAAAAACGTTCTTTCGCATTTTCGTTAAACTGCAGATCAAAATTAAAATTCAGTACGCTCGGAAAAATTACGCAGTTCTTTAAAAAAAGCAAAGAGGAGACAGATAAAGAAAAGCAATAAGCGGAGAAATATAACAAACGTGCCGTTCTGAGTTTGGTTATAGCGACTGACCTAAATGTGCTCGTGTGCACTGCTGTGATATAGTCTACTGGGCGCATTCGTGTGTTAAATGCAGATGAAATATGTTCATTAGAGACGCACCTACCGGCCGATGCACACTAATAGTCGTGTGTTAACTTGAATAGAGATGCTTCTTCGTTTTTGCTTCTGCAACGTACAACATACTTAATTGAAGCAGCATGTTTCTTCAGCGCCATTGCCGTCCTTTACCATTTAACGGAGATTGCTAAGATAAGGCACACCTGATGATAGCCTATAGAACAATACGGAAAAGATGGTAATGAAGTCGATTGTGAAGATGTTGTGCTTGAAAGGAGCAGTACGATTAATCTTCTAGAAAGAAAGTGGAAAAACGAAGTCTTCGGTCGAAGCGCGGACAAGCGTTCGGCTTTTTAGTGCGATGGCTGCTGAATAATCAATTGGACGACGACCTGCACCCTTAGGCGATGGCTGGTTGCGCTCGCAATCCATTGTTGTTTCAAAAATTGTCTGAATAACAGTAAAAAGAACGAACGAACGAACGAACGAACGAGCGAAGAAAAACTAGAAATTCTAACAAATGATATAACTTCCACTTTTCATTTATCATTCGTGATTCCAGAGTTCTCTCTATTAATTTCACCTCATGCATTTTTATTTTTACTTCTTTTGTTTATTTACTCGAACGGCCGGTTAAGTTGCTCTTTCGAAAAAATAAAAAAACTTGCGAATAAAAACAAAACGAAAAAAGACACGCTATCCCGATAGTGAAATATATTCTTGTAAACTTTCTTTGTAAGCGTGAATGAAGCTCGCTGAGGAATTTTTTACTGCCCCCCCCCGGTATAGTTCTTTTCTTTCAATAACGGAATGGCAGGCCCACTAAAAATTCGCATCGCAACAATATGAACAATTAATTTAGTGGCGAAAAATTAATCAGCACCGATATGCTTAATCGCTCTACAAACAGTCGATCATATCTTTTTCTTGTAGCATATTAATTTTCACACGTTTTCCTACAATTTCAGATGAGAAAAATTACTTTTTTTTTCCAATCAAATTTCAACCGTCCAAGGACCCTTTCTTTTTTTTCTTTTACAAACATTGTTAATTATTTTTTTCGCTACTAGAGTAGGCTGGGAGCGCGCATATTAATCAGCAGGGTTTCCCAGAAAAAAACAGAGTTTTCGTAATATAAAATTGTACGGGAAAACAATGAAAATCTTACTAAACACATATGCATTGATGAAAGATAGTTAGTATTGTACTGTTAAAAACGTTTTAAATGCTACATGGTAAGTACATTTCTTGTAAGCGCTACATTTACGCTAGAAATTTGAGGTTATTTTTTATTGATTAATTAAATTCGGTTAATGTTCAGAAAAAAACTATTGTTCTCGATTTTTTATGCGCACCAATAAAGAATTAAGCGGAGGTAATCTAATCGATAATATTGCCATCGCCATTTACTAGAGCACTCGACTTCTATCACGGAGGTGCCCCGAGTAGGTGACGACAGAAATTGTTACAAATAATTAAATTACATAATCGATAATATTAATCAGCTAATTGTAAGTCTGATGCTTGTCTAAAATTTCATATTGAGGCAATGGCTGTATAAATTTTCACGTAATTAATACGATACACTAATAATAATAATAATAATAGTAATAATAATAATAATAATTATATAATGTCTAGATTAAATCTTAAATATTTAACATTAGTTTCCGAAGACATGCAATTATTTATAGTAACACCACATTTGATACATCGGAAATATAGTGAAACATCTATTGCATCAGGTTCTGCCCTAATATTCATTAACGAACTCCTTAATATTCTCCACCCTTGAAATTGTTCACATGGAAATTATTTGAGAAAAGTATATACCCTCGGATAATTGGACTCAAATCATCATACTCCCCAAATTTGAAGAAATACGTTAAAGATTATAACAAAAGGTTTCTACCATTTACCGTTTAAAATATTTCAACGCAGTACTGAAATTTTACAACATTACTACAAAAATAGCGATACCGATACGGAGAACAATAAGATATCTATTCGAAAAAGGTGCCTAAGGATGATTATATTTAGATCAGAGAATGAAAAATGATCAAAGTGGTTTTTTTTTTTTTTCTTTACCTAATCGAAAAAGTGTTTAGAGGTATAAACGTATTTGATTATAATAATAATTTTCAAATACACACGTACGATTGAATAATAACAATCGTGCAAATAATGAATAAATTAAACACTATCATACAATTTCATATAATTAAGACTCGACCTTTCGTGTTTCCCAATGGGCTCCGCCGCTTGAGCTCGTCCGAGGACCCCCCGGACTTTCAGCTGTAAGATCGAGGAAAATTGACAGTCATTCTTTCCGGCTGCGCGACAAAAAAATAAATAAATCTTTATTTTATGTCACATTTTGGAACAAATTTTTGTGACAGAAAAAGCAGTGGAAGTCGGAGGACGTTGTCATTAATATATTTTTTAATGATTTTATTTTTTATTATGTATGTATATATACATACATATACATATACATATATATCTTTTTTATTAACCTATTTCAGCCATTACTTAATAACTAATAAAATTTGAAATCATTTGTTCGGCATTTTTTTTTTTTTTCGTTATAAGGAAATTCGCATAATAATCCGTTTTTTTTTTTTTTTTTTTATTATCTCAATTGCGCGGTATACGGTATTTGCTGATTATTGTGATAGCATCCGTTATATAGGTACATTCGGTTATTACAAATGATACATAAATTATTATGAAATAGTTTAAATTTATAAAATATTCCTTTTAGAAATATCCTATGACGAATTAAAAATTGTTTAGACAAAAAAATTAGGCGTAAAAATATACAGTTTCTTTCTTTTTCATATATCTTATCTTGCCCACATTCCCTTTTCTTCATCAAATTAATCATATTTCAATTACATAAATCCACGATTTTATATACTATCATATGCACGTATATATACACGAACAATGTCCATGCAGATAAGATATAAATTTTCTCTGCTTCATAATTTCTTTTTCTACATTAAATGCAGAGAGACATACGTATAAAATTAATCTTGTTTATTATAAAATTTATGCCAGTCCATTTTGGTCTTTTTTATTAAACGTACGAAATAAATTGCCTGGACAACTGGCAAACAGCGAAGATATAAAGTTAAATATAACATCTTGATAATAATGGGGTGATTTAGTCGATGCTTTTAATGCTTCTTTGATTATTTTTAATACGTTTTGTATATTATTTACGTTCGGCATAATATTATTAACCTTTTTACATATATATATATATATATATATATATATATATATATATATATATAAATAGCAAAGAACGGCGGGAAGTTTATTTTTGTAAAAAATAAAAATAAAAAGTATTAAATTTCAAAACTGAATATTCATGCAATTTTGTTACATCTAAGGAAACAAGTTGCGATCTGTAAGCATTTAGAAAAATGAAATAAACTTTGTAACTTTTCCGATAAATGTGTTGTGAAATTATCACGTCGCTTTTCCTATGTAAGAAATTAAAAGCCGAGGACAATGAAGGGCACACGCAAATAATAAAAGCTGAGCACAATTGATCGAGAGTAAGAGCGCTGGAAGGAGCATGTTACGCGTGAAAAACTTATCTTACATTTAACAGTCACACCGGTGCCGTATTAACACCGTCCATTGGGGGCTAGACTTCATTCGCAATGCTAAAATTGATACTTTGCAACGCTTCACGATCGCACTGTTTTTATATATAATACTATATTACAATATTTTAGACCTAATTGTGTAAGTGAAATGATGGTCTACTGGTAATGTATGCGAGTAGTCTAATGCTTAAGCGTGTACTAGAGGTCAAAACCAACAGCGTAGTTATCTTTTTATTTTAAAATATTTAAACAAATGTTATGTATTTTATATTAGAAAAATTTTCTTAATGTTATAATAAATTATGTAGAGAGTATTAATAATTGTTTTATTTTTAAACAATGTGAAATATTTTTTATACACTTACTACTAACTTTAACTCAAATTTATTTAAAATAAATACGTGCAAAATAAAAATTGTAAAAATAAAACTAGTTTATTATAATTATGTGAAAAAAAGCGAAGGTTTAAAAAAAGATGTGAATTGGAGGGAAAAGCAAAACTATAATTTCAACCGAAGTGAACATAAATTTAATAATTATTTTCGGGAGAAAATGATTTAAAAAAAATTATTTACGTGAACAATTTCCACAGAGATTAGCCGTCGGAACTCACATAACATTTTATTAAAATCGTCAATGCTTTGCGAGTTTTTATTTACTTATTTATAAAAAGATGCGTGTCTTCCTTATCATAATTGTACATTTAATTAAAATTTGCATAATTATGTTCTTACATATTTGCATATCTGAATATGTATTTAATGATAATGTTTAAATAGACACAACTTTTAACTGAATGTAATTGTAAACATTATGTAAAGATCGTTTACCATTAAATTTTTTTAAAGCACCTTAATTACTTCCGAAATCCTGTGTCTCAGTTTGTATTACATTTTTCGATGTACCATACAAAATAAGTTCATAAATAATAGACAACATTTTTTCTACGTCGAGAGTATAATTATGGTTTCTGAGATTGTTATTAGTTGAATAATTTGTTGTACTGCCGTAAGATTTTTTCTGAACTTTATTTCCCTCTAATTCTTTATTTCATTTATTACCATTATTTCTGCTCATCATTATTATTACAAAATGCCTCTTAAAAAAATTCGTAACCATATTTTGGTATATTTAAATAATAACTGTAATGTTTAAACTATGCATTTATAAATCGACAACTTTGTTTTTAACATTCAGACCCCTATGATGTTGGAACCATGATTTGAAAACCATTACATACTGCATATAGAAGATAATTTCTCAGATGTTCATTGTTAGTCGCTTTTATAACTCTATTTTCTAAATATAATCTTTCGCTCGATGGATTAATATCGTGTAATATCCGAACTTTTTCAAATTAAAGTTGAACCATAAAACTTTATTTTTATATCGATTACAATAGAAAGGGAGTAATGTAGTAGAATATATCGTACAGTATTGATAGTTGTGCTTTCGGATGCAATTAATATAACTATGTAATACAAATATGGGGTACATGATACACTCTATAATGTACTAGTACACTGAAATTCAAACTTATACAATTACAGCAAAACCGGCTAAATGTTAATCGTTAACAGTTTTAGGACATCAAGCGTACAGCTAAGATTTGCTGGCGCAATCTACTGGCGCGGATATGGAAAGAAGCAAAAAAATTGGTACGATCGTGTCGCGTTGCAAAGTATCAATTTTAGCATTGCGAATGAAGTCTAGCCCATTGGGGACGTAAATCTGGCTGGAATGAGGTAAAGATAGAATGGAATCGATTAAATCAGTTATTGCTGTACATATCTTTCGTTATTTCGATTATTTCAGAAGGATTTACAGAGAAGTGAGGTTTAAAATAGAGGTCCGATTGGCGGGAAAAGCAGGTAAGAATTTACATGTTAACGTGGAATGGCACGTCTGCGATACAGTTGCAAAAGGGCGACATAATGAGACGAGCCGAGGGAGATACTTCATAGATTGACAGCTGAAGAAATCGATAAATCGTTTGACTGGATATAATTTTTTTTTTTTATATATACATATATATATATATATATATATATATATATATATATATATATATATATATATATACATACATACATATATAATATATATATATATATATATGTGTATAATATGTGTATGTCGACGTATTCTCCAACAGAGGCCCAGCTTGAAAAACGGTGAACGGCGAGGAAGGTGCAGAAATGTGGTCCGGCACAAGTTTGCCTGCGGTAGGTCTCTCTGGTAATAGTTCATTTGTATAAGCGCGCACGTTCATTGTTCCAATAAATAAATAACAGAGACGCGCATTAACCTGGTCGTCTGCGTTCTCCTGTGCGCATACTACAAATATGTAATTGTTTACCGCGAGTCTTTTCCGACCAGCTCAGATGGGAGTCGTCTTAATGATGGTAAACACGGAACGCATTATATCGCAGCGGAAAAGTCGACTTTTTCCCAGTACCACTAATACTGATAAACTGGCCAATCGGAACTGGTCTTTAATTAATGCTGTCAGTTCTCGTTATTTATATCCGTTGATTGTCCACTAGTCTTTTTTTACATCCTTTGTCCGTTCTCCGGAGATGCTTTTATATTTCTACTTCATACGCGTTTAGTTTTGTTTCTCGTTATTTTCTCCTACTTCTTGTTCTGCCGGTTGATTATATTTAAGACCCCCCCCCCCCCGCCCGATTGCTAGTTAAGTGACTGCTAATTTTATGTGCCACTGTTTGAACTCTCTTTAATTACGGACAAAAGTAGTTGGAAGAGGAGCAAGAAGCAGTCGAAAAAAGAGAAAACGATATTTCTGAACCTCTGACGAATTTCAATCGGCGGGGCACATATTTAAAAGCGAAGCTCGGTAATCGTCCGTAGGCGAGTTTACCGGGTACGATCGGTTATCAGGTTTTCGAATTCGTTCGCTGTTTAGTTTTCGTTCGCAGAGGAATTATATAGGGGGGGGGGGGAACTCGATACACGTCCAGAGCTATCTTAATAATTAAAATATAACCGGCGTAATTTTCGTGTTTTCTCCTGGTCGAATTCTGGGCGTAGGATGATAGTAGCGAATGCTGTAGCCCCGAGTCTTTCGGCGTTTCGCGCGATATAGTGCTACTGATTTCACACGGCCGGAATGGAATTTACTAATGAAATATTTAATTACATTTGTCTAGTAAGATGGTTTAAACGATTTCAGCGAAGCATACGTTTAATAAAGTGTGAATCGATTTTTCTTCAAATTTAACGCTGGTCCGTAATAGAAAGAAAAAAATTACCCATCTAAAGTGCCTACCTGAAGTTACTTCGAAATAGAATCGAAATAATTATTGGTACAAAATAAATTAATATTAGCAGAGCAATTAATATAGTTTAGACACTCATCGTATAATCGATAGGCATGAGTAAAATATAACACGTAACGTTTGTAATCAGATTTACAAACTTCCGATGAAGGGAGCATATATTTTTGCTTGTAGCCGAGAACAAAAATTGATGTTTCTAAAGCATATTCAATAAAAAAACAAACACAAAATAGCATTACCGTTGAAGCGAGATCTAAATTATTTGAAGAGAGTAATTACCGAATTCTTCAGCGCTACATAAACTCGTATAAAATTAAACATAGATAATAAACCAAACAATAGTCCAGTATTAAATAGTAATATATAATTAATTTAAAACCTAGTAAATATTTATATTTAATCGAGTTATATAAAAAATTGCGTACGTATTTATTTAACATTTAATTTGTAATAAAATTTGTTAAATTTCGACACATAAAATCGACTTATCGATACGCAATTTAACAAAATCGACTTATCGATACGCAATTTAACAAAATCGACTTCTATTTCATTGGTTTTGGTTCATCATTTACATTTTCAACATTATTTTATATATTAATGTTTTCCGCGAATTTATCGATCTCTGCAACCGTTAATGTGATTATTTTAATAATAAATAAAACCCCCTCTATGTTAAGTATTTTTGATTATCGTAACACACTAGTTAAATTAAATTATGTTATGATTTAATTAACACATTTATTTCGGCTAACTGATAAAACCTAATAGCCCTAATGAGCATTAATTTACGAAAAAAAAAAACTTACACCATTTTATCTTTATTATATTTTTTAGTTGCCCGCACTACCTTCTTATCCGATAAACTTTACACTCCGTGTCTGTTTATCTTTCGAAACCGTTTATTTCTTAATTATTCGGAGATAAAAATTATTTCAAAACCTATATCTCAACACTTACTCTATCTATCAAAAAAAAAAAAAAAAAATAAGCGCGATCTTCTCAACATCTTATTGTACACCTCTCGCGTAACGGAATTATCGCCTAAAGAAATCATCCTTAGAACACTGTTTTAGAAAAAACGTTTGGTGCCCTTTAATATAACATTTAGTCAGAAAATAACATTTTTTTATCGTCAACATTTCAACTTTAATAACGAGAAAAATAATCACCATTAAGGAAAAATGCAGCACACGATTTAATTAAAATAAAAATAATTTTTTTTTTTTCTTAACCCTTATCGTTATAATTTTTATATTCAATTTACAGTAATAATGTTCCGGAGGGCTATCGGTGATATTGAACACGTTTTGATTGAAATTTTGTTTAAGTTTTATCTTTAACATATCTATATAATAAATGTAATAATTTAATATAATATTAACACATTTTTTCTGTTTTATTTCGTTATTATTTATTATTAAGAGTTTTAAAAACTTTGAAATTAACATAACAAACTGCGGTATTCTCTATAAGCCACATTTAACACCAGTCCAACAGCTCGACTAATAGACGTGCACAACACGAAAGTTACCTCGCCGATGTGAGCTCAGAATTTAGACTCGATTAAAAATTAGTTCTAAGTAAATCTTTCACGTTCAAATCTAATCTCACTATTTTTTTTGTTATTATTAATTATTATTATCTTTTAAAGTTTTCGTTTGAGCGCAATTTAATGTACTTTTACATAATTTCGAAACTACGTTAAATGTACAATATTCGTATGCTAAAATAAGCGCAAAAATCTTGGAAACAAATATAGACACCCCTTTTTTTCTTCAATTCGTTTTATTCGACTTTTGGCGAAAATTAATCCACCTCTAACACTATTAAATGACGATAACAAAAATAGTCGGTATCGAAATTAAGGATTTTTTCCCTTTTCTTCCTGGAGATAATATAAGACGTGAAAGAGGTCAATTAAATTCTAATTGAATCGCATACCGTTGATTCGAAGTGAAATCTAATAGCATGAATAATAACTTACGGAGGTATAAGATGTCTCATAGGCACAAGAACACTGGAAAAAACGTTTGATTAACGCCCCGCAGACAATAATTTTCCTGGAGAGAGTAATGCACAGAAAGAAAACTCAAGGGAAAACGAAAAAAAAAAAAAAAACACTGCAGGAACAGGGAATGGTTTTTTTTTTGGCGAATAATGGAGGTGAAAAAGGAAATAGGGATTATTAGAAGAAGAAAAAACAATGTTTGACAAACACATAAAATAATTGAAAATCAAAAAAGTAGGAGCGTAAATATTTGACAAAATAAAATCTGAAGTTATTTCCGGTATAGTTGGACAAAGGTAGTAAACAGCTGTTTCGTTATCATCGATGCTGGACATCCTCTAAATTAATGCGACATGGAGGAAAGAAAAAATACGGTATTTCTTTGTCTTATTTCACCTAACATTGAAATCGAGCCAGAATGGAAAATATAACGAACAGGTTATTTTTTTATTTTTTTATTTTTTTTTAGTTCGATCGGTAAAAAAATCACATTGTTCATTTCATGGGCCGAGACAGCAAAACAACTTCCAGAATTCCAGAATTTCCTTGGTTTTAGATTACGAAAGAATCTCAATTTATTAGTGCGGATTTTTTTTATATACTCCACGGCAAGGTTTGTAAATACTAGTCTTATTCTAGCATTGCGTAAGTGTCGTTGAAAATTAGATATTGAAGTTCTTTGAGTATTTATCTCTTTCTCCATAGCGTTCTGCTTATTCCAGTAGTTGCTGTGACTTAGTATTCCTACTCCGTATTGCGCCTCTTATATTATTATGTCTTTTCCTTCACCTATGTCGTTCGCAACTATTTGCACTTTCTCACCAACACAATATTTGACCGTATCAAGATATAATTGACTTCTCCCTTTTCTAATTGCTTCTGGGTAAAGGTCTGACGAGTCCGAAAAATAATAATAATAATTAAAGAAAAAAAAAAAAGTCGAATATATTAGCCAGTGAGGAAAAGTACGTTTACATCAGATACTTTTAGAAAATTGATGAAAACGTCATCTCGATATCTCGATGCGGAGTAAACAATTGTCGGGAAAGCGATTTCCATGCGTGTGGAAACGAAATGCTTCCTCCTGCGTGCATCAAATGCCAGATGAAAATGCCGTAAGTGGCAAAGGATCAAGCGAATCAGTCGGAATAATTATTTGCAATTTCTCGAAATAAACCGACAACGGTGTCCCATGTTTGTGGCTTAAATATAACGTAATCTTTCTGGATAAAAAATAAATTCTCTCCGCTCCAAAAGTTATTTCAATACTTCCCTTTCTATAATTTTTTTGGATAAAAGCTATTAAAAATACGATTCTATATATTTGAGATTGCAAATCAAATCTTTTTAACAATTAGTCTTCCTCATTCGAAAGGAATAAGACTGAATTAGAAGAGAACTTCCGAATTCACTAGTTACAAAAAACTTACGTTTCCAAAAAAAAAAAAAAACGTCTTTAAACAGTTCGGGTTTTTCAGTTTTCGGATTCCCGAGTTTTCGCATCGATGATTCGGAAAAAAAGTAGAAAACGCCGAACTGGCTGATGTGCTCTGAACATATAGAGGAATTTTGTAGAGAGAGCATGTGTAAATTTTAATGAGAAAAATTACGACTGCCGAGCCCGCCGTAAACTTTTAATTTCGTTGTCGTTAAGAGGTTATTTCGAAAATGCCACCGGTCGGACTTTGAACGGGCCTTTTCCTTTTTTTCTTCAAATTGATTTTTAGGTCTTACGAAGTGTCCGGCTTTGAAGAAGTGCCCCCCCCCCCGCCGTCCACACACACACACACACATCCCTTTGAACGCAGAGAACGATAATGTCCGACGCGCGTTAAGGAAAACTGTTCGATTTTTTTCGTTTCGTCATCCGGATGGCTAACTTTCTGTCAACGTTCTGCGGCAAACTGAGAACAAGCTCGTCGCCGTTCCGGGTTTAAATTTAACAAAGGCATCGGGTGATGAAGAAAAATGCTAAACGTTGAAGATATTTCGCGTGAGACAAGATTGATGAGCTTTTGATGACTTGCTGACAAAGCGCGTGAGCGACCCCGTGCATCGGGCACGTTAAATTAAGGTAGTAAAGAGGACGTGCAGTGCGGGACCATAAATGCGCCTCTATGCGGTCGCCTGTATAAATTTCGGCTCGGCCAGATGAAACGGACCGATATTGTCGGATAAAAGCTAGAAGGAGATGAAAAATTCTTCGCGGATTTATCCGTCGACGAAACGAATAATCGTCGGTCCGCTCGTCGCTGAACCGGAAATTCTGCAGATAGTAAACAGATGTTGAAGTTGACAGGACGCCACGGAAAACTTATGTTAGCCGCTAACGATATTTATATACGGCACAGAAGTTGCCGATGAGCAGATTGCTTCCTTCGCGTTTTCCTCCTTTATCGAAACTTCGCGCTAAACAAGTAGCGAGTAACACAAGATTTTTACCTGTTGCACTCACATTTTTTTTTCTTTCTTTTTTTCGAAATATGCACATGGCACCGAAAATTTTACCTAAGAACTTTCTAAACATTTTTCCCGAAATTTATTCGAATTTATTATGCCGAACCATCAGTACGACCTTACCGCGAAAGCTGTTAAAAATTCCACGATATAAAATTAACTTTTCGTCATTACATCCCAGTTGACGAAATTCTGGCTTAATTTTTAACCATTACAGCCGGCTGGTACAAGCTTGTCCGGCGAACTTGTCAACTAAAAAGGGGTGGTTACGAAAAAATACACCGATAGGAAGTATGTATAGGCGCCTTGTTTTTTTCTTTTTCCCACAAGGTATAATAAAAAAAAAATTGACTACCGTATCCTTAGTGGGAAAAAAATCGACTCGCGTTGCACCGGGTATTGTAAAAATTCATAATTTCCCTAGCCAAATCGTGGAACCCTTTACTTTTCCAGATTTCACCAGAATAATTTTAGACTAGATCTGCGGCTAGGAGCAACTGCGTCGAGTATCCATCGGTCTCAATAGCCTCCGATTTCGTTGAGCCAGGAGCACCTTAACTAACGACTATCGCGATGACGTGTCAGAAAAGAACTTCAGGTGCCACAGTCATTATGATCCGCCAGTTCATCTCCATCCAAGATATTATATCTGATAGATGCTGAAAATTTCGATAGAAAAGGTTTTTTTTTTTTTTTTTTAAGAAAAAATGACGTGAAAATTTCGATAGGCATCGAAGCTGACACTTTTTAGTGGTCGAAATAAATTTCTTTTTCTTTTTATGTATTTTAAATATCGAGTTCGTCTGTGGTTTTCTTGTCGACACGTTTATTCCTAATTTAACAAAATCTTACAAAAGTATTATTACGTAATATCCGCTTTACAACATTCAGAAAATGAAGACTGCATCGATAAAATATAATCAAAAAAAAAAAAAAAAAAGATCTAAATACATCCATTGTGATATATCATTAGGAGTGAATATGATCAGGTATTCTAAATGATTTTTAAAAATTCTTTTTTCCTTTAATTTTCCGCCGTAAACCGTACATATTATAAATGTAAACAATTTTAAAATGACTATTAACATTCGATTACTATATTTTTTCAACAATTCACGATTAATATATACAAATATGTTCGAACAATTGACAAAACCGGGCGGATTAATAAATTAATCTTTATTGTTTTTATATCTATCAGTGGTTCATTTTTTAATGTTTTTTACAATGTTATATATTTTTGTGAATTGTTGAATGTCATATGTTCGTGTAACAAAAAATATATAGTAATCGAATGTTAATGGTCATTTTAAAATTGCTCACATTTATCTTCCATTTTTTCCCCGCGTTTACTAATATAATGTTTTCGTATCAGGCATCGCTACTGTCCGCTAGCCTGCAAATCTACACGCGGGCATAGAACCTACGTTATTCATAGGTAGCCAGTTGTTCTTTTTCAATTGCACGAATGGTATAAAAATGAAATGAAAACGAAAATGAAAGGGGATGATGGAAATTGAACGGGAGTACAATCGAACGGCGAAGTTTCGAAAACATGTAAAACGGCTATTAAGGGGAAAGAAGGGTGTGGGGGAGAAGGCTAATAATCTTTCGTGAAATTTCTTACGTAACTAATTTTGCTTTTTTCTTTTTATTTTACAAAAAAAGATTAAGCCGCGAACTAGGCGACTGCGTCCACTAAAACGTACCGCAATCCGGAATTAATGGAAATTCATTTTTGAAAGCGACGATTCAGAAAGAGAAGACTGCAACTTGCCCCGAATTGCAAACGATACCGCCTTGTTTGTTTTTCGTTTCAATTTCAAAGAATTCAATAGAGATGGTAAGGAACGGGTTCGGTATTTTTCTTATTTTATTTTCGAAAAAAAAAAAAAAGAAATCTACAAAATACGGATTTTTAATTTTGCCCTATATTTACATACACTACTCCGCAGCGTCGGCGGAAACGTCTATCATCAGCTCGAAAAAGAGAGAGAGGTGAATTGTGACTATGGAACAACGACGGTGTTAATTAACCTACTTTCCGTTCGATATATAATAATTTTACTAGTCGGATTTGCGTACTTAAAACGCTTAGTTTTTGATATTTTTGACGCTCGGTCAATTAAGAAAATTTGATGTCCGTGACCATTCCACCCATCAGTCTTCTGCTCGGTGAAATAGTAGATGGGCCTAATCCTAATAGAACGATCATGATTTCCAGAGCTTATATGTCGCGTAACAGACCACCCGTAATTAAACATGGCGCGTGCGTTATGAGTGTATATTTGGGGGGACAAAAGTTAATAGCTATCGAATGAGATTTCATCATTGCGATCCCTAGGGAGCATTTAGGAAAGGAACGAACCGAACATGATGTTAGCACCGCAGTCATGATGACGTTAAAAACATTATTCTGAAGCAGCAGGAGAAATATTAGCGAAAAATGTTTACGAGCTGGTAGGATTTTCGAGAACTGTGACCGAAGAATAAAAGAAGCCAGCAGCTACCGGACCAATAGCGGTGCTACGTTTCGAGAGCCGTTCAGTTGAACCGCATTATTCTGCCACCCCAAATTGAACATATAAATAATTATCATCATTTATGCTGCTGTGAATTAATGTCTGCAGTTAGTGGGCTCAGAAAAAAGTAAATAAATAAATAAGAATAAAAAGGAAATTCACAATGACCGTGCCGCCAGAGAAGAAAGGAAAATCGGACGACGCTCTACTTACGACTGTAAAAGCGTTTACACAACGGCTAATTAAAATAAAGCGAATAAATGTGTAGCACCTTCTCGAAATGACGTCAAGTTGTTCCGGAAAAACAAAAGTATCCTTTGCCGGCAGATAATTATAATCCTGCGCCGGAAGCACCAGCAGGAAGCGCGGAATAGGGGGCAGCCTCCTTCATTATTCCTTTCTTTCTTATTAATAAAAAAAAGAAACGCGTAAGCGAATAAATAAAAAAAAAAAAAAAAAAAAAAAAACGAACCTGATTACCCGGACGAAATGGCGGGAGCAAAAGTACACGGCCGTTTTATTATATCTTCGCTCAACGGAGCAGCCTGTCATTTTCACAAAGAAAAGCGAGAAAAATAATTACAGAGGAAAATTCTCCGGATGACATTATTATTTTAAAGAGCATTTCCGATAATAAATATCGGACGGATAATTAGCGGACGACCCGGAAAAGCGCTGCTTTTTACCAACTTGCCTGTCGCAACGTTCTTCGGCAGAATTTAGACGACTGCCCCCCCTTCCACCAGGGCCTCCCTGTCAGTTCGTGATAAAGTTTGATAAACCGATTCGCCTTCCGAGTTGCCGGAAAAATTAACGCCTCCATCGATCCGTCTCGGCATTTTACTAGAGTCTATGAAAAAAAGTTCTCATCAATCATTAAGATTATTTTTCGTTTGTAACCGGATTCGTACTGGTGCCGTTCCATGTTGTCGAACTTTTGTCATTAAAACCCAAAGTAATTGACGTTATATTTCCCCTTTGTTACCGGTCCTATTTACCTTGCCGCTTTTCCAGTAGGAAATAATCTTATTTATTACGTCCATCTATATAATAAGTCGACAACATCTAGCAATTTTTTCGGTTAAACTCCGCTTCGTATTTAAAGTTGCAATTTCGTGAAAAAAGTTACCTAGTCCGTGATTTTTATTCTCCTTTTTCTTCTACACGTACGGATCGTGCACGCGATGAATTATCGCATATTACAATGTTAAAACCGTTTCTTTTTTTTGTTTTTCTTTTTTTTAGCACAAATGCCTTCATTGTAGTTTACCAAATAAAAATTAAAGGACGATGTACAATTAAGAGGTGAAATGTTTGCCGATAATGCGCCGTCGAGCTATCGTGTGTATCGTAAATCGGTTATTACGAATGTTTATATGAGTATTTTGTTAACAATGGCGATTATAATATCTTTAGTATTATTAATTTGATATTTATATGAGTATTTTGGTATTCTATTTTTCTTTTTTTTAATTTTGTACATAGATAAATAATTATTTCTTATAACGACTTGGAACAAAAATTAACTTGAAAAGCTTTCGCAAATAAATTTAATAAAAGAAAAAAACGCAAAAAAAAAAAACAATTTTGTACAGATCGGAGCAGATGTATCGCTTTTTCAAATTAATGTTAATATTAAAATTGCCCTGTGTACTATAGTCGACTCGCAATTATCCGGACTCCGTGTATTATCCAGATCGATTTAAAAAAAAATAAAATAAAATAAATAAAAAAATAAGAAAAAACCAAAGCGCTTTTGTAAATCTACAGCTATGTGCAGTACGTATTTGAATATTCGTTTACATTCGCTGCAAATGAACATGCTGTTCGTTTATCGTTGCTGGCCGGTGGTACTGCGGCGGCTAGGATCAGCTGTTTCGCGCTCGATATTATCCATCTCATCTCATAAGCTACAACGTTGTTTTTACATTCTTAGTTGTGAGTGAGAGCCGATTATGCAATCTTGTTCATTTTAGTTGTGCCGTTACATATGTTTTTTTGTTTTTTTCCCCATCACAACTGACCAACTTTAGTGTGGTCATTTAGCGATTAATTTATTGCGATAAAGAATGTTTTTTGTGGCGGGGTAGTACTCGGTAGTACTCCCTCTGAACTTTATAATGGCTGGACAACGTCTAAAGAGGCTTATTTCGCCACAGTCTGCGTATTTCACCGGAATGATCCAGCAAATTGTTATCAAGTGGGTTCATATGAATGTTAAGTCGGGCGACATGTTTATTTGCTTGTTTTTTGATTTCATCCTCCACAGACATGACATTCAAGTCATTACGGAGGGTATAGTTTGAGACGTACCACGGGGCTGCAGTAATGGTTCTCAGTACCACCCTATTTTGATATCGTTGTATTTTCTGTAGGTTCGATGTTTTTGCGCAGCTCCACATCTCGTGCAGCCAGATCGGTTTTAGAGCTACTATTTTATGTAATAGAGGTTTACTGTGTAACAACAAGCCTGATCTCTTAGCTAACAGCCACGACATCATGGTTCTAGTTTTAAACCTCAAATGCTCGATTTTTTTCTAAATGCGAGTACTCCCCGGGTCAGCCTAGCGTCCAAGTGCATGCCTAAATATTTTACGTTACTGCCATTTGGTGTTAAGACGTTATTTATTTCAATTGGCAGGCGTTCAATTTCCCGTTTTGTGAATGAAATATGCGTCGACTTACTTTCATTAACTACTATGCGCCATCCTTTTAAAGCCAAGTTTCCCCACACGCCGAAGTGACTCATGCAGTTTTTCTGTGGCTGTCGTTTCACACTTACCAACGGCCAAGATGGCTGCGTCATCCGCGTACAAAGCTACTTTTATATTATCCAGCATGGGAAAGTCGGACGTGTAGATTAGGTACAATATTGGACCCAGAACGCTCCCCTGCGGGACCCCGGCCCTTACCGGAAAAAGTATCTGAGTATTCATCGGTTATTTTCACTCGAAAATATCTTTCTTGTATATGTGATTTAAATAGAGAAAGCAGAAGTTTAATTTTATACGATAATCCTTGATGCCCCATACCCGATCGAAAGCCTGATGGAGATCCAGAAACGCGGCCGTACAAATATTCTGTACCGTAATTTTAATATAATTAATTTGTTTTAGGTTTTTTTTTTTTTTTTTTTTTTGAATTTTGAATTTAAATAATGACGAAAAAATGGACGAAAGTTGTCGTGACCTCAGAAGAAAAATTTCGTGCCATCAAAAGATTAGATTGCGGTGAGTCTGCAATAATAATCGCTTTAGAGTTGCGAGCGGGGACAAGCACTGTCAGAGACTGGAAAGAAAACGATGTGAGATTGAAAAGTGGTGCGCTAATCGAGCAAGTGTGGGAGTGGCATTAAAATAAGAAAGAAAATGCTAATAGGTAAACATTCTCAGGTTGTAAAGAAGCTTTATAATATCATCTGTGGCATGAGTTTATCAGAGGAAAGGCTATTTCTGGTCCGTTACTTCGAGAAAAAGCCATTCAAATTTTTAAAAAAATTCAAGGAGAATTTACGGCGAGTGACGGTGGGCTCGACCGATGGGAAAAGCGTTTTTCGGCCTAAGACAGATGACAGAAAGTGAAGCATTATCGGTAGATAAAAATTCTATTCCCGAGTTCACGTCTTTTCAGCTTGTTAGATAAGGTATATCTGGTGATCGGATAAACAATTGTGATGAGACCGATGTAAACTAAAAGGTTTCACCATATCGAAAACTCTTGCATCGAAACAAGAAGAAGTGACACCTGGTTTTTGGAAAAGCAAAAAGATCGTGTAGCGGTTTTAGCATGCAGTAACGCAACTGGAACCTACAAATTGTGTTGTTAACGTTGGTTGGGAAATCTAAAAAGCCGAGAGCGTTTAAAAATCTTAAAAACACTGATTCCCTGTCCATATACTAATCAAAAAAAAAAAAAAAAAACGGATGAATGGTGAAATTTTTAAAACTTGCGATTCACAAAGAATTTGTGCCCGCGCAGTTGCGAAACATTTGTCCGACGAACAGTTACCGAGAAAAGAATTACCTTATTCTCGACAATGCTCCAATCCGGCAACTGAGGAGTTACAAGATGGTGATATAAAGGCGGAATGTTTCTTCCAGCATGTCAACCTATGGATCAAGGAATTCTAGAGGCTTTAAAAAAAATATATATATATCGACGCGGCCTTCTCACCAGACTAATATTGAGCGTTGGAAATAATGCGGGGCTCTGTTAGGTTGCTTTAAAATCAGTTGATATGCTTGATGTTATCATTTGGAGTTATCTGAGGGATGGGAAGAGATTAGTTCTATTAGTGCGGTCGTGGAAAATATTATTAGATCATAAAGTCCACTGTGATAAATGGGATGAAATTGACGAACAATGTGATTTGGACAGATGACAACGACGAGGAGCTTGTTTCTCTGATAAAAAATATTCCAGGATGTGAGATGACGTTACAGAATGGATGGGCAGCGACGAGATCGAACAAACGACAGATGAGAATATCACGGTACTCAACGAGGATCTAATTGGACAAAATATGGATAACGAGCCCCTTCAAAGTGTTATACCACCGACTATGAAGAACTCTGAAGGCGATCGAAGTAGCGCTGGAGTAACTCAACAGCAAGAAGGGTCATCGGCTGATATCATTTATTTACGCGAGTGGTATATATCATCGGCAAGGAAGAGAATGCAGCTAAAGACACAGACCTTAATCACAAACTTCGTTAAAAACTAATTACTATAAAGTTTCACTTTAATATCGGATAAGTTAATTTTCATTTTTTTCATTTAATTTGCAGTATTTAACCTTGAACTCCGGTGTATCCGAATTTGTTCGGCTGGCCGCCCAATTAATCCGGATAATCGCGAGTGTCACCAGTAGTAATATAAATTAGTGTAATGATGACACAGAAGACGTTTTTACTAAGTTCATCGAGTTGTAAGTATTTCGAACATGTTAATCTGCGATATCAGTAAAACAGAGAATAACACAATGTATCCATATAAATTAGTGTAAACAATGTGAAACGGAACATTTCGATAATTTATAAAATATACGCGCTACGAATTTAAAAACCACCATCCATTGTGTACTAAGCAATTCCGAAACATGTCGGTATTCTAGCAATTTTTCATATCATTGAGATACATATTTCGTGAATTATTAAACTTAATAATAATAATAAACTTTTCGTTGCGCAGGTTTTACACCAATTTAGATATTTAAAAATGCTTAACTCAAAATAAAATTGATAAAAACCTCTAGCCTTATAAGGAATACTATAAATAAAAGCTGTATATTATTCTTGAGAAACATGAGAAAATGTCTTTCTTTCTATTTCATTCTGGTTTTATATTGATTTAGATTTTCCTTTTTTCACTACTGCGTACTTTCGCGTATATAGAGAAAAATGTTAGTGTTTGTATTTTATTAAAATACATTAGCCACGACGATTGGTTAAATAAGTGTTTACTTTAATCAGCGAAAAACAGTTATTTTCTAAAGTATTTTACGAAAATTTCATAACGGAGAGTTGTTCGATCTTAAAACAATCAGAGTACTTCACTTGATATCGGATAACATAAACCGGTTATTATAACACCGCTAAATAATTTATTCTCTTCAAAGTCTTTATAACCGATTTCACTGTTACGTATACATATTTCACATATACAAACAATGTGTGTCCTACCCGACTCTAACCGTTCTAAAATCACCACGGGAATATCGAATAAAACGAAAAATTCAAAGTCTCCTCTGTTAGTAAATATGTGTCATATCGAATGGAAATAGTATTTTCAACTTCTGCTGCTGCCGCCGCCGGAAGTAGCCTATTTAGATCTCGAAAGTTTTTAAAATGGAGAATGCGAAATCTTCTTTTACAGATTCGGAATTTACCCTAAAAAGTAAAATTTTCAAAAGACTTTCCCTGCTACTTTCATTTTCAATCCCGAAATACCTTCCGAAATCTCATTTTTGCGTGTAACGTATAAGAAAAATAAATCTCATCTAAACAAAGTATTTGAATATTTATAAAGAAATCAATTTTATAGATCGGTTAATAAAAGATAATAGGATGAAGGTAATTAAAAGAACGGAAAGAGAAATAAGGAAATTTATCGCGACACTATAAATAAAAAAAGGTGAAAGTGACGAAGAGAAATATCTAGAGTTGTATTAGAGGAAAATCGCCATTTATGAAGAATAGAACAGTAGGAAGAAACAAACGAAGAGAGGCATAATAAATAGGCAGGCGCTTAATCAAAAAGCGATAATTTAATTAGTATACCTGCGAATGAAGAGAGTAGATGGCATTCAGCAAGGATAGCCAGAACTGGGGTAGAGATCTCAAGGTATTTCGAATGCGATCTAATTTTGAAAGAAGAGACGGCCTGGAAATATTCGAATAGAAAAATAAGCACGATAAAAGGAAGAGGGCAAAAAAAGTCAAGCAAATTCTGAAAATTCGAAATATTTTTCTTTTTTTTTTTGTTACTTAATTATTTTATAATACGATGAAAGCGATTGCAGTCGAAGGTTAAGAGGTCGAGAAAAGTACGCTGATACCCTCCTATTATTCGGGACTCTAATTAAAAACATTTCATTATGAAAAACAAGAGAAAAAAAAAAATTAAACTTCCAAAATTTAACCGAAAACAGCAGCTCTAATTTGATTGCTTTCGAGTCACAGGAAATTTCATATATTAAAATAATTGTAATTAAAAATACCGACTCTCTAAGTTCCGAATGTCGGAATTTCCGTATGATTTCGAAAGTAGTCGGTCTTTGCAATTAATTTACGTAAAATTTATTCCGTTTTGTTTATTTAATAATCAGGTTAAACGCGGAATAAGTAGGAAATATCATTAACAAAGTGATTTATACCGAAAAACAGATTTTTTTAGCAATGAAATATTTCCAAATTAGTTTTATTGTAATTTTTTAGTTGGCATAAAGAAAAAATTTCCGATGTAAAAATGATCAATGTACACAATGAAATTGCGACAAAAAATCCGTTTTTCACCATCCGTACATCGTAACCGATTTTCAATTAAATTTCCAGCGGGCTAAGCGTTTAACAATGTCGCACATAGGCGCGGATTTGGAAACTATCACCGCTCTGTTTAATTTTCTGTAATAGTCTCATTCGTAAACATTTTTTGGAGCGCTGTTAGTTAACGTGTTCGGCTACTAAAAAGTAAAGTAAAGTAAGTCCCATACCCTTGATAAGGTATCATGGATTGTGAAGTTAAACTTTCCATAATGGTACTAAGCCTAATGGATCTGATGAGAATACTGGGGCCAGTTCCTTTCTCAAACCGCCAGAATATCATCGAGTTTCAGCAGATGTTTCGTCCTGCCGACTACACGCTTAATCGGAAATTAAGCAAATCTGAGAACGTAAAGATTCAATGAGAAAGACATTAATTTTCTCCAGATCTCCCTCAAGATTAAATTACAGGAAACTTATAACGTGATAACCCCCCCTCATCGAGGACATAATTTTTTCTTTACTTATGTTTTCCCGCGATATAGCGAATAAAAAGAAATGCACAGTTCGTACGCTAATTGATTAATTACGGGTTTTAAAAATGCGAAGGAAGTATCGAAATCGATCTAAACCGTACAAAGAAATATGAAAAAAAAAAAAAACAAAGCTAAAATAAGGGTAACGGGAAAAAAAGGGAGCTGACGACGACTCGCGGATTATTGATAACATCTTTAATACTGTGTCATAAACGGTCGAGTACATTTTGACGGTTTCCATTTTGGTGTCGTTTGTTTCGTCGACAGGCCTTTTGTAATTCATAACGTGTTGTGGAACATTTTTGACTTGCTCGACACTGCAAAAGAGGAGCGGTGCAGTAGGGTTCGCGATTTTACGCGAGGCGTACGTGTTCAAAGAAGATGTGTACAGCAGACGACAGACGGAGTTGCTAAGTGTCTGCAGTGGAACAGAGGAGCTGTGCCGAGGGTTAAATATTCGGAAGAGGTAAACGTCAAAATGACACTTCAACCCTCGCGCCACACGGATTTTTGTAGCCGCGGACAACGGCGACAGATCGGAACAGTTCGGTTTTTTGTTCGTAACGATATTCACTTTTAACAAGAGACCGAGCGTGTCGCTGCCCAAATTTCGGCACGCTAAATCGACGGCTCCGAGCAAACAAACAAGCTCGCCACACCGTCTTTATAAAAGTCGGGGGGCCGGCACGTTCAATGTTCCGATTTCGTCTGTTACGAAACAAGAACTGTTTACCGAACAGACTACACTTACAATTAGTCTGGATTACACTTATTTTCCGAGGAGCGAAATTCGGGTTCCGAACAACGCCATTCCCGGCACAGTCCTGCTGGCTGTTGGCCTGGCCAAATCAACTGTTGAAAGATAGACACGCTGCTAATCTGCCTAAGCGGAAGCAGGCTGCTCTGTTGACGTTCGCAAAACACGCCATCGGCGATAATTTCTATATAAATTGTTCGCCGCCAGCTGATGCGCAGCATAATCCACGAAAAAGAATGAAGAAAGCTTTTAATGGGAGCTGGCGTGAATAATTTTAGCGAAAATTATAATCGCAGCTCTACTCTGGTAATCGCTATGGACGTCGGGCCATTGAATTTTCCATACTAACTACCGCGAAAGTCGATTAATTGCATCGCTACTGCATGAGAAATAAGTAAAAAAATACCCTTGATAAGGTATCATGGATTGTTTAAAGTCAGCTTTTCATAATGGTACTAAGCCGAACGGCACTAACCGGAGTAGGGCACAACGCTTATACACATACATATACATTTAATCGACAAATTCGGAATACCTATTAGTTTGGCTCAATAATATTCGTTACGGTTTTTTTTTTAACGTACTCGAAGTTTTTTTAAAATTTTTCCTCGGGAAATTCATTAATTTCTATGAAACCTAATATCGATATAATATGGGAGAGCATTCGGGGTCATAAAGTTCATTACAGACTTACAATCTCGAACGTTTATCTTTTACACATATGTATATATATATTCTTCTTTTTCTTCTCAACCTTATGATTGGCCGGTATTAATATGGCCACCATGTTAGATCCGGCTTCGGGAGCAGGCACGTGCTTTTATGGTGGCATAAATTTCGCTGTTTTTTTGTCTTGGCCTGCCTTTACTTCTTTTGTTCATCATTCTCCCTCGACTAGTGTTGTCATCCATTCCGAATAGATCAGATGTCCAACCATTGCGTTTCTTCTCATGTTGATCGTATTCCGCATTTTGCGCAAAACGTCGTCATTAGTAGTTTTTCTCGTCCAAGGTAACTTTAATATGCGACGCCAATACCACAATTTTCGAACGCTTTGAGCTTATAATTTTCTCTTTCTAAAATCGTCCATGTTTCTACTCCATATAGCGTCACACTCCAGACAAATCTTTTTATAAAAAGCTTTCTGGTATTAATATATATATATATATATATGTGTGTGTTTATTTATTTATTAGTAAAAATTTTTAAAATTTTAATTAATTAAATAGCAAAATATGGAATCCAATCGTTTATTTTTTTTTTCTTTCTATTTTAATCACCCTTCCTCGAATACTGTTTTCTTCACACTAGGACCGGATTTAGATTATCTAAGAAAGAAATCATTTAACCGAGAAAGCAGATTATATGGAATAATACTTTTTACTAAAGTTAGCATAGTTTGTGTGGAAAAAATTTTTACGGAAGTTAGAAGATTTATTTATTAGTTGATATGATTTTATTTTTAAATAAATTATATATACGGTTTATGTTTTTTCGATTCACAGCCGACAAAATTATACAGAAACTTTATCTATAAAATGGAAGTTTTATCTATTATTATTTTATTTATTTTTTTTTGAGGGGGGGCTAATTTTGATCTATAAAATAGATTGTGACCTAGAACGATAATTGACTGCTTCAAATAACCACGAGAGCAAAAACGCGTTTTACAAGTAGCTACTAAAATTCCGATTTCCCTCGTTTTGACCGATTTCCAGATTTCTAACAGATCCTGCTGTTGAAATTTTCAGGAAAAGCTGTCAAACTCTCCGGCTAGTGCATAAAGTTAATTTTCTCAAGCCGAACTTTAGGAAATTAAAAAAAAAAAATAAGAAATTTGAATCGCAATTGTTAAAAATGATTGAAAAAATCTATCGAGAAAAAAAATTATTTAAATAAAACATAAAACAAAAAACAAAATTATCACGCCAAGTAGCGAAGTTTCAGCAGAGAGAAAATACGCATGGCGAAATAAACAAACAACCTTTTTTGTTATTTTCCCTTTTTTTTCAACTTCTACTAGATCAGGTTGCATGTGTTTAGTTTTTAAAAGTGATTTATTATTTTCTTTTTCCAGTCGTTCTTCTAGTTCTCTTTTTTTCTTTTTTTTTTTTTTTTTATTCTTTTCACTACTGACTTTCGAAAACACTGCTTCCAGCACCAGTGTGCGCTATTTGAAGAATGAAGTGGGAAAAGGTAGACAAAGGGACTGAAAAAGTCCAGAAGGCCACCGTCGAAGGAGGAGACAGACCATTGCAACGATGATTAGCGTTTCGAAATGCCGAATACCCCAAAAACCCCCTGTAGTGAAATGTCTCGGAGACGCCGTTGCTCTGACGGGGGGCTGTACGATTTCTTTCGCTGGCAGTTCGACGAAACGTCTAATTACGACTTCGCCGCACTCCGATCGGATTTCATTTTTGCCAACAAACCGACACACCGTGAACTTTAGTCGATCGAACCGATTACAAAAAGACGGTCGCTCGATACTTGCGCTTTTTTTCCCGTACCAGGTGGCCCGTATGTGTGCTCTCGCCTATAGTTCGGAAAGATTCCACACCGGCTCGAACGGTTAATCTATTCTCCGATGATTTCTCGATCCGGTTCTAATGTGCAACCGATCTCGGCCGATAATATAGCTGCTCTTGCAATAACTAGCTGAACCGGGTACTACTGAAATTAGAAATCTTTTCCACCTTAGTACCGGCAAGATTATTCGACGCGGCAGCGCTACAAAGAGTCCTCTAATGTATTTTCATTTTTTGTTCCGTTTCGTTTTGTTTTGTTTTGCTTGTCCTTCATTTTCTTTCCTTTTTTGTTTTTTGTTTTTTTTTTCTGTTTTTTTTTTTTGGTTCCCGCTCCAACTTACCTTACAGATGTTTTAAAAAGCCTTACAACTTTTTATCCCTGTAATTAGTTGTCAAAATGTTAGTCGACCGACCGACAAGGACCCACCGAACAACAGCCTCCTCCGATGCATCAGCGTGGATGATATTTTTCCTCACCGCGTGCCCTGTGCTCGTATTTCCTCTATTTAATTTCTCGATTCTTTTAGCGTCTTTTCTTTGTCCGGAAATCTGATATTCCGAACGTTATTAATAACACGTGTTTACGTTGCCCTACGCGGCCGACACCCACATGTCCTCGATGATTATCGAAACCGAACAGCCCCCACTTTCAAAAGTTTCCGAAAAGGGGTTACAGGCGGCGCTTTCGCGGAGAGAACGGAACGCATACGGCGGCCTCGCTTTATATTAAATATCGTATAAAATTTGACGTTCAACGGGCTTGTCCGAATTTAGCTCGAATCCAGCTAGCTTAAATCATCGTTTAATTTTTCAAATGCAAAAGCAGTATGCGTGAATTTTACACAGCAGCATCGCCATCTCTATCTGCTCGAAATTCCACGAACGTGTCATTAGCATTGCTAGTCGAGCTCCTCTTGCTTTTCATCGCATCGCTTCGTCTTAACTTTTTATTTCCCCTGTTTTTATGAAAAATTCCACTATTCGCAAACAGAGAGCGGGAAAAAGAATTTCATTTCGCATTTAATGAAGATCAAAAGTGTGCTAAATAAAAATAATCTCAAACAATTACTAAACATATAATTCTAATACGGTTTATAATAATGTATTAAAAGTGATACACCGAGATAATTATCAAAAATAACGAAATATATCAGATATGTACCCGCCGTTTTACCTTTCGTTTAGCGGTTTTGAAAATTTCTAATCGTAACCCTTTATAGAATGCACATTTAAAAATAAAAAAGGAAATTTATAAATTACATATATACATATATATATATATCAAGACCGTGTCCAAGGGTTTGGGGTTAACACCCTCCCCCTTTGGTGGAACTGAAACAGTTATTATAAATGCACAGAAATCTGTAAAAAAACAAAAATTTAAAATAAATATTGATGATTTTATAGGGTGTATTCTTACATTTAAAAAAACAAAAAAAAAAAACAATAGAAAAATATGCTGCACATTTTTAAGTACTTCATTAATATTTTATGCAAAAAATTTTATTACGAGTATAATCAAATCAAATATCAAATATATTGCAAAAATATATACAAAGTTACTTATAAATATTTATGTTATTTTTAAATCGCAAATGCGCTCGAAAGCGCGAGTAGCAAAAGTGGTTTTGTGTGTACATGAACTACATAATCAATAACATATGTAACATTTATCAATGTTTATACGGGTAATTCATTTATGTAAATTATTAATATATAAATTAATATGAGGGAAATTATTAATCGTATGAATATTAGTAAAAAATGTATTGTTATTTATGAAATAAATATGCAAAGAAAATGTTCACCCCCCCCCCCCCCCAATTAGGGGCACAGTCTTGATATACATGTATATATATATATATATATATATATATATATATATATATATATTAATTAAAACGTAATTCTTAGGCTAGTCCCCATTATAAAAAATGTCTCAATTTTATGTAACGTTTGTTATATTTTATAGGATTTTTGTGATTATGTTATTATATTCATATGGACCGATTTAGAATTACGTTGTAAATTTTGATAATTTTATACAAAGTATCTTAAGAGAAGGTGACAAGCCCAGGGAAAAACCCAAACAAGAAGAAAAAAAAAAGTAGAGAAAGAGACAGAAATTTAAACAAGAGTGGCCAAGGTGCCAGCCCCTTGCGAGGCCAAAATGACCGAGTTAGATATATATATATACACATTAGTTTTTGAAAGATTTAAATATATGTTTATATCCGAAATGTAAACACGGACATAAAGATGCCAAGTGAGAAAAAGTTTATTTAGGCGATAGCACGTGAATAATTCTATTTTGTTACTCCAAGATTAACATTAAATATACTTAAAGAGAAAATTACATTTTTTAACTATTTATTTAATAGTCAATTAAATAAATAGTTAAAAAATGTAATTTTCTCTCTAAATATAGTATATTTAAGTTGTTCTTAATGCTGGGGAGTAACAAAAAGAAATTAATTACGTGCTCTCGGCAAAATGAACTTTTTCTCACTTGGTATTTTTATGTCTCTGTTTACATTCGGAATATGAACATATTTAAAATGTTAAAAATACTCGTTAATTTGCACATCTAGCGCTGTTTTAGTTAAATTGTAAATCAAAGATCCGAAAAAAAAAAAAATATATATACATACGAGTATATAATATGTTTTACACAGTTCATTGTGGGCTCCATTTAAGACTTTTTTGGAAACTAAAATATTTCCCGTAATAATTCAAAAAATTGGTTTTCATAGCGTTTAAATTATCGAAATTATTTAACGTTTTAATCGTAACTACTTCGGCTTTTTTTTTTTTTTTTACTTTTTTATTGGGCTTGTCAGCTACGGACGATTACCTATCAAGAAGGAAGAACGCTGAGGACACTAAGAAAACAGTTATTCGGGGAAGGTGGAGACGGCCAGAACTACTATCGAGAGATAGCAAGGGAGCCAAAAAAGATCGGTACTAGAACTCGTAGTCCGAAGGGAAATAAATGTGTAGACGAAAAAATATACAGGATACCTTAAAGGAAAGGAAAGCTCTCATGTCTTGTTAGCCGTTATACCTGATTATAATATATTATATATATATATTTAAACTAAATGCGCGGTGTGACTAGCAAAAAAAAAGAAAAGCGATTGTTGGGCAGCGCTGACAAAAAGATCCTCATCAATAATATGGCCGAAACTGCAATGCAGTGCCCATAGTGCCCGATGAGGCAAGAGACAAGGCATCGCTATTCGCCTACGGTTGCGACTGCAAAGCAGTGCTCGCAATTCCCATTAAAATTCACTGAAATCGTTACATCTTTAGCATCAACATTTAATCGTATTATCGATTTAAAAAACGGTTTCTTCACCGATTTTTCATATTACAAAGTATGTATATCAATTAACGTCAGAATTTCGAGCAGGCGGATGGCCAGAAGGTTTCCATCTTTTTCTGATATATAAATATGTTCTATGCATGTTTGCGGAACTCGGGAATAATCGATTTTAAAAGTTTACATCGACTGCTCGTTGTCGTACTTTTTCGTTTTTCTTCTTTCTGAGCTTAACTGCTAAAAATGATGAAAAGAAAAAAAAGAAAAAAAGAAGGGGGAACAAAACCAGAAAAAAAAAGAATTTTTTAATAACTGTTTTACTTTATTTATTAGTTCAATAACTTTAAGTGTAGTTTAAACACAGATTTCATTACACTTTTGAGGAAACTTAACTTTCTTTTTACCCTGCATGTGGAGACAAATATTACTGTCGAATGATGTAGGGAATTTAAATTCGGCCGTGCGTTTAAAAAAATGGAAACATTAATAAATTTTCGAGTTTTGACCTACTTTCTTTGGAAAACATAAAATTCTGCGAATCGGTTACGATGTCAAATTTTTAATTCACGATTTATGTAAGATGTATTGTCGCGAATGTTTAGTAAAGATCATTTAAATTTGATTACGTGTCGTTCGCCTATGAATTTTCTTACGCCCCCCCCCCAATGTTCGGCTAATATCAAATTTAATTTACATATCCGGGGACGCTCTCTGATTAGTAAAATGTTCCACCATAAACCGACCTTCGCTATGACCTTATACCCGAATTTTCATGCGAGTTAGAAAGGAAACACAAAAAGCTCGACTACTATTAAACAATAGAAATGAGGCCGAACAGAGATTTTAAAAACAAATGCGGCCCCCATTCTGCACACTTTTTTTTAGCCTTTTAAATTCAGCGGGACAAGATTAAATTTTACGACCTTTCGACCGAAATTCTGTTAAAACAAATTCATATAAAAAGGCTTTCGTTGGTGGAATAAGCGCCGTAATATGAAAGCGCCGCAACGTTATAAAGCTTTTAAACGGATCACCGAAAAAAAAAAAAAAAAAAAAAAAAACTTTACTCTGCTGGGCGTTGTTTGTTTTAATCTAGACGGGCGACTTTTCAACTAATGGAAAACAAACGAGAATTGTTAGACGTTTAAATGCTAATTCCTGTTGACATCTCACTTCCTGTTAAAAGTTGAACCACCTTTCGTACTCTAGTAGTTGCCTATTCACATTTTGATACGTTTACAGGATAAGACGATTTTTTTATTTACACCTCACATCTTGCCATTTTCATGTCCACAACATTATCGATTATTACCAGTCTCTCCCTGATGGAGTATAATAAAGGATTTTCCAAAAGGAAACATCAGTGATTTTCACACTAATACTGGCCGTTGTCGGTACGTACATCCTTTTAAATCTCCCATGATCCAATTATAATATGTGTAGGTATGTGCACGCAGCACATGCACGCAATGATACAAAAATACGCGAGCACTCGTACATTTATATATCTGTATATATAATATACGGTGACCGGGCAAAAGAGCATATACGAGTGATCAGTCAAACTTATTTATAATAGTAACGAAGTTTTACTTTTACTTAATAATCAATTTTATATCATTAGAGAAAGATATAATTTAACAAATTTTTCAGTGCTTGATTGCCACGAATTATTGTTTATTTACCATTATTTATCATAAATATTATTTCATTTGCATTGATTTTTATTTTTGTACATATAAATTGAGGTTTTTACTTCAATTTGCTTATTTTTTGTGTGTGAACATACCACTGAAACTTTTTATTTTGTGTATAATTAATAAAAACTTTAATTTTATTTGATAATTTTACCTATTATTGTATAATTTACTACAACCTGTGCGAGAACGCGCATTGTAGTTCGAAATATGTAATAATTAATAATTAATAATAATAATAATAAAAATAATAATAATAATAATAATAATAATAACAAATACGTGATTTGATTTGATTTGGAATATCTTTGGCGTTATATTCTCGCCAAGCTTGTTTTGCGTTCTTCTTCGTCTTACATTAATTTCCTTTCTCTATCTTATTACTCTTATTCTTTATTCTCGCCTCTATTTTCATATTTTCAACCATTCCTTCTCGAACTGGTATTTGCTCGGAGCAAACAACAATTAATGCTGCTCAAAGCGGACAACCTAATTAAACCAATTTTAATTTTTTTAATTTTTTTATTACTATTATTATCAAACAACGCCCGGAGCGGACGGCCTGGTTTACTCTATTCGTTAAGTATCATTAATTCTGCTCGTTCTACTGTAATGAAACAGTTGGTGTTCAATGTCCTTTAGCGAAAGTATATTTAAAGACTAAAAGTGCAACATGATTTTTATAGATTTTTTCTGCTAATATAACACGCACTTGGCAGGTACAACAAACGATTGCATGTAGAAATTGGACAAATTCGATTTTGTATTTCAAATATGTAGAGACATTATTCGAATTCTTTTTAAAATGTTGAGATACAACAAATGCGACGATACATTAACGACGTCATTTTTTCATAACCTGATTTTTCCATTTTGAAACGCGAATTTGACGAATTCACCATTCCAAGAAAAAAGAGTGTTCCCATTTGATAAGAGAACGTAACTACATTTAAGTATTTACTTCTCAATACGTAAACTGTATCACAATAATGTAGAAGATACAAATAAATTATAAACGCAAACCGTACAAAATGAAACAATTATATTCGATCAATGCCAACTAGTTTCATATAGTTCAAATTATAATCATGGCCGAGAATCGAATTTTTGTGTATAACTTATTTATTATCAAACTTAAAGATAATATATATATATATATATATATGTATGTATATAAGTTTATCGCTATTAAGTTTCATAATGGGACATCAGAAAAGACAATTAATGTTTTCTTAATTCGTCTCCATTTTTAAAATTATTTTCATTAACGAAACATTTTATATTAATCAATTAATTATTAGCCGGTGGTACAGGGAATATTCGTCAACATGATACTATTTAGTCTCATTTCTAATAAAAATAAAACAAAAAAAAAAAAAAAACGTAATACTTCAACTGAGCTTACTGGTTTTAGATATTTCACAAACACTACAATGTTGTTTATACAGTTTACCTGTGCTTTATCGCAGATCAAAGCTATATTTAAATCAGACAAATAAAAACTAAAAAAAAAAAAAAAAAAAAAACGCAAAAAAAAAGTATTATAGAATTGCTCCGGGCGGCTCCATTCACCAGAAATGATTTAATCTACAAAGTTTGTGTGCAGATTAATGCCTTTCATATGAAGAGAACTTCATGGAAACAATTTGAAAAAAAAAAAATTATAAACGCGGAAGATTGTAATTTCCTATTTTACTTATCTTTTTTAGTTATTATTACATTGTGAAATTTTTTGCCGAAAGAGAAAATTTTATAGATATTTTTACTATCGCCGTGCTAACATATAAAAGAGTGTGGATTTCTTTAATAAAAAGGGCAAAGAACGGTTTCATTGATTATTTTAGTAAGCCTGGCTCACCGTTGAAAAAGGAAAGAACAAGCGAAACAAACATTTACATCGGGTATTCTTATAACAAGCAAACTCAATATTGATAACGTGTTAATCGTTTTAAACGAATATTAATAGCCCCGTGTGAAAATTTGTAAGTCCAATGGCCCACCCTCGGTATATTCTCGTAAATGGCCTGATACACGAGAAAACGATGGGGTCGAAAAAGCCGGAGACGAGCCGGATATTTAACTTGGCGTATCACGTCTGCAGTTGATCCGCATTAGTAGGACGGGGTTGTCTCTCATGTCTGCTTTCGGTAATGAGAATATCGTGTTAGTTTAAAGGTCCGACCACCGTCGCCTAGTCACCTAAGTAAACCGATCACTCATTCGGGGGATTATTATCGTTAGTTTTTATGTGCCTGGAAACAAAAAACACACCATGATATACTTTTATTTCCCTTAAATTAAAACATGAAAAAATAAAAAGCGATATATAAATAAATCGAAAGGAAAAATAAAAACCGTACCGCAATTCATAAAAAAATTCCGCAATAACTTTCATCTACGTGTGTTATTTTTAGAAACTCTGTCATTATTATTATTATTATTAGCGTAATTTTTTACTACTCTGTTTTATCGTTAAATGAGCAAGAGTTTCGGACAAACTAAGTAAAAGGGCCGTTTTCCTAATTTTTTCGCATTGATTTATTTTCCTGCGGGCTATAAAGATGCTCTGAAAGTTCGTAACGAGAAACGTCCCTGCTCATGCAAGATATCTGGAGGAATCAAAGAGTCACCGCGCATCAGGCGTTGACTTATTTGAGGTTAAGGGGTGTGTGTTACGCGCAGGCCTACTGGCTTTGAATTAAAAAAGACAAACATACGCGCATTCAATAAAGTTTTTAGGAATAAAGAGAAATTCGATCAATTACAAAACACAGATTATTTTTCTAAAGTTAGTGAAAGTGAAACGGGTGTGTAGGGCATCACATTTTAAATTTCTCAGCCGAGGGGAAAAATAGACGATGCGAATGAAAATAGCTTAAAAAGGCAATTATAAAAAAGATGTTATCGAAAAATCGGAAGTAAAATATAAATTACGAAAGAAGAAATCGATACGTTTAAAATCGGCTCCTCTAGATAAATCCGTTAGAAACAAGCCCCACTATTAAATAATAAATAGGAATGTACGCCGGTGAAGCTAGAATAATTAAACGCGAGTGTGGCTGATGGAAATGAATCAGAATTTTTTTTCAGAAATTTTTGCCGTAAATAGTGGAGATACGAAGGGGGAACTAAATAAATAAATGTAAATGCTAGCGAAAAAAAAAAAAAATCCAAGGGAAAATAGAAATAAGTCGAAATATTTTAAATATAAAATGAAACATGAAAACGAAGAGGAAAAAAAAAAGAAAAAAATCAGTCGATTAAAATGGAATTATGGTAGAATGTGTTGGTTAGCAATTATCTGAGTATGAAAAAATCTGTATAAATCGAAACTAAATTTAAATAAATAGGATATTTTGAACTTGGCACTCGGTATGATGAAAAATCAAAATGATAATGAGTAAAAATACAGGAGCACGAGGAATCCTGATCTGCAATTACCCGTTTTAATTTTTAGATTGCGAGATATAAAAATATTTCGAAACTAGACACCATAAAGTATTATTATAAATTCACCCTATTTGAAACATTTTCATCTCCTATTCGAAAAATTTTGCCTCAAAAAATTAGTAAAATTTCATTCGAACAAATTGCGTACAAAATTTCAAATTTCCGGCGAAAATAATTTTTTTCTTTTACGCTTGCCGGGCTTACTGTGTCTACAAATCGATTTCTGCGTGGTATTTCAAACGGTGAGGAGAAATTTAAAAACCGATATATAAACAGCGTCTCGTTTATTTTCTCCTTTTTTTTTTTTCGTTTTTGAAAATTTATTAATGAGACGGTAGACGCGCGAATACACGTGTATATAGACATTCCGGTGAAATAAAAACAAAATTTAAACCGACTATTTAGAAAAAGAAACAGTGCAGCGTTTGTGGAGGAAAAATAGCGGGAAAAAAAGAGCGAAAGATTTACACACCGTCTGGCGGCCATGTTTGCTTAATGAAGTATAACGATTACGGCGTTTTTCGTATGTCGTCTTGCTCGGAGAAACATATTTCTCGCTGTGCTTTCATGCCACGTTAATTCCCGACGTAACTTTAATGGTGCGAGAATATCCGCCTTTACTACTATCGGACGATTGCATCGCAAGAACGTGTACCAGAAAATGATAAAAGCTGAATTAGAGTAACAAAAAGAAATGTCTAAAGTTCCTCCTAGGCGCTGGAAGAAGAGTTCATCCCTGCAAAGATGCCGTCGTCCCCGCATTCGCCTTAGGCAATTCGAACACACAGATCCCGCTTATAAATCTCGAAATAACTTTATTTTTACTTTGAAGCCTTTATTCGGAAATATCGCGGCTTTATTGCGATAAACCAAAATTACAAGAAAATCAAAAAAAAAAAAAAAAAAAAAAAATGCTAGAAAAATAAATTAGTCGAACTCGTAATAAAGAGACGAATAATAATAATAATACGGTTTTATGCTGAACATTAGGAATTCGATCGTGAAAGCCGAAAAGGAGTAGTAGTTTTATTCTAACGGTGTCTAGACAACTAATCGGGAATTTCCATTTCGAGAAGAATTTTAAAACGTTCCAATTATTCGCTACTGCATACTTTTTAAAGGTATCCTCTCATATATAATTCACTTTTTAACTTTTGATTAAATAAAGGGTAAAAAGAAAAATACCTCGAAGGCACGGAGACAGTGTGTTTTTCACGTGTACCGGTCCATAATATATGTATATTATGGAGGTTTCAAAGTTTTGGGGATTTAATTAGTCTTTTACTAAATTATTTTCGGTGTTCTGAGAAAAGTAAATGATGCTCTTTTTGAAAAGAAGGAAATTCTATACATTCCAAAAAGTTGTGTCTAGGGACAGTTGACGGTAAGCCGTTTTATTTCTATTGTAATGTTTATTCGAGCGATACGAGAGTTTTTTGACATCGTTAAGAATGAACTAGAGTAGAATTTGCTTACAATGTGGTAAGTAAAACGTGATAAAATACGTGATTCTTCGGACGAATCACGTTAGAAATAATGTTAATATTCAAATCTGCCCGTATACAAAACGTTCGAAATTCCATTTTCTGTTCTAGAGCGAGTCCTTAATGTTTAAATCAGGTCGCGACAACGTAGAGAATTTCCTTTTTTTTTAAATCATTTTCGGTAAAATTTTATGCGGAGTATATCTAACCGAATTTTGTGAAATCACACCAGTTGATATCGGTTTCGATAACTTTATTATTCCTTAGTGAAACAAATTTACCGACAACTGCGTAGAAAATTTAATGTATTTAATTCAATAATAGAGCGCTTAAGGTTTCGGTCAGCTTATACTGACCATCATCAGAAGCGAACTTACGTTAAGCGCTGTATCATTAAGTATTAAATACATTAAATGTTTCTACGCAGTTGTCGGTAAATTTATTTCACTATGATTAATCACTGCGAAAGTTTTAAACGTTTATTATTCCCTTTTTTTTCCTTTTTTTTTAATCATTAACTTTTATTTATAGAGCGTTTAGTAGTGTAAAATGTAAGAAAATTAACGAGAACAAATCTTGAGGACGAAAATCTGATTCGGGTTCAAAAAATATGAAAGCACTCCTCGATGTTAGAAGAAACAAATAATACTTGAAATACGAGCCATTTTATTTTATTTTATTTATTTATTTTTTTCAAATGAACGGGGGTGTACGGGTTTAGTATTTTGACGGACTTCTACATTAGGGGGGAGGCTTCTTTGCATTCATTTGAAAAAGTAAATAAACGAATAATGGAATATTGTCACTACTTAACGAGCGGGAAAAACAAGCCGCATTTGTAACGACACGATATTTTCACATATTTCATGAGTAAAAGCGGATGCTTTAATCCAAAGACGGAAAAGGGAGAAAAAAGTAAACGGGTTCTAAAAGCCGCGAGCAGCTCAAATTTGTTTATAATTTTCATAGAACAAACTCGATGTTGTTATAATGCTTATAGGTATCGAGGAAAGGGTTTTATTTTAGATAAGGACCGAAATACTCTGAATGAAACGCTAAGAACTAAAACAAAGGCCGTCGCGAAAGCATAGTGGCGTGTGAACCCTTCACTGCTGACATAGTGGTCAGGAATTCGATCCTCAGCGGCGGCCAAAAATAAATAGACTCATCTAAAAAATGAAAAATTGACGGGTTTAAAAAATAAATAGACTGATATAATAAAAGAAATAGAAATGAATTTAATAATAATAATGAGTAATTCCAAATGATATTCCCAGCCAGGCCAAAAAAAAAAAAAATAACATTTAAAATTCAAAGTGTATGTAGTATTGAATTTGGGGGGACCGAAAAAAAGAAAGTGAATTTTAGTTACCTAGGAATACAATTTTTTTTCAATCGTTGTTTTCTTTTTTCGTTTAAATACAGATAAAAATTTTTAAAATGACACAACTGAATACTAGTGAAATATTTCAAGTTCTTTTTTTTTTATTTTTATTTTTTTTTTAATTTACATATGATAGACGAATAAGAAATTAATAATACGGGCTGCAGATTATAATCAATTCGGTGAACTGATAGTACAGAGTCGAACAATCGGCCGTGTTGCTTTGTAACTGCTAGTAGCCGGATTACAATTTCTGACTTACACGGATGTAGCTTTTTCCCCTTTGCATGTCTCTCTCACACCTTTTCCGCTCTCTACGGCTTTCTTTTCATTTCTGATTCCATTCCCCTTCTCCTCAACGGAAATGTATTTCTTGCTAAAACACCGTCGCATTTCGTTTGAATTATTCAACTAATTTAAAATAAACAGTAGAATGACAAACCAACATTCTCGAACCGACACATAAAGTTTTTCCACGTAATTTATATATCTCCACAAATTGGCCGCACATATTAACGACTGTTTTATTCTCACGGAGGAGCGGTGAAAATTCTGTTACCTTTTTACGTTACTTAGAAAGTTTTGTTTTTGTGCTGGTGTACACTTTAGGTGCAATAAAAACTGCCCATAAACCGTAAAAGAATCGTGTAGTTAATTGAAATTTTCTCTTCCGTCAGTATTGCAGGAGAACTGCCACTTAGGAATCTCGAAAATATCTCCATGGTGAGGACAAAACATCAAGTTTTTATACGTATATATAAATGTATATATAAATGTATATATAAATGTATAAATCTATCTATATATATACATATATATATATATATGTATATATATATATATGTAGATAGATAGATAGATAGATAGATAAATATAGATAAATAGATAAATAGATATATACATGTTCGTAGTTATATAATCGATTAATTGCATTATTAAAATTTGATTCCCAAAGACAAGCGGTAAATAGGGTTTTTAAGTTTGTTTCGATTTACTGTTTTAAATTACATTCTTCACAAGTTGGTACGAGCTGTGTTCCGTCTTTCTTCTGCGGGATGTCTGAACAGCTCAGTTCGCAGTAATAGGCGCATTTTCGTTGAGATTTTTCTGAAGAACGCAGCAGTTGGTGGACTGTTCACGAAGAGACGATAATAATAGGGTAGAAAACTCGGGCCGAATGGAACCATTTTACGAACTGCTTCGTTAAAGACCGAACTCATACGGTGTTCACCTGTTTCTAATTTTAAAGCAGAAATATAATCAGCCATAAGAAGACTAAACAAAGACAACTCTCTCTCTCTCTCTCTGGTAGATAGAAGTATACAGTTCTTAGAGAACAGAAATACCCTCGCCATTAGGGCGGAACAATGTAATGGCCCAGACTTGGACCTTTCCTTTCGCCATTCTTTATTAATAGTGTTCGAGATTTCGCCAACGTTGGCGCCGACAACATCGTTTTAAAAGTTAATTTCCGATAGTCTGTCTTAATAATAAAAATGATTTTTACCGCTTTTTTTAAACATAGAAATTCGCCCGAATATTTATAAAAGTTCTCTATAGGGGTAATCTTTGTAAGAGGAGTATTTTTTTTAAAAATTAAATAAACAAAAAATAAATCCCCCGTTACGTAGTCAAACGTTCACTTCAACTACATAACGGAGTATCTATTTAAAAACTGTAATTTTTCATCTCCGAAGAAATGTATTGCGAAGTACGTATATTGTTATTCTCGGAGTTATTAATCGCCAATTATTTAAATTGCCAACGAATGATTCCGTTTGGACTAATGCCGGGTAATGAGCTCGAGTGGCGACCCCTCCCCAGTCAAAAAAAAGAAATATTCCACATGGAAAAAACAATAATATACGTGTATTTCGGAATATATTTTATCGTGACCAGAAATGTATTATTTTCTATTATAAACCCGAATTTAGTACCAACCATGAAGCCTATAAATGTATATTGTATTTTATTCGAATTCGGCTCAAACCTATTACTACACATTGAAAATAAAAATACCTACCATTTACACTGGATTAATATACATTTAACGAGCCCAAAATACTACTACTGATAATAATAATAACAATAATAATAATTTATCCACATATGTGAGATTACAATGGCCATTTCAGTGTGTTCTAGCAACATTAAAAGAAAAGGAAAAAAACACAAAAAAATTCAATATATATATATATATTGAATTTTTTTTTTTTTTTTCATCGCCACTGTTTACAAAATTTCACTTTATTTCTCTATTTTTTTTTTTTTTTTGAACAAAAAAATGAATATATAAATAGAAAGTTTATCTACTTATAAATACCCAATCAGCCACTAATATTTATACATTTATATATACACTGTATATACGTATCACTCACACATGATTTCAAAAAATTATACCCTTTCGTATACATCACACGGTCTCGATTTAGAAAATAAAGTAATAACAATAACGATAGTAATAAAATTACCCTCTAATTAAACGAATACGTTTGTATAGATCTTTTACGACTTTATACAATAATTCATTCATCGCGTAGATTCCCATAAAAATTTCTTGGAATACAGAGTTTGTAAAAAATGCTCCATGCCAGCTACCGAAGAATAAGTGAGCGGAAACGTTCATGTACTGCGACTTGATAGGAAGAACGAATGAGAATACGATCAATGCATGAGAACAACACTAAATTAACAAATATTATTGGCCGGTAAAACTATCGGCTAAAATAAGTTTTGCTGTTGTTGTTTTGTTTTTTTTTTGAAAAATATGCGTGACTTAAATACAAATGTCCTGAATAAACGAAAAATTAATATAAATCTTTTGATATACTTTTATTTTCGTTGATGCATTCATATTTCCATAGACTCTTCGACTAAAAAATTCGATTAAAATTGTTTAATAATCGAAGAATACTTCAATGCGGCTTTTAATGTGTACAAATGTAAAGTAGGTAAAGTGAGTCCCATACCCTTGATAGGGCTCGGGGATTGTGAAGTTAAGGTGATATACATACATGTAATATATACAGCCAGCTACTTGGTTAGGCAGTGGCATTTAGCTTGATCAGGAGCTAGTTCGATTCCCGGATAACGCGCTCATTGACACTTTCAAAAAGTATTCACTTGCGCCGAGTTAATGTCTGTAGTTGACGCGCCAAAAGTGGGGAAAAAAAAAGTATATATACACATACGAAAAATTTAACTTAAATAATAAAACCATTAAGAAGTCTTTTGTCCAGGCTAAAAGAATATAAAAATTTATTTAAAAGCACTAGTAAAATTACATTCAATATTAAATTTATCCCCTGTCCTTGAAAGCGTAATAATATAAATTTATTTCCTCCTTTTTGCCATTTCCTGAACTTAATATCCTCGCTGACAAACTTATTTAAAAAGAAAAAGCACAACAAAACTAAAATTACTAATGCAGTTTATCAGGAAAAAAAGAAAAAAGGCGCATATTCTTGCAACATCCTCAAAAAAAAACAAAAATACTGAATGTAACACGAATCACAGACGACTTCGGATTTACTCCGACCATTGGTAGTTTTTTTGTGCGTTTCGAATCTTCTAAAAAACGAAGTTATCCAAATTTACGAAGGTGCTAAAGACTTTCTTAACGACCCCCCGGTAGGTATAAAAAGCATCTGAATTTCAACCAAAACACCTACATCAAGTTCAACATAATTTTTTTCCTAAAATTACAACGCTTTATTACTGAAACGAAACGTTCGTCATGTCGAACGATGAAATGATTATCTTATCGAGTCATATCGGAACAGCCTGCTAACAAAACACATTACCGTCTAGGCGCCGCGAAAGCCTCTTTTCACTAGTCGGTTCTAGTCGTTATTCTATTATTCTCTATCTCTCCTTTCTGTTCGGTTATATTCCAGATTTCAGTGTTGTTCGGATTAAATACTCATCATCGCAGGGTAATTAGCGGGGCACTTAAATTGGAACGAAATATAAAAATCGTTTTCGTTCGCATCTCGAATCTTTGGAACATCCATTGCGACACAACAACACGTTCGTTAAGCATATCGACAAACAACCGGTAATTGCTCATTTCGAGGTGTACACGATATCTTTTCTAAAATATACCCTCAGTTTATGGCAACGGCAGTCTCGTTCCCATTGCAGGCCGATAAGCTTGGCGCCATTATTATAAACGACCAGTTTATATGGGAGGTTTTCGTCGACCGTCAAAATTGGAAACAGCTGTTAACAGGATATTACTTAAACAGATTCGAATCGATTTTTTCACTAGTCAGTCGCCACCTCTGAACATGTGAGCCAACCAACCGTTTCACGGCACGTAATTACAACCTGTCATAAATACATCCGCCACCGTATCAAACCTATTCTGGGGACATGAATAACCAGCATTTTCTTGTAACAGACTTTAATTAAGAGACCGAGAAACCATTTTTTAAACAGCCTTTAATGATTACGTGCACCATAATTATATTTTATTAATACATAATACGTAAAATAATCATTTTGTTAATTACAATGTACTGGGGGCCAGTCGGTCTTTATAATTGTTTGTTTGTTGTTTTTTTTTGTATTAAACGCCGATTTTAATTTTAAATTTATCGAATAATAATACCAATTCAGAATTTTACATTCTGTAACATTTCTGTTTTTGATAAGACCCAGAAAGATAAACATATATATATTAATTCTATATAGCAACACGGTTAAAAATTAATTAAAATTATATTTATCTTGAATTAATATTATTTTCGGGTACATTCCATCTTCAGTTGGAAAATCAAATTTAAAAATAATGACAGACCGAAGGCCCTGTATGTTCTAGCTGAAGATAGACTGTACCCGAAAATAATATTAATTCAAGATAAATATAATTTTTAACCGTGTTGCTATATATAATTAATATATACATATGTTTATCTTTCTAAGACCAATTCTAACATATACTGCAGCCAGATAGGACGGCCCTAATATTAAATAATATTTCCAACTCCACCGAATGTAATTTTCGGAAATATTTAAAAATTGTAAAATCCGTTGACAATACGTTTAAAATATAGTCGCGTAAAACACATATGTATTAATCTTTTTTTTTTTTTAATGAAATGAAATTTTTATCAGTCTTAAAGTATCCACCGAGTGTAACTTAATATCCAAAAGAGAAAGAGTAGTGATTTCCCCTTTTTGAAATACTGCCTTGCGTGTGTAATTCTTCCGTAATAGCATAGTGCGTAGTACGTAAGAATTTACAATTAAAAAGGATTCTGCAAGTTATCAAATTAACATTTATAAATAATCATTTCTGTTAATTGCATTGTTCATTTTATTTTATAAGCAAAAAAGGGTTAAAAGGTATTTTCGAATTGTAAGGTTATGAAATAAGGAATGTGTTTAATCATTTTATTTCCGTACAGCGCATTTAACGATTCGAAAAAATGTTTAAAGTGAAAAAACATCATCTTCTTCTCATACGAAAACAGTTCGTGTGTTTATGGAAAAAATGAAAAAACCTTCTATTATATACTGGTTTATATACATTGATGCACGATTGGAAGATATGCGCAAAATAACTGATTATGAAAACACGAAAGCGCACAAATTTTACTATAAATCTGAAACTAAAGCTGATAACTAGCAATGGGAATGGCCACTGTACACAATTGCAGTGCGAAAGTATAAACCGTATACATAATTGTATCGATATTTTATTAAATTATCGTTTGTATTTATGCGGCTTCTAAATTAGAATAGTTAAAAATTACTTTAAAAAAAGTATATGTGCAATACCTGCTTCAAAAAAAAAAAAAAAAAGAAAAAAGAAAGTAAAACTAACCCCTTATGTAAAAAGTGACTAAATAGTCTATTTCTCCGCTTCATTAATACAATTCGGACAACGATATTTACTTTTTATTTTTATTTTTTATAAATAAGTATAAGCGAGATGTGGATATATCGAAAGATACTTAAAATAAAATGGACGGACAAAATACGAAACTCCGAAGTGTTAAATCGATTAAATAAGTCTAAAGAAATAATAAAAGAAATTAAACAGAGAAAATTAAAATATTTTGGACACATCCATCCAAGGCAATATGGTACACTCTAACTTCTGATGCAAGGAAAGATCGCTGGGAAAAGACCACCGGGAAGAAGAAGAATAACGTGGATAGAAAATTTGACCCAATGGTTTCAGGCGCCCACCATTGAACTGTTCCGGAATGTACTAGATAGACGAAACGTTGCTCAAATGTTAGCCAACGTTCGATAACGGACATGGCATATTGATGATTGTAAGGGGTTACACAAAGATTTGATCAATGTAAAAATTTCAAGTACATATTAATATTAGCGTACAATTTTATAAGATAAAAAACTACGGCTACTATTAGAAAAAACAATATATAAAAAGAGAAAAAATGATAATAACAAAAGAAGGTAATAAAACCAAACAAAAGCAAAATCTTTGCAAATTATGCCGATACCTTATCCCAATTTACATATATATATATATAAACTCGGCCATTTTAGCCTCGGAAGGGGTTGTCCTCTTGTTTACATTTCTGTCTCTTTCTCTTCTATAGTTTGTATAAAATTATCAAAATTTACAACGTAATTCTTAGGCCGGCCCCCATTAGATTTTATAACGAAAACATGTTCCAATTTTATGTAAAAACAAAAAAAAAAAAATGCAGTCAATAATTTATACCATAAATGTTATTAAACTACTTAATATACCACAATACACATAAATAATACTTTTCTTGCGTTTCAATGGCATTATTAAATTAGCGATATAGTGTCTTTACATGCTTCTCTCTATGCTGAGACTTCTTCTTATTCATCAACCTGCAATCAATCGGCACAGTGATAAGAAGTGTATTGATTATGTTTCCAAAAACGAAAACCGCCATCGAATGCAAATGTGAATTGCGGAAACTAAAACGAGATGACGAACTTTTGCCACATTTGTACGTGATGATATGACTTTTGGTTCGAAAACGACAGGTGTAGAAAAGTTTGAAACGTTTGATAGCATTTTAAGTAAACCGACTCTGTTATACTAATAAAAAATAATCAGAAAAAAAAATTATCCAAAGGGACCACTACATTTTTTCACGGTTTTTTGACGAATAGTCAATTTATGTTCACCGATATTCATCATTACTCACATGGTACCTAAATTGATTGGTACTCTTTCTAATCGACAAAGAATCAGTAAAATCGGTCTATATAAATATGAGTTATGCGCGAACAAACATAAAAAAGAAGAAAAACAACATACGCGAGGAACGTATAACCTCTTTCTTTTTGAAAGTCGGTAAAAATTAAACTATAACAAACGTTACATAAAATTGCGACATTTTTTGTGACATTTTTTCTAATAAAGGCCGGCCTAAGAATTACATTGTAATTAATATATATATATATATATAGAACCGAGAACGTCACAGATGAGAACCAGGAAGAACACGTAATACGAAGTATACGTATTACACTGCTCTATATATGTAGTTAATGAGAAATACCACAACTTGTCCCTAGCTCCATGCAGGTAATCCGATTTTTCGTGCTGTTCTCCCCAGATGCCATTTGGCATAATTAGTAGTAATTTCATTGTTAATGTTTTCTTTAACGTTATCTATTTTATGATTTACCCCAAGCCGCGTAAGAATTTAAAGGATCATCGTTCGTTTCCTGTCTATTGGTGGCAACTAAATACCTTGCAACTTATATTTTAGTATTTTATGATAATAATACATAGCTTTTGGCGTTCATTCATTATTTTCCATCCGCTATTTCGAGTCTATTATATATTCCTGTTGCTCTGTTTTAGTGTTATTACTTTCAAAAACATCTACCAGGTATGTTACGAATTTTTAGTTCATTTCAAGTTTCTTTGCTTCTTCCTGTAGTTGGATGGCGTAATGGGCCCTTGATTTGAATGCCTTATAATACATCCTCAGCTCCTCGTAAGGCATCGGGAATTTTATTCAGAGTCGGTATTGTTTGTCTTATTTTTTTATACGCATTTTCCGCGAAATGGAATTATCTATCACTTCCCAAGATATTTTTAGTGAGTGATTTCAAGGGGAACGCAGTCTGTGCAGCTGTATATGTAAACACAAGGGAAACAATGAAAAGTGATTTTGGGTATTTTTTTCCTACATCGACTACTTTGGTTTAGAATATACATTATTTGAGATGTTGACTTTATATGATACCTTTGTCATCATGCCATCTAAATTTTTTGTGTTTCTTTACACTCGCAAAGTCGTAGATGTAAACAGTTGAATTTTTAACCCGTAGAAACAATTGACTCTTACCGAGGATGTGTTTTTCGATAAAATCGAACAATACCCGATTAGGTCATCTTTTTATATTTAAGTGATTTCGAAATTAAAATTTACATTAAAACATTCCAATACGAAGCAGTGTGAAATTGCGTCATTCAGCTTTCTTACTCAACGGACGCGACGGAAGTCGATCGAGGCAGCCTTTGAAGATTCGTTTCGTTGCGAAAGTTAAAATCACCGAGTCGAACGATCGTTTAAAAACAAATCGTCATTATCCGGAGAGGCGTTTAAAAGCAATTAGCCGTACCAACGGTCAAACTTGCCGGTTAATGGGTGCAAAAAGAAGCAAGCGGTATCGTTGCGTTGGCTTTTTAATCTAGGATCGAGTTGCCGCGCTGCGTCAACTGAACCGATAGAGCGATGATCGATTCTTATATCGAGAAGGCTAATCTAATTTATCCATTAGGGAAATGAATTCTCACAGACGGACGGCGCAACGGAGGAAAACACGGATGTATAATAAATGGAAAATGAAGGTATTTCTCGGTAGGTAGCTGCGATAGATAGACAGGCTTCTAGAGCCGGGCAAGGTGAGTTTTAGCCGGGCGCCGATACACGTCGCTGTAAAAATGCATTTTTCACAGTCACTCCTATCGACGAGTGAAAATCTATACTGCCGACTAGCATCCAACTCGCGCCGAGCCTGTTATTGTCAGATGCAGCAGCGGTCCTTTTAATTTACACCCCCCCTGCCGCTGACGACTCGAAAACGATAATTTATCAAACTCCCCCTGCAGCCCTGATGAGGGCCAAAAAAATTTGCGCTCCGATATACTGTTCTTTTTTTTTATCTTCTATCCTTTCTACGCTGCGGTTTTTTTTCTCCCTTTTCACCGAATTTGGACGTCCCCTTATAGAAAAAAGAACAAAAAAAAAAAGAAGAAGAATAAGAGAAAATAACTTCCATTAAAACTGCACCCATTGTGGGTGTCTATTGTTTTTAGTTTGCTCTTTCATATCTGTCTCGGAGGTTGATTTCAACCGCAAAAAGTAGAAAACTTGAATATTAATACAAGGGTTGTATATCGTCACATCGTTCGCGTACATCTTCTTATCATAGCTGCGCTCGTTTTAATAGCTTTTCCAGACGAACGAACCTCTTTCTTACACCGCAGCATACGGAAAAAGAAAATGAATTTTCCGAAGGTTTTCTTTTTTTTTCCCTTCTTTTTTGATTGCGCTATGCGTAGAGAGAAAATATCTGTGTAACGGAATTTTGACCTCCTAAAGAGTTTTCCATTATGTTGGAGAGTGGTATCTCCTACCGCAATGGTTCTGCTGCTGATCGTTATTATTGTGTTCTATATCTGATTCGGAAAACCTTTCGCCTTCGCTTCTGCCTAGCAGGCCGATAAGAGAGCGAAGCGGGGTATTAAAGAAATTAATTTAGGAAAGAAGAAAAAAAAAAATAGAGAAAAAAAAATCCCTGGAAAAGGGTTTCCGTGCTGTTGAGGAAAAGTTTCATTTTTCATCTAAGACGATGGAAGTAACATTCTAATAGATTTTCCTGACGGTTTTTTCCCGAGAAAAACGAGGGAAAAAGAACAGCGGATGAAGTAATAAATTTAAAATGTTATTACGACGAATAGGAAGGAACTTTTTCAAATTCCGAACCGCCTAGATGAAACTTAATTTTTTTAATCCCCCTCGCCGTTAACACTTCTTTCCTACACTCTCTCATTCTCTGTCTCTCTGTCTCTCCCTCTCTATCGCGTGAATTTATTAAAATAAAATCATTATAGTTTCGCGCCTGTTCCATATATTTACCGACGAAAGGAAAGACACTGCAAAACAATTATCAAAATTCGTTTTGCTTTTTTTTTTCCAGGCTCGCCAATAAAATGAATGATCTAAAAATTTACCAATTGAAGTACTTCGACGGCAAACTATTATTCTAATAAGGTAATTCTAAGGAATATTTCGAATGTGCTTTCACTGTTGAATTACATGCAAACACAGCATTTTATCTGAACTGGGGGTCTGGCTTTATAAAAATAAATAAATTAAAAGAATAGATTGCGAAGATACTAATTTCCGACGTGGAATCTTGCTATTTTAAGTATAAAATGCGCTATGATAATGTAAACTAAAAATTTCAGAAAAAAATTATGAAAAAATTTAAAAAAATGTTTAAAAGCTGCTGATCTTACAACAATATTTATTTTTCCTCGGTGCTGAATCGTACGAGCCTCTTCTTTGTTTTTTCTTTATTCCTGTTCGGTGTTCATTTGACGAGTATCAAAGAATTAAACCAAGAAGACATTCCCTTTTTTTTTCGTTTTTTATTTTTTTTTTTGAACTTCATTAAACTGTTTGCAGCCTTTTGAAAGAAAACACTGCCCGTAACATTTAAAAGGGAAAAGAGGTAGCTGAACATGAGCGAAGATTTAGCAAGCCAGTAAACAAAGCGAACAGAGAAATGCTAATTCCCTCTCTCTCCACCGTCGAGTTGCTATCGCCAGTTTTCGCTCCAGGCTGGACAGTAAAACTGCGAAGCAATGCGCGTTTCGAATCCGGGACCGCTTCTGTTCAGGTCAGCGTGATCATTCACCGTGCGAAAATGAACAAAGTTGTAAAAACACTCAAAGAGCCGATTCACATCGGACAATGTTTTATAAACGAATATGGCCATCTCCGGTACGAACTATTATTCGGTTCCATCGATTTAATTACTAACACATTCGCGAAACCTATTTCCTACCCACACACATTATCGGATGGCGTCTACCTAGCCATAAGTCATGTATAATTTTCGGCTAGTTCACGTTAGTCGCAAAATGTTAATCTAATCGCTTACATTCTATCTCCTCTTCCCGGTCGGAGTTAGAGCTACTTCACAAAGTATTCTCGCTTCCACGTCATCCCTCCTGCTATAGTAGCTGCGTACTCTTTTCTACTCCGATCTATACTAAACTTTCACACCGTATTTGTCCTTCGAAATTCCATCTAACCACCTCGTTCACGCGCTTCAAAAGTTAACAACAGTTTCTTTCAAACAGTTTATTTATTTATTTATATATATATATATATTTTTGGGGCTACAGAAATAATAGCTGCGAAATTTAAATACCCAACTTACGAATGTTCAAACGAAAAAAAAAAAGAAAAAAACAATAAAAGAAACAAACACGATCTGCCATATTCTAAACTTTTGTTACCTTATATCGGAACAATGAGCGCGCGCGATTTATGTTAAGCTATTGGAAAGCGGAAGCCGTTCAATGAAATTGTTCAACAGAAATCTTCAAAACGTCAGTTTGTTGAATTTTCAACGATTGCCGACAAGGCTTAAATTAAAGGTTGCCGCTGCTCCGGCGTTTGCAAAGAAACGAGACCGTTTGGTAATTCGAAAAAGCGAGAAAGAAAGAAAAGTAGCATAGTGCACCTGGAGTTTCAGCAGACGTCAGAAGGCGAAGCGGTGTATCGCCTCTTGAGCGTCGCGCGGTATTGAAAATTCGCGTTAATTTAAATGAGCTCGAGATTTCCATCAAGTTTCCATCGGTTAGCAGCTGACGACTGTTTTCTGTAAAAGATAAAAGTGCGCCACAAGCTGACGAAAAGACAAAGAGACACGCTTTGAACGAAGTCAACGCAGCACTAGTCGCCGGATTATGTAAATTGGGCTGCAATTAAAAATCATAATTCCGCACTCTCCATTGACGGCAATATGCTATGCGCAGCGTGCGACCCGGCGAGGGGGCACGAACACAAAGCGGCATAACATTCACGGGCCCGTCTTATGTACCAAGGTGGCCTTTTAATAAGATGCCGGCGAATAGATTTTGACGCATTACGACGATCGGATGAATTAAAAATAAGTCGTCAATTACAAAAATAGAACAAAAGATGACTCGTTTTAATTAATTTGTTTTGTAGGGCACAGGAAGTAAGCACTGCACGCTCGCGACAATAATTCGACACATCTCAACCGTCAACGACATCAAAACGTTCGGCTGGGACAACACTGTAGACCATTCGCGAGCAGCCTTCTCCTCCTCGGGCCGCTCATTCATTCGACTTCACTCTCGAATTAATTCTAACTGAGCCGCTTGAAATTTCCTTCAACCGATCAATTTTGATCCCCCTATCCTCCGCCACTGAGTAGAACTTTTTTTTCTTTTCTATTCAGCTAACTTCGACGTGTCTGTTTGTTTTTTTTCTTCTTTTTTTTTTGAGCGCGCCAACGGCTATGACCCGACAACACAACGACTAAGTTGCCGAGTAGTTAAAGCACAAATGATTATGTGTAACAAGGGGGCATAGCCGATAGAGATGAGCGCGCGAAGGAGTAACGAATTATAGTGAAGGTATAGAGTAAAAAAACGGGGTGGGGATTAATTCCGAGTCTAATTAGAGAAACAATAATAGAACGACGACGGAAATTATTCCATAAAGAGGTAACAAAGAACACGATTAGAAGAGAGTGAAGGAAAAATGTGCGACCAAAGTCATGTGATGAGACAGAAAAATGGTTGATCGGATCGTTGAGGGCGACTGAACGAGATGACTAGTAATCCGTAATCTACGGGGATAAAACGAGATGTTAATCGAGCGGCCAGAATATAATGCTATCAGAGGAATGCGAGAGGCATGTTGGACTCGGAAACCACGAGGAATTTACAGATCGCGCTTGTAGGGGAAATTAACATCGACGAGGCAGAGCGAAAAAGCCTTAAAGTGGTGAAGCAAGGGGGTCGTAAACGCATCATCCACATTGCACTCATTGCTAAAAAAAACTATTCGTCTCACATTCGTAAAAATTCGTAATGGATATTCAAGCATAATCGGTTTTTTTTTTTTTTTTTTGTTTTTTTATTAAAGATTTAAAGCCTTTTCTTTAGCTTTCCTAATGACAGCTCTCTCTTACACCTTATCTATCAAAAATCATTTTTAATAATCTCACGTCTGGTCCTTGAGTGTCAGACTTTCTTAAGGCTAATCAAACCCTCAATTTTTTACCATTTCTCGAAAGATTTCTATGCACTTGTCTACGCAATGCTCGTTGCATAATCTTATTTTTCAGAGAGTCGCACCCCCTATGAATTGTCATTTCTGTTGCCAAGGTGTTGTTCCTTCAACTCCCCATATACTGTGTGACTGTCCACACTCCATTGCTCCCCATTTTTTAAATAACAAAACAGTTGCTAACATTCTTGAGAATTCGCCCCGTGCAACTTCATCAGTGACACAGTTTATCAGAATATTAGTGGAATAGAGTTAGCTACAAGAGAAAATCGTGTATCATCGCACTATAATAGCCACCGCATTTAAACACGCTGTTACGACTGCAAAAAAAAATAAATAAATAAATAAATAAATAATTTCCAGTATTAAGCTCATTACGTCTGTGTTCGTAATTATATTCTATTGCTAATTATTTATTTATTTATTTATTATTTTTTTTCTATATTCGAACTGAGTATTTACGACATTAATAATATCGAAAGATAGACACTTTTTAATAGAGAAAGTAAAGCGAACCTCTTGACATCGGCTGTTGTGAAGTTCGGCTCTATAACGTACTTTAGGCATCTAGTGCATTTAAAAGGAAAATCAACAGTTCCTTTCTCCGCGGGGGATACGTACTTTAGCAAATTTCTCTGATATAACTCAGTTTCAAGCTAGTTTTTTTTTTTTTTTTTTTTTTTTTTATTAGCCTTATGATATAACGTTACACAATATACATTGAAGTAAATAAACTATTATATAATTTAATTTAGCCCTGAAAACGAGCAAAGGCCTCCCTCAACCGAGCCCACTCTAGTCTGTCATAAGCCACCTGATGGTATTGTTTGTGTTTCAACATTTTAGCGAAACTATCTTCCCACCTGTTTTCCGGTCTTCCTCTTTTTCTCTTTGCGTATATCGTCCAATCTGTTATTTTTTTAGTCCATCTTGTGGAATCCATTCTTGCAATATGTCCTGCCCAGTCCCATATTTTCCTTCTTATTGCCCATATAAAATTGTCTTTAACTTTTAATTCGTTTTTGATTTTTTTTGAGTTTATTTTGTCTCTTAATTTAACTCCAATCATAAATTCCAACAACGAATTATGTGCAAATACATTAAAAAGTACAATTTATAAATGTTTTTAATTAATAGACTTAATTATAGTTACACAGTTGTGTATTCTATTACACGAAATTAATCACTATTACATAAAATACACAACGTCACTTATTGAACTGTTTCAAATAAAATCAAAATAAAATAAAATAAATTAATTCATAAATATATAAATAAACCGGTCGGACAAATTTATTTATATATTTATGAATTACTTTGTTTTATTTTATTTTGATTTTATTTAAAACAGTTCAATAAAAGACGTTGTGTATTTTATGTAATAGTGATTAATTTCGTGCAATAGAATACATAACTGTGTAACTGTAATTAAGGTTATTAATTAAAAACATTTATAAAGTGTACAATCACAGTTACGGAGGAAATCAAACATAGCATTAAAAATTGTTTATTTCGTTATTATTACCATTTGCCGATCTATTTACATTTTCTTCTATTCGTTTTGAAAATATATTCGTGATGTATATTGTGCATGTACACAGTATTTATCATCATTTGTTTTCTTCCATTTTTAATACTTCACCGCTGTCAATTTTAATTTTACTAACACCTTTGATGTCTCCCTTCAGGTTTATCCTCCTTCGATTAGATTCTGCATTAAAATAAATCTCTATCGAAATACTCGCCAAAAAAAATAATAACAATGCGCTGCGCGTAACTGTAATCACGTTTCTGGAGAAACATAAGGACCCCCGGATTTTATTTTTCTCGAATAAATCGTGTCATACTCAAGAAATTAATTAATTAATTAATTTTTTTTTTGTGGGCCACGATTCCGTCACGAAACATTTGTATGTAACCTTAACATGTTAATAGCGGCATCTCCCATGCAGACACGTGTCACCGTGTTGTACAAATTTACTTTTGCCGTTAGTACACATGGTGATAAGGAATAGTATTTTCCTTTCTAAGGTGAGAGCTTTATGACTCGAAAGCGAATCTGACCACTAAACGAATTATAATTTAACGCTTAATTTAATTCATTTAGAAAAAATGCTAAAAATGTACGAAGGGGACAATATAATAAAAATGAAATTCCACACTGGCAAAATTAATTATATTCGACATGGTCAGAGATGTTTGCGCACATTCTCACAAATCTCTCACTGTATCTAGCGGGTAGTAGAAACGATTCTATTTCACTCGTATTTGGGTCCGTTCAATTTTGTTTTTAAACGATTTTACAAATCGCGATAAACATCATCCGACAGTCGCGATAAGTCGAAGAGTCTTCAATTTTCTAATTTTTTTCACGCCGTCATCGGTGGAGTGCTTCCCGCCAAACGAGTTCAGCAGGCGCGCCTGGGTTTTAATTATTTTCTTAGTTCAGCGATTCTGTGAGTGGCAGGCGGTCGCTGAGTCTGTATTAAGCGGTCCGATAAAATTTATTTAAACGACTCAAAAAAAAAAAAAAAAAAAAAAAGTATTTCACCCTAAGGTCGGTGCAAAAGCGGATGATATTCGTTACACACACCGATTGCCCAAAGGGGAATCGAAAAGTCATTAAAAATGCGCGTTGCATTTGAAGAGGAGCAAAATTAATAATCAACATAGACTTCACATGCGTTTAATGTTGCATTCGTAATGAAGGAGAGTTTTAAATTAATACGGAATATGTGTACCCAAAACTGCTCTAGCAGAGTTGATTTACGCATCTCTAATGTGTACCTAATCTGAAGAAAATTCGGCACCAGAGAAACTTGGGAAAATAAAAGTAGCCGAGAGAATGGAACTCTCTTTTCAGATCCATATTAGGCTTAGTACCATTATGAAAAGTTAATTCCGCAATCCCTCCAACGTCAAGGCTATGTAGGATATACCTTTTTACTCTAAAGAGCAGTTTACATAAGTTCAAAAAAACGTCTATCGAAAAGTAACATTTCGAACGATAAATTTAAAATTGGTATTTATTAATTTACTTACTGTTAGCGGCTTCGAACAATTCTCATTTTCGCTATAGGAGGAGGCGAAAGTATGAAAACTTTGAAAAGAAGAAAACATGAAACACAACTTACGAATTACGCGCCAGATTAAATATTAGTATTAACCGTGAAAATGTGGAGCTGTTCTTGTATTTGTTTTATCTCAATTCGTTAGAAACCGGGAATTATTCCTAAATTTCCGCATACAGTTTAATGATTCTTGGTCGGACTCGAGAAATGTACAGTGTTCTGACGATTTTTTAAACAGACGTACAATTGTACATATTCTATCGAACAAGCAGCATTAGATTTTATGGTAAACGCGACCCACGCGACCCACCCGGCCCTCATGCCGTTATTATGCCAAAAACTAGGTAATCTCTTACATACGACGCGTGACATTGTACGATCAAAACGCCGGGGGATAGAGTTTATTTTAGGGTGAAATTTACAATAATTAAATGATTTTGAAAATGGTTAATATTTTTCGCGGAACATAATAAATGATAATTTATTTAACCAACCGGGTAAATAATGAAACTTTGACACGTGATCTAGTGAATAAACTATACCGTTGGGAATTGGATAGGGCAGCGGCTACCAATTTTGACGGGTTCTAAAGAAGCACCTCTCTATACAGTGTTCGTAATACGGCGGCTGAAACAGTCGCCGGGGACAGAAGCAGAAGCCGTAAATTATAACAGAAACTAAACTACTAGAAGCTGCCTAAAGTAACATGATATCAATAAACCGAAACAACTTCAGATCTTCTAATGTTCTTCAGCTAGTACAGGATCTTCCCGGTAGATGAAGACACTCAGATTAAAGTGAAACTCAACAATAATAAAAAGTAGGTCCTTATCATAACAAAAGGCTTCTCTTCATTCGTTATCTGGCAAAACCAAAAACACAACTGAATAAACCGAAATATCATTCGTCTATGCTACTTTTTTTCTGTTTCAATTTTCATTATTTAAAACACGTTAGCCTATATATTATACCTACACATAGCTAGAGGTATAAAATAGCTCCGGGGTAGTCTAATTAGAGATGTTGGAATTAAACTTATTTTTTAAAGCAAACATTTTTTTTTTTTTTTTTTTTTCTGTTTCAGACTGGTCAAATTTCGAAAGCCTAATTTTCTTCATTTAGTTTAATTAAATTTCACGTTCAAATGTTCTTCTCTTTAATATTCTAGGAAACCAAAATCCGGTCAATCATCTCGATTACAATGAAACTGCGCTTATTAATACTTTATTTTTGATGAAAGAAAAGAAAAAAAAAAAAAAATTGAAAAAGTTTCAATTATATTTACAGGTAAGAAAATATAATTATTCGAAGCGTGTTTCCGGAGTTCTTTCTACCGCATTTCCGGTGATATTCTACGAAAAATGCACACCAACTCTGTATTCATAATCGAACATGCTTATTTCCTTTTGTCTCTCTTTCGATAAACCAGTATCAAAGCTCTACGCACATTAGCTAAATTCTATTAACTCCTCATTAAAAGTAAAGTTAATGTGTTTATTCAGCTCGAGAAAATTAAATCTACTTTTCATTAGGGAAAAGGAAAAAAAAAAAAGAAAAAAAAGGAAGGCTTAACAATCGAAAAATTATACACACTTTTTTCGCTTACACGCTGAAGCCAGATTATTTTCTTTATAAAGTGCCTGAGGTCGCCCCGGGTTGTTGATCGAATTCCAGTTCTAAGCTAAAATTTTCACATAAAATTATACATCTGCTAGTTCATTCGAGAAATTATTCAATTGCGTCGTTATACAACTAGTCTGGTTGCCAAATTGAACATAGTATGATTTAGTGCATACGAAACTACTATGTAACAAGTATTGCAACAGAGAGAGTGCTGTTCATGAGGCGATATTTCGGCAATTGTCGCGAGGTGTTAGAATTATGGAATAAACTTTATATATTTATCATTAAAATATCGTTGTAGGCAAAATTTTTTAGAAAAGAATTTAATCCTAGTCTTGCTGGTGTACGATTGAACACTGTCTTGTTAATTTTACGATGGTGTAGGTTGCGTAAACCTTCTTTCGACGCACTTGACTCAGTAGCAGCTCCACCAATTTTTTCTGATACTCAATTCCGGATACTCCATTGGGGTAATTTTCTGGAACGAGTGAACCAATTAATCAAGGGGAGCTTCTTCTCTCATCTCACAAGTATCGGTACTAAAATAATCCGGCGACAAGCTGAGTGTCGTCGCAGAAGAGTATATTCCGATTATTAGCCAACATGCAGAGAGAGCCGTTGTGTACTCGTCAGTGGCATAGTGGTAGTTTTAATTCGCGGGAGTCGAATTTTTAATTCGCGCAATCAGGTAAGAAGTGTACACGAAAAACGCGTGCAAATCGCAATATAGTTTCGACGGTATTTTCGTGTTTCGCGCGCATTCGGACGAACAGAGGCGCGCGAGAACATATATCGCGGTGTACAATGGCGAGTTAATTGGTAGTTCTGTTAAAGGGATTCGTGAGTCATATGGTGTGTGAATTAGGAACGGAGAGGCATACATAAATAGTTGGTAAAAAACACGAGTTGGCGACCGATGCCGGTATGTGACAAAGATGAACGTGGTCGTTGCCGCGGGGCTAGAGCGCACAAACAACCGTTACCAATTGAATTTTCTGTTAGCGGCCAGGCCAACCTCACAGGCAGAAGCAGACTTACAATATCCGTATATATTTCTATGCCTTCATGCTTAGTAGGTTTCCGTCTGTCTGTCAGTCGGTGCGACGCGAACCACCGAGAACCTTATGGAAACCCGAATGCAGTGGTCGCCGCCGCACCCCATCTGCAGTTCATCAAGTCCGCTGTCTCCCGGTAGTTTTTATGGTTTCTTAACATGAAACGATCGCGCTGAGATACGATATGCCAGGCCGCTGTTAAAAGCTACAAAACTTCAAGACACGATTGTCTTCTGTCGGTTAATAAGCGTAATTACCGCTATGGCGTGCCTGAGACACAAGCCGGCTCCGAAGGCAGATCGAGACACTTTCGTCGGCTTCTCCTCCCCCCCCCCCCGTTCTCGCATTATATCGAATTAAACAGCGCTCTCATTACCATTCAAATTAACGTGACGGACGCCCGCGGAAGCGGCCTAGGTGCCGATTGTTCTGCTGCTAGAAACGATTTTTATCGCCAGCACCGCCGCTAGTCGATTTAATTACATTTTTCCCCTGGCGCGTCGTGTCCGTCTCTAGGTGCGATACTTATCTGCACACTTGTAAACATTGTGTCGTCCGTAAATATTAACAATAGGGTGAGTTTACCTTTCGTTTTCTGTTTGCTTCTTCCATCGGGTGCCATCGCGAAAATAAAACACAGAGGCAAGTGTATCAGCGGGCGGTAAATCGTTTGCTCCGCATTTCAATTTTCACGAGAAAATTGCGAATGAACGTTCTCAAAAAAAAAAAAAAACCAAAAAACGATAAGGTCCGCGGTTTTTTAAAATTTTAATCAGTTAACGTGAATTTGCGGTGGAAAGAGAAATTGTAGGAAGCCCGGAAAATGGAAAATCTCTGCACATCGGCGTTGGTTTTTTGTTTTTTTAAGATGATATTTATTATTTTTCAACGGAGACTATCTATGGTTCTACTACTGCTGTGCGGAAAAATTATATATCTCGTCAGTTTTCCAAATATCAGGAAAATTCAATAACGCGTTTAAATTAAGAAAATCCTCCAAAAAAATTATTTTCAACTCGGTTTTATCTTCGGAATACAAAAATAACGAGCATTTCGGTAATGATGCGAAATTTTCTTAACCGGAATCTTTTTTTTTTTTTTTTGTGCATCTATATTCGGACGTATGTTTTAGCCGAAATTAGTTGAAACGGGGAGGAGGGAGTGTGCATAATAATACTGATATCGCGTCGATCGAATATTATAAATACGTTTAATCTTTGCCACAATATGTTGAGATCCCCCCCCCCCCACACTGAAGACTAATACATTAACAGTCGGCGCTGTGTAACATTTGCAATCAGAAAATAAATCGTTCATTTTCTCAGCGTTTCCGGTGATTTAAATCGAAAAAACGAAAGAAAAAACAAATCTGTAAAACGAACGATTACACCAACACGGGTAAAATTTAAATTGTCTGTGACTTGCGGATTTTCCACTATATAAAGGATATCGAGTAAAAAAAAAAGTAGAAAACTGATTTAACAAGTTTTTAAAAATGTTTTGCGCAAATTACCAATAATTACCGACCGGGCATGAACGGAACTATTCTAGATGCCGGGCGGTGATTTGCAACAATGATTCCTCGCTAATTCCTTAAATTCTCTTGACGCTTTCGAATCTGCAAAACAAACGTTTCCGATGATTCTTCGCTAATTTCTTAAATGTTCTCGAATCGTTCGAGTCTAACATTCTAAAATTCAAACGAACGGTGTTTTTGACGATTTCGCAGTTTGTGTACCACCAAAGGTTTTTTACTCAACAGCGGTTTCTAGAAATACTACTAACACACGTCGTTGCTCTATCTGATTTTAGACTAGTGCTACTGATTTTTAGATTGCGGGGTTCTCTTCATTGAACTCCTGCCATTTTTCTATCGCACCGGGACATAGATCATCTAGGTTGCCTCCGAAATTTATCTTATTACGAATTTTTGTTTCGCGGCATTCGCAGGTCACTCGGGCTGGTGTTGTCGGGTTAAATGCATGGTGTTAGCGCTGCGAGATTGTCTTCGTGTAAAATTAATACTGTACACCAGTACACCAGCCGACGTTCGATGCCATTATTAAAGGCTAAAGCTATCTTGGATAATATGTTCGATTCGGTGTACTAACAGTCGAGTGTTTTTCTCGAAACCCGAACTGGTGGTCAGAATATTCTCCTCCATAATAAGAGGATGTAGTCTCTGTTTAAGATTAGTTTTTTCAGGACTTTGGATAGGATAGCTAGAAAGGATATTGGTCTACATCCTTTGGTGACTTTCCACCCGTGTACCGTCCGATTTTCTTATAGGAGGAGAATATTGTACTGGCCTATTTCGTCTTTTAACGGCTTTTCACAGGCTGTAAGCGGTAGACTGATTTGGAGACAAATCCTGCAAATTAACGTTGTACGGTTTCATTTTTAACGTTTCGAATTAGTACGTTTAACTGCTCGGGTTTTTGTTATTTAGTAATGTTTCATAAGCGGGATTTCTTGTTATATTTGCGAATTTTTCTTTTTTCCCTTACTAAATTTCAAACTTTACAAAATAGTGTTTTTCTGGTTATTTCTTCTTTTTTTTTTTGCGTTGTAAAATTAAAACTGTATTCTCTTTCGCACTAGCCTCGGTGAAATACCTCTTTCCGCTTCATTCGTTATTGCGCAAATTCGATAAAATATAAATAGGCAAAAAAATATTCAATAAAACAAAAGCAATTTTAAAGCCGACTCCGAAAAAAGCCTTTCTTTTATCATAGAGCGTGTGACCAATTTTGCGAACACACTTGGTGACCGATATTCATTGCCAGCCCCCACAATTTAGGGAGAATCGGATCAGAAATGGAGCGAATTTTTTTCGAAAAGCAGGAGAAAACGAATTTCCGGACTTCTCCGGAGGCATTTAGATCACAGCCGATTTTTTGCGTTGCTGTTAAGAGTGAAATAACTGAAGAACGCCGAAAAATAAAATCCGACAAAGTCCCCGTAGTAAGGCGAATGAATATGATCAACCCCGCTTTGCTTTCTTCACCACGTTTAAATGCAACCTCTTCTTCAGTCTCGTTCTTCTAATATTAACAAAATACAATTACACAACCGAATGAGATTTACAGATTAACGATCGTTATAATCTACGGAAAACTAATCTGCCATCTTTTACATGTGTGGGCGTCAACTTTTATTACGGCTGCTCTAGAATTAAGTACCGAACACGCTCGACTACGTACTATCGTCATTTCCATTGAACTTCGCTAGAAAATTAAATCCGCTGCTGATCAACGATTAGCTATCCAAATATAGAAATCGAGACACTACCGAAGCCGGATGTATTACAGTACAACATAAACATCGTAATCCCCGGATTTCTCTTAACACTAAAAAACGAAAAAAATTACAACCTTCCCCGGGAGGAATGAGAGCCTCATCGCGTTCCCCGCTAATCGAGAGGAAATTTCGTACTAGATAAGCTCCGTGAATGTGTTCTGTTTTAATTTCCGGAAACAGTGCCGCAGTGTAAAAAAAAGTATCGTGAAACAGCCAAAAATGTTGATCCTTTTTTTTTTTTTAGAGTCAAAACCTTTTTTTTTTTTTTTTATGGTTACGCGAAGTTACTCCGTTACATTTCCCACCCGCTTACCCCTAGAACGAGAAGCGCGATTCGAGTGCGATTTTTTTTCATTCAATTTTAACCTCTTTCCATTTACTTTTCATCATTTCATATATATATATATATATATATATATATATATATAATCAAAGGGGGAGGAGAAAGAGAACCGACAATAAAGCGGAATGAGAACAGATTAATTTTTGTTTTTCTTTTCTTTTTGGGGATCTCTGTACAAAAACGATAGGAAGAAGAATTAGCCAGTTAAAACTTAATACGATCGGAAATAGCTGAAATAAGGAACAACAGACTGAAAAGCTAAAAGGAATATAGGAAGCACAATAACAGATTAATCAACTAGTCTAATAAGCTGGGCCACAAGTGGTAGCAAATTGTTGAAAGAAAAACCAAAAAACTAAAAACCCCAGAGCTTTGATTTACATGCACATCTGCGCGGATTCCAGCTGCCGTGGCGCAGTTGGTGTTTTATACAGCGATGTTTCGTTCGGGTATAATTGGAAACTGCCGCACAATAAAACTTGCGAAAATTTCACTTTTGCTAAATTGTCCATAGTTGACGTGCTCAAAAAAAAAACCAAAAAAAAAAAAAAAAATAACAGATATGATCATTTTGCATAAATACAGAATTTTCCGCAAAACAGAATCAATTCGTCTAAAGATTTACGCATCTCATTTTCCTACACGGGCAGTAGGCGGATTTAGCGAAATTTTCCGCAGTCGTTTGAATCCCCATTTCCCACTGCGGTTGAACGACGTGACGTTACTCCCAAACCTTAGAAGACACATGGACTGCTTGTTTCCCGTAGATTTTTGGAAAGGCGTGTATATCGAAGAAGCATAACAAAAACCCCCGCCACAGGCGGATCATTTTTTTTTGTTTTTTGTCTGTGAAGAAAAATTTACAAGCGTATAAAGGTAATCGAAATAGAAAAAAGTACCAAAAGCTGACTCAAAATCTGGAGGATAAAATAAATAATCACGTCAAAAATAAGTACTTTTTTTTCTGTACCATTAGAAAACAACGCATACAAACAAGACTTGTTTTGATAAAGCGAAGGTGTGCACGATAGTGGTGAACAAATCATACAGAAATATCGCTAAAATGACGAATGTGATTCGGCAGGTGACCACAAATCTAACGGTCGCCGAGAGATGCTGAAGATATCGCTTATGCTTTTTGATCGGAGTCACTTTCATTTAGTGTCGCTATGACGGAATGATGATATTGATCGATTGAATTTCAATATTTTTTTTTTCTTTTCATCCGTTTAGTTAGTGACTGAAAATTGAAATTAAAAAAAAAAACGGTAATATCCGTCTGCGGAGGAGTTGTCCAAGACACAACAATCTCTGAGTATTGGCGCTCGTAAAATTCATTCTGTTGACTTTAAATATTCCCCAACTCTGGCGAAAACCGATGATGATCGAGAAAGAATAACGCGGGAAAAAAACCGAAATGCGACATTAACCTAAAATTGTTAAATATCCGCCAATAATTTGTCCGATTTAACGCGAGTAGATAAAATTGAAATTTCGTGAAATGGAAAATTTTGCTCTTACTGTAAACGGAAAAAAAAAAAAAAAACGAAAAAAGAAAAAACGCCCGGCATTAAAATGATTGAATGTGTCAATGCGCGCATAGAGCAGCTCCCGGCCGGAGCGCACCGAGCTCGATTTATCTCCATCGAATATGACAGATGACATGATGATGACGTAAAACCAACAAAATCGAAAAAGAGGGCGAACTGATAAGGTCATCGGCTGATTGATAAGACACCACGATCTGACTTCGACATCGAGTCTGTCCGAGGGTGAATTTATGCACACATGTAGTAAAAGCGCAACTAGCGCACCAGAGCAGCGTGGCAGCATCACGTCGAGAGAAGCCGGGGATTTTCTGTAGGCGCTGTCTGCAGTGATGCGAACATTCGTAAACCGCAGGAGTGCTAATATTAGCAGGGGACCGACTAGAACAGTTCCAGCTCCAGCTCCAGCAGGCAACCTTCAATCAACTAATGACGGTTACGTTTGGGATTACTTTTCTTTTGCTCCTTTACTGCCGGTTCACGTTTTTTCTCGGCAGTGCCGGTCGTCAGTAACGCGCCATGCTGCGATTAAAATCATCATAATGAAGATGATACGCGACCGGTAGGCGTAGCAGCGCACTGCCACTACTTCGAGCGTCCGTACTGCGCGCAGGCCGCGCTTTTGTCAAGCACCCGACTCTATTTGACAACAATAATTGCTGCGCGCACGTACTTCACCCTAATTCCGGCAACAACTGATTATTACTTATTTAGAAGTACTCGTCGCGCCGCTGGACGACATTTAGTCGACTACTAACGAAGCCTAAATTAAAGACGTTTCCCGAAAAATCCTGTTCGGCACCCTACTTGTCGGAAGAACTAAATACTAGAGCGAGGCAGAAGTTTTCTGACTACAAATTCGAAACTTCAGCAAATGACCTTTTGCAGCCATGCTCGACAAGAAAGACGCATACAATAAAGTCTTATAGGGCGCTTATTAATATCCGCCTCACCGCAAGATACAGAAGTTAAGCGCGAGCTCGTCGTTATTTATTATTATACCAGCGTTCCACGTAGTTTCTAAGGAGAAAATTTGTCGAAAAACTCGCATGACTTAAATAACTACTTCCGTACGTATTATCAATTAATAGCGTAAAATGAAGTAACTTGACTTTTTTTTTTTTTTTACGAAGGGGTAAATATATTTGGAGATTTAATAGCGTCGTCTGTCCTGAGCCGGTCTATTTAAGTTAATGGAACCCTGATAGACTGTTGTTTTGCAGTGTTAATAATAATTGGTACACATAAATTTAATATAGTTGTATTTTACGGTGTGATTTATTTCGGCTATCGTAAAAATATTGAACATATTTTATTAAATAGCTTAGTTACCAATTGGCTAATATTGCTGAAATCTGTATTACTAGCAGCCGGAATGGATATGCTTAATATTACCAGTGTAGTTTACATAGTTATTTGAGTTATGTTTACGTAAATAATTAAAGACATAATACAAAATACAGTAAATTCTAATCTTTCATGTTTCTATTTGGCCCCGCAATCATCGATGCATTCAACTGATGCATTTTATACACGATGGTTTAAGTTAATCATAAAAATCCCAATTAGCGTTCAAATATACCTTCAGTATCGTTTCTTCGTTTATTTTTCGTTTTTTTTTTTTAGGTTTACCAAAATAGACAACGACCTAAAGACACTAAATATAGATATCAGATGTTTACAAGTTTAGATATAGGGGATAAAGAGGACTGAAGCATCCGAATAAGGAGAAGGTAAGGAGGCTCACGAAAGGAGTTGGAATTAGCAAAGGCGAAGAGTAAAAAGATCGTAAGCGATGTAGCAGTTTTCTAAGTCAAACTAAGTGCCATTGACAGGGCGTCGAGGATTGTGCAGTTACAATTCACAATGTACTAAGCACGCTTAAATGTTATATTGGGCAGGCTACCTAGTCGTACGACACAAGTTTGTTGATATTAAGACATTCCGTTGAATACAGGTAAAATTAACAGTCTGAGGAGCACTCTTGTTGCAGCCATTCGCCATCAAGAACATGAATTTTTTTCGCCACCTATGCGAAAACAACGTTGCTCGGCTTTTGGATTATAGTATCTTCGTTAAAGTCAAAATAGCGTCGATTTATATTTGTTAAAAATGCTCTTTATTGGTAAAGATGTACTTCGCGCTTCAAAAATAAAAATAAAAGTTTGTCCAAAAAAAAAAAAAAAAAACTCACTTAAAAAAACGTCGAATGCCAACGGAGTAGTAATATAATGTCTATCCTCAGAGATAATTTTACATCGGACACGGTTTTTTATACAAATTTAGAAATTTCTCCTAATTAACAACATCTGCAGCGTTGCTTAAATGCTTAAAAAAGAACAGACAATTCTAATTAGCGTACTGTCAATTTATATATAGATATGTACATTTAAAAAAAAAAAGATAGGCGCGTCGCCCGTTTTTTAAACTTTAGCACGATTAATATTGCGCCTATAGCGGAATGGAAAAATATCAGTGTGAGGAGATGTATCATATTTACATATTTACCAAAGCTCATGCCGAAGGGCCATGTTTTGTTCTTTAAAAAATCAATTTTATAATCAATTACTCATATTAATCTCTAAACTGCGCTGTTTTTCTTCACTTCTTATACATTTTCCTCTCCGGAAGTTGTTGACACCGAGTAACCACCTATTTGTACACATTCTCCTGTCGCACAGATATATAGGTATGTGCAGTGGTGATCAACGCGAGCGTACACACAAGACCACACTTGGAATTCATATTGTAAATGTTTTTATTTTCTCCAATATTGTGTCTATCTATAATGTGACGACGGCATGCTTGTTTGCCATTGCCTTCCGCCGGGAACTATTAGCAATTATTTTAAATTAGTTCTTAATAATTTCTGCCATCGCCTGGGATTAAACACAGCGCCTGCGTGACGCAAGTCAACTAGCAACTAGTTTATCGCGATGACGTACATCGTAATAAACGTCTGTACCGATTCAATCTAAATCTTTTGTCATTAGAATATTGAATTTTCCAATAAAGCTCGCTTTTCCCTACTCTTATTATGTGTTCATTGATGGTTTTAAAGAGTAAAAGCCAGCTTTCGTTCTACTATGTAATTTTCCGAATCTTTTATTCTTAATTTTCCCCGTACGAAATCTGCTGTTTTTCATCTGTTTAGTTTTCCAAATGAAAATCTCCTCGCAGTAAAACTGTTCTGGAGTTAAACTCAATTTCTTTCTCCCTCTTCCGATTGTATAATAGTTTTCATAACTCTTTTCTCTTTCACTCGAAATCGATTTCTCGCATGAATTCCGGTCCGCTTAAGCACTAAGTTAGAGGATTCATCAGCTCCATTTCTAATTTCGGATTTGTAGATACGTTTTCAGTTTTTTCCTAACCAAATTCAGCTCCGTAATTTTCTTTATTTCCGAGCAGTTCCCCCCGGGGCTATATTTAATCTCTCTATTCGATCATTTTTTCCTCCACGTTTGTGGTGTTCTCGATACTTTAAATATCTAAGAATTTTCACAATGTTTTAGCTACTTGTTGCCTTCAATTTAGTCAGATTCTGTATAATTTTTTCGCTTCCATCTACATCCATTATCTCGTTTACTTATTCCATTCACTTTCTTTTTCAGGCCGATTACGTTTTCGAAATGCTTGTGGCCTTTAACAATTACGCCACTCTCCCATTCGTATTGTTTCATTTTATTCTACTTCCGTTATTCCGCTCTCAACTTATTCGCCGTTCTTATGCGCTTAAGAACGGAATTCTTGTTCTCTTCGTTTCAAATGTTCGCTACAATGACCTGGCCGACGAATCCGTTAAAAATATAAATAAACGTATCGGGGTAAGCTTTGTAAAATTATAAACCGTAACCGTTATCCTCCATTTTTTTTTTTCTTCTTCAAACCACTCCAACTTTCACATCGATATCGAGCACGTACACTTTTTAATTATAACGTCGCCTTCTGTGAGATTACATTTTCTTCTTTCTTTCTTTCTTTCTTTCTTTCTTTTTTCTTTTTCTTCTAAAGCAATTTCGCATATAAAACCAACACTTAATTCATTGATAAATAGTAAAAATATATACATATATATTTTCTCATCGAACGCGGTAGAACCAAGTACATAGATGTAATTTTAGAAATCCTATTACACGCACATATGCGAAGATGTGTTAAAACTTGTTTAACTCATGTACGAGATGTACGATAGGCGTATGTGTACTATATATATATATGTATGTATATATGTATATATACGTATGTATGTATGTGTGTGAAAAATTCAAAACAATAGTAGGAAATTAAATCGAATAATATAGCGGTCGTCGGTGGGTCTAAAAAAGTACATCGAAGAACGGATAGAGCTGACGTGCTTAGTCGATCGCGAAATTTGATTAGGAAATAGCATCACCGCGATATCCTGTGCGAGCTTGTTAAAAGAAACGCCCCTTCCCGTCTTATGCACACAACTTATGAGAATCCCATCATCGCTCGCACGCCACCATCCGACCATGCACACACCCACCTCCGTCAGATACTATCTACGCGTATCTGCCGGTCATTTTGATAATCTCCGTCTGGTAAATGCGCTATTAAAGATCATCGTAAAATGCTGCTCTCTCCGATAAGGTAAACGTGTAAATTGAAATCTGGACGCGCACCACTTCATAAATGACTACTCGAGAGGTCGCCCGAAGGTTTATTAGCGAAAGGTCAGCTCAACTTTAACATTCGACTTTATTATCCGACAAGAGCAATACTGTTTGTCATCATTAGCAATCGTCTCGTGCCGAAACCGAAACAAGTCTCCGCGGTGTGCTTTAAAATTCTCGGATGTAGGCGGTCGAAAAGTTCTCGATTCCCCGGAAAAACAGGTTTTTCCTTTTCATCTGACGGTTTTTCCGGTTTATCGTAGATGCTGCTTTTTCATTTTTTAAGAAATCAGCCGAAGACTAAAACCCACGAAAGGAATTCCTCGCGCCACATATATGATGAAAAGCACACCCATTCTTCACTTTAGTCATTGTCTACGGAAAGGATTACTCCCTTAATTTATCGTCAATATTCTTTACGTCATCGTGCACAAAGTTCTTTTATTTCCCGGTTGCCACGCTGTTAATCCACCGCATCTGTCCTCATCAGTCTTTAATCTTCAATTTTAAAGGCTTTTCTTAATTATTTTTTATATTACTTTTTTATGTTCCGTCTGCGCCAAAGTTTTTCTTTTCCCGATTCTGTTGATTTTTCCTGCATTTTCCTTACTAATTTTAAATTTAGAAGAAAAAAATCAGTAATGCTGTAAAAATCACAACTGTATTTGGCGTTCGGCAAATAACGAAATTCACTAAAGAACTGGAGTATCAAAATTAAAGATTGTCGGCAGTAAATTACATAAGGTGGGAAGAAAAGTATTAAAAAAAAGACAATTAATTTCGACTATTAACTCATAAACTAAAGGCAAAATTCCAACGGGTAAAGAATTACTGAGGCTTTAATGAGGATTTTTAAAAGCCGGAGGGAAGAATAATTATATTAAATTTCTATCCCGATTTGGTATTATTAATAAATAAATAAATTAATTAATTAATTAATAATTAAATGAATAAATGAATAAATAAATAAATGATTAAATAAATAAATGATTAAATGATTAAATAAATAAATTAATAAATAAATAAATGATTAAATAAATAAATAAATAAATAAATAAATGATTAAATAAATAAATAAAAATATAGACCAGATTACGTATTTCCCACGTAGGCTTTTAATCAATACTATAAATTTCTTTTTTATACTTTCGATTTATCAGTCTATTACTTATAAGTTCTCGGCGTTGCAAATGAACCCAGCTGCCGAGAGACTTTAAATAAATAAATTATATATTATGCCCTGAAATTTATTAAATAAGCATTACACACATTCATTTTAAAAAAAATATTTTTCAGTTTCGAGCGTTTTTTTTTTTTTTTTGTTTGGAACAAATCTAATACTAATGTAAAAATTATTATTATCTTAAAATACGAGTTGTTAAAAAAATGTCTTTCAATGTCGAAAAATATACAGTTTCGGTGTTTCCAGGCGACATTTAAATATGAAACCTTTTATGTATTTATGCCCTTTTTTTCTTTTATCAACAGCTTAACATAAACGAAAAAGTAGAAAGCATAAATAAAACACTTCTGCGCGAATGTTAATCTGTTTTTGTCGAATGTTTTAATTTATTTTTTCCGGGAAATTTTTCGTTTCTTAAAGAATTTTCTAAATGATTTCTTTGTTTTTGAGTAAACTTTATTAAACCTTATTCTTGAAATTTAAATTAACGTTAATATTATTGTACATTTTTAGGTAACATATAGATTTGATTACCGAATTTTCTCGAGTAATTATACTAATAATCAATCAGCGACAAAAATTCGTATCTGATTCTTCGAGAGCAAGTCGAATTGTATAAAATTTTATTAATTCAGCCAAGAATGAGAGCGACCACAATAAATAAAAATAAAAAAAAAACCTAATTCTAGGCAAACGAAAAAAAATCATTTTTTTCCCCCCGGTTTCAACCTACACACATTTAGCTCCTTCAGTTCAATTTCCGTCTTTTAAAAAACAAAAATTATAGTCATCGAAATCTGATGCATTTTTCAAAAAAAAAAAAAACCAAAAAAAAACCCCAAAAAAAGCAACACGTAATAGGCCCGCGAATATTAAAGCGAATTTTTATTCGTCATTATTCGTTAGAGCGGCAAAAATTAATTGTTTCAAGATGACCACGGAGGACGGAAGGCAATCATTTAAATTGCCTATTCGGTTAGAATGTACCAGCAGCAGCTCGTTCAATCGATTTGTTCGGCATAGCGCGCTGCGCCGTTTAAAAACAGTTTGCAAGTATGCGCTGATAAGTGTTACGGTAATTAATAACACACACGCGCATTATACAAATTCGATAGCACACACACCGAGACAAGTCTAGCCCAAAAATAAACAAAAGAAAATAGTCGCTGCAGTGTCCGAGTGTGTAAAGCAGAAAAGGCTTAAATGCCAATTAAGTCGTACACTTTATTGGCATTTACGAGCAGCGTAACGGCCGAATCGGAAGATACGCAGCGGTTTATGTTACGTTGTTCTAGCAGAGAGAGAATGCTGTTCGTTCACAGCCATTTGTAATCACAATTAAGCAATTAATTGACAGCCCGTATCCATTTTCCTAGTATGCTAATTATTTCAAACTGGAACTGACAACAGGAGGCACACGGTTCCGGGCAAAACTGGAAATAATAATCCCGCGTGTACGCAATTTAGCGAATAATCGAGGAATAATCTTAAAATAATAATGAAACCAAATTAGGCCGGTCATTTTTAATCAATTCGTAGCAACTGACGCGGCATCCAATTCGGCCTTTTGGAAATTTTAAAAAAGCTTAAATTATTGACCCCGAACGCGGAATGTAATTATTTCTGGCGAATTTAGCAAGTATGTCCCGCGTAATGTACAGCGTGATAGACTGAATTGAAAATGTTGTCGCTATAGCCTTTCGGATGTGATGAAAATCAAACCCGGAGAGATTATAATCACAAGGTAAAAAGATGATTAATTCTACGATAAACTAAGATATTCAATTAACAAGATTCGAATCGCCGTCATTTATCCTGTCTAAAATTTACCAGATCACACTGTGACAGTTTTCAGCTGAGCTCAATAAACCGTGAAAAACGTTTATTATTTAAATGTTCAAAAATTACGCTAGACATTTAACCCGATCATAGTGGCACGCGCGCGTTGGTTATTTCGAAGGTTATTATTCCATCAGAACCATTGTGGAGGGATAAAAAATTAAAATATCTTACCGAAAAGAGAAAAAACAATTATACCGTTCAAATATAATAAAAATGAAGATTCACTATTCAGCGTAGGGGGACTGATGTGACATGGTAGACTATTGTAATTTTTTGTTTTCACTAAATTGACGAAGTAAGCAGATATGATCGTCCTTAAATTCATTCGTGGTAAGACGATAATGTATTAAATCGAGACCTGAAGGGATACAGTTTTCTTTTTCTTTTCGGATAATGATGATGATGATGATGATGATGATGATGATAATGATGATGATGATAATGATGATGATCCGTCTCTACTTTCCGGGATTATGGGGTATAATCGATTTCGCATATTATAGCTACATATAACGGTACACTGATGAGGGGGCAGCGACTAGCCAATGCCGAAGGGTTACGACACGCTCCCGTTTTGCTGCCATCTTAACTTTACACTAACCACGTTGTAAAATACTAGTGTGATTTTTTGCAGAGTTGGGCAGTTTTACGGAACTGTTTCATTTGTTTACCGCGTGAAAATTAATAATGTTCGCTCGCAATTGATACCTCTCGAATTTCACGCTACGACATTGGTTTTTTTACTACTTCGTTGAAACAAAAAATGTTCGAGTTACAACGTGAAACTCCATCTCAAAATGTGTCGCTTAGCGAAGAAAAATTTATCTCTTTCCGGGTATAGTTCGGAATTGTTCAGGTACTAGCGATTTTGATTAAGTTATTGAAAACCAACTTAATTATAATGAATAATTGATAACAGCTTTTGAATATACATCGAATATGAAATCCGACAAACAGAAATTATCTTCACCATTATCGATTAGAGAGTGTAATTACATAATAGCAGTGTGGTGCTGGGCATACCTTTATTTATTTATTTATTTATTTAGAATTTTCTGATGCCCGGCAACAAGCTAAAAGCCCAATAACAACAAGGATAGGTCAGTGATAATAGAGTAATCGAACAATATCGAAATATTAATTAAATAAAGTAAGATAATACATTGAAATACATATAACATATTGGTGCAACTATCATAGTTCGTAAACGACTGATAAATCATCTTTTTAAACAAAGGCCTTTTGGACTATTGGATAAGTCTAGTTTTTTAGAGAATTTAAATGATAATAAAACTGTATGCCGTAGCCGCTTAAAAATTCTCTCGCCAATATTAATTCATTAAATATTCTATTTAGGACCTTACTAAGCAACACGAAGAAACTAACTTTAGCCAGTAAAAAAGGCATATTAACTCGCCGGACCCGTTTAAAAGTACAGTAAAAAAAAATAGTAAGAAAAAAAAGATTTTTTAATTGGGATTTTCACGTGTCGAAGAAAAATCGAAATAATTCAAATTTTTTACTCAGCAGCTAATTAGAGTTGTGTAAGTGCATCTTGAATAAAAAAAAAAAAAACACTGTCATTTAACACTTAATAATTTACGGTTTCGCACATTGAAATACACTTAAATCAAAGTTCCTCGATATGAAATAATAACTAAAGCCTACTTAAGTCCTTTTTAATAGTTAAAAAGAAAACATGACTACCCTGTTGTGCAGTATAACTGCTAAATAAATTACCATAAAGTCGTAAAACTAAAAAAATAAAAAAAAGATATAATTTTAATTTTCGATATTTCTGTTATCGTTCATCCCTCCAACCAGTTTTTTTTTTTTTGTTACTTCTATACATCCTGCAACTATTGCGTTTGAAGCGAAAAAATCAAATTTTTTTCTCCTATATGCAAACCAGACATCAGAAACAAATATCAGGGGGTTCCGGACAAATTTTGATAAAACACAGACGTGGTAAATTTACATTTCTAGAAATCGTTTTCTTTAAAATATCATCAGTTTAATTACCAACTTTATATGAAAATACACGGAGGTACACCATATACAAGTCGAAAGTTTCTTCGTAGCATTTTTCAGGAACGAAACCGGAAAATTAGGTGAATCGCAAATAACTTTATAAGAGCGAAAAACCTGATCCCGAGAAAAGCGTCGGAATGAAAATAAGTATAAACGGGAAACAAATTTACGGCGACGCAGGAAGCTAGGCGGTACTTTCATTTCAGATTTATTTATTATCCCCACCGTATCTTCTCTATCGTCAAAAAAAAAAAAAAAAAAAAAAGTTTGTTCCGGTTGAATAGGGAAAACTTTGAACGGAAACATTTTTTTTTTTTTTTTTTGCACTACACGGGGGAAAAATCAGTTTGGAATTTTTTTTCCCCGCCTAATTCATGTGTATAGAATAAATCATGTTCTTCGGAAATATGCGATAGATGTGTCAAACAAGGGCATTTAAAAAAAATTCAGAACTTTATAGTTATTTAGGAAATATTGGGAGAAACTTTTCACATTAGTGCCAGGCAGGCGGGATTAACAGTCACTGGGTTATTAAACAATTTGGAACAACTACAACTTACGAATGGGAAATCTGAATAAAAACTAAAAATACCCCAAAACTAACGTTACAGGATTAACATATTTTCTAGAAATGGTTCTCGAATACGATTTTCGAAAAAGTGGAGAAACAGTTTGCCGACATGTCCGAGAAAAAGATGGTGTAACGGGAAAACCGATGGCCGAATTAGAATCGGAAGGAAATTAGAGTCGCCAGTAAATTCGTAATAACTTTACCACAAGCACGATGTGTATATATATCGAGCCAACAGGTCGAGTCGTGACGCAATTTAAACTTAATCTTAACGTAATGAATATTTGTTCTATTGATAAAAAGTTCGAGTCTTTTAAGAAACACCGGTGTTAAGACGGGGCTAGGTTGTTAATAAATCGAAAGGAAATCACCGATAGAGTTGCCTGTAATAGGAGAGAACTTCGAAGCTTCGAGATATCGCTGGCGGCCAAATAAAACCGAAAACATCCAGAGTAGTTGCACGGAGCGGACCAATTGTTGGATCCGGAGAACGTTCGAAACTGTTGGCCAAACAACAGCGTGAAATCGTATTGTTGTCTTCGAATTTGTCGGTAGCGGGACAACTGTCCTACAAGTTTGTTTTTTGTTTTTTTTTTTATTTTTCGTTACTTTTTTCGTCTGTCTGCCTATTACATCTGCTCAGTCGTGAAGATACACAGGCGCGACGAGCAAAAGTTCGCGCTCGTCTTCTTACATTATAGTGTGTATGCGCGGCATCGAAAACGGACTCGGGCGAAGATCATCACGTAGTGTTTTTTATCTGTAATGCAACGATAGAGTGTTTGTAATTCCGTAGAGAGACCCAGAGGAACTTCTGGTCACGCAGAATAATAGAACGTTCGCAAAAGTTCTAATTACCTGTATTCTTGACAACCGACTGTGACGGAAGCAAATGTGTGTTCGGTGTAACACTATGGGCTGATCCTCCGTTATAGAAAAACATTGTAGTAAGATGTTACACGCGGATGGCACGAAAATAAAGCCGGTTAAATATTCGGTACAAATCGAGTCGAAACCTAGACGTTTGTGAAAAATTTCTATAGTATCGCGCTCACTTGGAAAAACTGTCAAGTAAAACGGAATTTATATAAAATATTGTCGGCACCGTATATGTATACTATATGTAATCGATTCACAATATTATGCCGAACATAAATAATAAAATTATCATAAAAAATTGTACAAAAAACATACAAAACATTGTTTTTTAATATTTTTCAATACGATTTACATGTTCGTTTTTTTTTTGTTTTTTTTGTACAAATTTTCTATGATAATTTTATTATTTATGCGTGTTCGGCTTAATATTGCGAATTGATTATTTCGCGGGAATATAAAAAACGAAATTTATTCTCTTAAAAGTATTTTAAATTATCCTCGATTCAATGGTAAATTTTCTGTTATCTTTTCACTTTAGTTTTTCGGATTATCGGAAATTATGTTTCGTATACGCACGATTGTCGACCTTCCTCAGGGAACTGAAGCCTACGACGGAGCCATGGTGGCCTCCAGTCGGAACAGAACGCAAAGTGTTTTCGGCAATCAATCGCCTGAGAACGGGACATACGTCCTTTTCCCACGACTATATCCTCAAACAAGCCCCAAAGCCAAGTACCTGCCCACTTTGTTCTACCGATGAATACCCGTCAGTTTCGCATATCTTGCTGAAATGCACACGTCTAAATGGGTTACGGCGAGGCCAGATCACATCGATTGAAGACATCCTCTCAAATACCCCTACTGCTTTGAACAATCTTATGACTTTCGTTCAGGCTAGCGAGCTAAGGAGTATGTTTTAAACGTGGGTCCACTCACTGCGATAACCGAGGTAGTTACATGCAGCGAGTGGTTTAGTACCCCTTCTTAAATTTAAAAAAAAAAAAAAAAAAAAAAAAAAATCACACGCATAATTATAAAGTATTATGAACGGCGTAAATAGAAAACAGAAACGGTATACTTATCAGCGGGAACGTTTTCGAGCCTATTATCAAACTAGTAAAGCATATATATTGCAAAAAAAAAAAACAAGTCGAATAAAGTAAAAACATATCAGCGCGCGATAATAAATTATACGAGGAATTTTTTTAAAAACTAAAAAGAAATACCGATACTCGAAGGTTTACTAAGAAAAATTCAATAAAAATGCACTGAAAAGTAATAAAATAAATACACCCGATAATAAAAATTAAACAAAAACTATTCGATAAGAAGTTAATATAATATGCTTACAGTGAAATGTACCACATTAAGTGGTGAGATATTACCGGTAATTTTTAAACAACATCGTATACTGAGCACCAAATTAAAATTACAACATCCGGAAACAACTTATAAAATCCGAGTATCGGAAACAAAATGAATATTTAAATTTAATGTACCGAAACTCGTAAGATATCGTTAAGAATTTCTACAATCTGTGAAGTATATTTGTCAATATGAAATATATTAACTTCTTCTCGTGTAACTATTTTTTACCTTTTAGTGCATCTTTATTAAATTTTTTTAATAAATCATCAGGTACCGTTTTTTTTTTTTTTAAAAAAAGACATTTTATTTCTCAGTTTTTAACGTGTAATATACCTAAATTTTTTGTAAAATCAGCTTCTTTAAAAAGCTTGTGCGCTGTGACGGTTTAAAATTGTTTCCTCTATTCCAATCTATATTTATCCGCGTTAATTAATTAATTAATAATACTTTAGTTTATTCAAATTACGTTTCCATGCGTAATATTGAAAACATCTTAATTCAATCGCGCCTGTTACATTAATAAATTAAAAAACTTCTCCAAAGCGAGTGACCGTTTAACGTTTATTTTACGGAACTTAACGATATTAATCGATGAATTCATGTGGTACCAGCGATGAATGGTACACACTTTCGAATGAGCAAAGAATCATTAAAATCGATCCACACGGTACAAAAAAATAATAATAAAAAAAAAAAACATAACAGAACTTCTTTTTTTTTTTCAAATCGTTAAAAAGCTAAAAAAACAACGATAAATTAAAAATCAATAAAAAAAAATCCCTACTTTAAGACCTACTAGAAATTGTGTCCTCCCTCTATGGATAAAAAACTATTCTTGTCCTTTAAATTTCATTTAGGTGTTAGGAATTTCGATCTATTTTTTGCTTGCCGCACATATTCAACTTGTTTCCTTCATAATAAATACTTCAGCATGTTTTTGTTTAATAATTAGGCCCGAAAACGTTCAAGTAGCGTGCACCGTTGTTTTTTTCTGTTTATTTTCGTCATTTATATACATAATATTGTATTTATTATTTTCGATACTTTACATTTCTAGCGAACAACCGGTTCGTTTAATCGTAGACGGTTCAAAAATCTTAAAAACGTATCCTAAAACAATGTCTAAATAGGAGGTAATCAACTTTTTGAACAGAAAGTAACTCCGCCGGGCGAGAAAATAAACGTTTGCTTATTAAACGTACAGCCCACGTTAGTAAATACATTTTTTTCCCCGCCCCGTCCTTCTGGATTTTAATTATGCACTCTCGGTAATGAAAAAGCGGCGATTGACCAATTAAGAAAAAAAAACAAAAAAAAAAAAACGATCACTTGTAAACTTGGAAGAAATTTCATAGTATTTCGTTTAGCGGGCCAGTGAAACTTTTTTTCTATCTAGCGAAAGCCAGACGAGCTGGAAGCTTAAGCAAGTTGAAGTCTTTCGATAAGCAGTCGAAAACTTTAGCGATTGAACGAAAGGAAATATTGTCTGCAATCACGAAATCGCATTTTTAATCGAAAATTCAATTTCTTTTAATGTCGCGGCAACAACACCGATACTTTTACGGTTAAAACTTTTGTAATTGTCTTCAGGCTCACTTTTACCGATTTCGGAAACGAAATAAACAGGTAAGCGCCCTTTTTTTTATTAACCCGAACGTTCCATATCTCCATGTTCACAAGCCTGCGCACAGAATCAAACATACATATATCGCATCATCCAAACACCGTCCTGGATTAAGTTTTGAGAAATTTACCGCGGTTAATTAAAATTACAATTGTAGCGCACCCCGAACATTATAGATTTAGATTAGAGAATTCTAATGGCGGATTTTAATAATTATTAATAACTATTAGCTTTTCTCTTTTTTAGGATTCCGTACACATATTATATACGGAATCGTAATAAGATGGTTCGGAAACAACTAAAATATCAAATAAAAATCAATCATCCATGAACAGTTTAACTTGTAAACTTCAAAATTGGCTCATAAATTAAACTTAATATTCTCTTTAAAACCATATCTAATTTTGTAAAAAAATATTTTTTTTCCCGGGCATGTGATATATATCGGTGGAAAGATGATAATCACACTGTCTATTTTTCAGGAACGAATTCGAATTTCATTTTTGTAAAGAAACTTTCGAACTTGTTGGAAAGGTCAAAAAAAAACCGCAAAAGATGACGTATCCAGCGCTGTCAGTATTATAGTTAAAAATTTTTTGAATAAGGTTAAAATGTGCGCATCTCCGTATATTTCTCTAATTTGTAGCATCCGGGATTTCAACTTTCAATTTGGACCCTCAAGGCGCAAAAGCTCGAAATTTTCGAATTTTTTTTTCTTTTTCCACGCATCGTACGTTGGTGGAAAGATCACTTTTTGTTGGGAACAAATTTGTATTTCATTTCCTTAACGATACTTTCAAAGTTATTGAAAAGTTCAAAAAAAAAAAAAAACACGAAAAATTACGTGTCCCTTCTTTTTTGCATCGCGAAAAGTCTAATTTCTTTGTTTTTAATTTAGTGTACTATGTAAATATAAAAATTACGGTTATCTTTAACCTTAAAACATACGGAGTAACCCTGAGCAGCCCTTGAAACATCATGCTTGATCGAACATGTGTTTTTCTTGACAAGCTGCGTGCTGATTACTTAACCCTATGTTTAAACTCTTCTAATTGTTAGGTCTTATTACTGCTGGCACGAACCCAAACAGGAAAAAAAAAAAAAAAGTATTTCCATTTAAACGTTTTCTGTACACTGTGGAGGCGAAAAAATGACCACCGAGTCTGAGAAATCAAACTGAAATTTAGGATTTTTCGAAAAATCGCTTTGAGAAAAGTTCTTCATTAGTTACCGTCAAAATTATGGCAAATTTTTCGACTTGACATGTTCGGAGTTTCGTTAGATGAAAAAAGAAAAAAAAAAGAAAATCACATTATTCGATGTTGCTTGCGAAAACAATCAGGCACGGCTGTATATAGTCGGCATTGGAAAAAAAAAAAAATCTCTAAACCGATTCGGGAGCAGAAACGTTTGGAAAATAACGAAAACGCTGCTCTTCTCCATGGAAGAACTCTCTTTGTCGATAAGACGTTTAGAAACGGAAGAGCCGATAAGCAGATTTCGGCTTTGCCGGTGGTATTAATAAAATTCTGGTAGGCTCAGGGGTCGCGAAGGGGGTGTATAATAATGTTGGCAGTTAAATCTAGCCAGTCGCTGGCCCCGGGTTTATTAGTATGACGGCAGGATAATTTCTAAAAAGGAAACGAGAAAAGGCTCAGTTATCGGGCGTTCTCAATTTCGAATGGAGGTACGCGCCGTCGACTCTGATTCGAGGAACGAGCGAAAGTAGTAGCGAACAAAGTATATAAAAATGAAAGTTTCGTCGAAGAAAGAGGATGCGGCCAGTTGGAAATAATGGGATTATATAGAGCGCGGTGGCGAAAGACTTACGCAGCTGACTGCCTAGTCTCGGCGGCAATCGCATTCGTTCTGGAAGTCCGAGTAATTACTGAGACGAATGTAAAACTGATTAAACGACTGACTAACTTCGGTTGTTATCGACATGCAACACAATGTGTCTAACCTGCTTATCTCCGGAGAAATCATCGTCCGATCTTCAGCCAGATTATACCGGCCAGCCTCCAGATTAAGGAACCGGTCCATAGCTTTCTTAGGCGACGTTGGCCTTTGACAAAACTTGAAATTAAAAATTTTCCCGTTTCCCGAAAAAGGAAACTGCCTCCCCGGTGTTATTTCGTATATCTCTCTTTATTCGTACTTTTTTAAAAGGCTTTTCAGTTAAATGAAATATTTGCGCGCTGGCTTGAAAGTTTGACGTTCCCCGTTCTTTATCAAACTTTTTCAAATAAACACACCCGGACTGAGGGGGGTAATCGATAAATTTTCAAACGGGGATTAGTTCAAAAGTTCGTAGCAGACGACATTCGCATTATACCAAAAACATATCGGACGCGAAAGTTCTCTCCGAAATACGGATCTAATTTACAAAAGTAAAAATTAAAAATAATTGTAAATAATCGAGACGATACAGTTTGTTCGAGCGTAAAAAAAAGTACGATTACATCGCCCGACAGTATGTTAAATTCTCGTTTGTAAATATAAAAAATTCACACGCGAACCTAGTAAAAGTGTGAAAAGACCGCGGGCCCAGAACATGTCCTGCGATGATTTCAAGTGAAAGACTGGAAACTTATCTTTTTTTTTTTTTCCGGACATGTCACCTAAAGAGACCTTCACCCAGAGCAGCAACAAGAATGGAGAAGAGCAAGGAAATTTACGATTATTTTATATTCTATACCTTTCGTAGCCGAATTCAATTTCTGAAACATTGGCATACGTGTTGGGCGACGCAACGTCTTAAACACGGTTCCTTATGAAAGCGATTGACGAGTCTCTGTACATATATACTACTTTTATTTCACCGAGGATAGAGTACGGGGAAAATCATGTGACGTTTAACGTAAGATGTAGCGAAAGAAGACGTGTCGTCAATCAATTAAAAGTTGTTACAAGAACCGTAAAAAAAAAAAAGAAAAAGAAAAAAAAAGCGGCACCTTTTGTTAAAACTATGATCCATACTGACTTGCTGTGGGTTCCTGGTCATTCTGGCATCTCAGGTAATGAGATGGCTGATTCTTCGGCTCGGGTTGCTACTTCTTCTACATTCTTCTTCAAAAAAATCTCATCCTCTAATCTCTTGCCTTTGTGTAAATATTTCCATCTCAGCTTTTGGTCGAATATGTACCCTTTCTCCTTTCCTAATTGTCGCTCTTTTTATCTGTCCGTTCAGCCTAATCTTCCTTCAAATCCTTGGTTCCTTCTGTTTCCTTCACTTCCTCGTTCTGTTGTTGTCTCCATTGTGCGTTTGCGCTTTAACCATTCCTTGCTACCTTCTTCACGCGTTCGCCTCTCGTTGACCTCTTCCCCATGTTGTCCTCTCCATTCAAATGATGCGGTTGTTTGTGACGCCGATCATGTGTTCTTTGACTGCTCTGCTCTCTCGGTGGAGCGCTCGGCTCTATATTCCCACTTGCTTGGGCTGGGGCTTCCTGCTCCTTTTTGTGCTTGCTATATCCTGTCCTTTTCCTTCTACACTTATTATCCTCTCCATTGTTTCCTTCTTATTAGCGATAGCTGATCGCCTCACTAAATAACTTTCGTTTTCCCTTAATTGTTTCTGGGTGAAGGTCCCTCGGTTGACGAGCCCAATTAAAAAAAAAAAAAAAAAATGAAAACATTCGTTTCCAACTACTCTATATAAAATGGAGAAAGCTTTTAATCTTCGCTTCTCTCCTTTCCTTTTTTTTTCTTTTCTGTACCAGTTAACAGCGTCACACAATTATTGTTCTTTTAAACGTTATTCCGACGACACATATTCGAGTTTTACATTGTAAATCGCACTTTTTATTATTATATCCGGTCCACTAAATATATATATATATATATATATACATATATATATATATATATATATATGATACAGCTCGTCCAAAATTCTCTTAGAAATTTTATTAAATCATTATCAACATCACTTTCGAGTTCATATCTGCCACCCAGGGGCATGTAAATAGATGATAAACAACTTCACCGCAAATTGCTTTTAAATTCCATAATCAAAATCTCCCTTTTTCCGCAATACACGTCATCTCCTCGACCTTTCGTAGAAATCTATGCTTTGGAGTTTTGTTCCAGGCAATCCTTTATATATTAATACAACGGTTGTGTGTGTCACTGACATATGTGAAATTCCATAATACTGAAGAGGATGTTATTAACCTGGGCTACTGTTTGAAAAACTACTATTTATAGAAGAAACGAGTCTTTTTTGCCAATTTTATGTGTAGTTTTAATATTAAATAATAACAGAAAATCGCGATCCTTCGGGGACTTAAACAATTTAGGGCACCCCGCAGTGTGCGGACATTTAATTATGGCAAGTAAATTTCACGGTCGATTCCTAACTATCGGTAATAGGTAAATTGATTACAAAGAAACGTGACACTAAGTGTCTATTATAGATTTCTCTCACCTCCTAGCGATCATCGGCAGGACAATCTCTATCTTGCCGGATCTGTGTCAAAGAACTGGTACGGCCGTCAAAATTTTATTCGCCAAACCGGCACACGTGGCGGTCGGGTGATGTGCGTTTTATATCGGGGAAAATTACACAGCCCTTAAATAATAACGTACTAAATTGTGTAAAGCGCTTTTCGAAATCAATCCTATGCAACGACACTAAATGATCTTCTTAATGGCGAAAAAGTACTTTAGCTTACTTCATTATCCAGCACTGGGAATTTTTCGTAATTGCAAAACGATTTATCCAAAAAACAAAAAAAAATAGGTTAAAAAAATCTTCGGATATTGTAGAGTTTTAAAATTTTTATCTTTGACAGAAGTTTACAAGTGATATACTTACACGCAAAGTCCACCCTCGCCTGTCGGCTGTTGATCTCTCCGCGGGAAGACCAAGCTATGCACTCACAGGTAAACTCGCCGAAGTACTCGTCGACATCTTCGCGCGTTATGTTAATGCTCGCCTCCATCCGCCGAATGCCGAATTGCGGGTCCACAAACCATTGCGGCGATGACTCCGTTTTCACCTTCCCTTTGCACTGGAAGTGTAGACTAAGTGCGTGATCAGCCTTGCACTGCAGAGTGGCCGGCTTCTTCTTAATAACGTACGCGTCGGTCGGTTCCTCGACGAAGACCGGTAACTGAACGGTGTTATCCTGATCCGGAACCGCCATGACATTCGAACCGGACAGGTATTCGCCGTCGTCAACACCGCCGGCATCGTGTTCGTGACTAGTACCGTCTTTACGGCGATCGTTCGACGTTTCGTGCTGATGATCTAGAATGTGGACAAATAACAAAAAAAACCTCGGTTAAAACATCGTTTATTTGTTTAAACTCATTATTTCCAATGATAATAATAATCATTTCAGCGTTTACACGCGAGGATCTTTTTTATTTTAATTGCACACGCATAAATTACCTGGCCGCTGTAATAATAATCGATGCCTCATTCGGACAACGATATCCCGCTAACAGATGCAGCCCTCCGGACACAGCGCTATATTCTTATAACCGACAAATGGAACAGTCTTAAAGCGAGTTGGGGGGGGGGTCCTTCTTTAACTGCGTCTATGCGTCCTTCGCGAAAATTTTTTAAAAATTTTTGAACGCGCTTCCTCCGGTAATATACGCAACCATCTGTTTCGCCTCGCGACTGTCTGGGAAAAGTAAGAGATTTCTAAACGTGTACAAGAGAATATCCGTTTACAATGCGACCTAGCACGCCGGTGAGGAGGTGTCATTTTTAATTTAAAACATGAAAAATTCGCCTCACGGAAATTAGTAATTGCGAGGGGGCGGGCTCCTAAGTTCAACTTTTCTCAGTTGAAAAAACTGGATAATATGCAAACTATAAAAATGGTCGGCTTCGATTAAAAATGGACAAAGCCTTATATTGCGTAAATAATACAATATGGTAGGACATATAAAAAAATCTTCATCGAAAATATGTAGTAATAAAAAAAGGGAAGAAGTTAAGAAAAAAGTATAATAATTTAGAAGAATAGCAGAGCTGCAAAATGTTAGGAATTCAAAAAAAGGTTTTTTTTTTTCTATTTTTTAAATTCTCGGGCTCGTCAACCAAGAACCTTCACCCGGAAACAAATAGTAAGGAAATAAGTCGGTTATATTTCAATCCGATCAGAAATTTTTACTAAAAATTGGAACAAATAGCACAGGAATAATTCAATTTGGGAAAGAAAGGACGAAAAAAATTCGGGTTGTTATACATATATCACCGAAAATTACAGTTTCGTTGTCGCACTACCTCGGGAAGGTCACGAGAATTCATTAAAAATCAATTAAGTAGAATGTGAGCATTACGAAGAATTTTGTTTATTCTTCCGTTTTGTTGTTTTTCTACGCGCTATCGAATTTTCCAATCAAACTTCTCGATCCAAAAAAAAATTACGCGCAACAAAAATGAGCTATCACAGAAATGCCGGACGAAATTTCAAGATTAAATAGTTGGAATACCGCGGAGAAAATTTTCCACGAATGAGGAAAATTTTTCTGACGATGCAAAATATCATCGCACATTTTTATCCGCGCGGCATTTGAAAAATATAGAAAATGAGATAATCGCTCTAGGTGGAAAGCAAATCGTTCGAAAATAAAGTGCGCTATTATTTAGAAGTAATCACCGGTTCCGCATCTTTTATTAAAAATGTTAAAGCGAAAAACTACAGGAATAATTCGCGAATTTTCTTATTTCAGCGATCATCTTCATATAATGTTCCCGATCGAAGTTGTTTTTTATTAACCTACTCGGCAATTCAGCCATTCGGCATTTTTCGAGAAAAATCTCTTGACTATATACTTTTGAAATTTTATAACCTCAAAGTAAGCAGTGTGTCATACACTTTTCAATGTCCTGTTCAGAACGGCCATCGGATCCTTTTTATTATTATTATTATTATTATTATTATTATTATTATTATTATTATTATTATTATTATTATTATTCAATTTTGTTAGTTTTTAAAATAGCATTATTTTTTATTTTTTTATTTAATCATTTATATACTTTTCTCCTGTTTTCAACATATTTATACAAACAACTTTTATTTTGTTTCAATTCAACTTATTATAATATATTTTTATTATTACTTCATTTAATTTCATGCATTTATCGCTATATTCGCACTTAATTGTAATTCGAAGATATTATGTTTAATTTTACTTTTTGTTTTTCACTATTCGCGCTACGTAGCGCATTTGTGAAATTTTGTAAAAATAATAATAATAAATAAATTGGAAAAAAATTGAATTATTATTATTATTCATGCTTTAAATTAAGAAGACGTAAAAAGTTAAAGGCATATTTCTTGACTAAGGCTTAGAAGCTAAATTCCATATTGACTTGATTTGTCTTAAATATAAATCCAAATAAATTCGAATTGTTTAATCTGTAGTATTATTATTACCTTAGTTACTAGTGCTACTAAATTAAAATTTCTCTTAGTGGAAATGATCATAACATACTAGGTGTATTAGTGCAGTATTTCATGCTTTAAATTAGCATCTTAATATTACCGACGAATAGGTAAAATTTCTTTTCCTTTGGGAGGTATTAAAAATGTGTGTGGATGTAATTAAAATTTGAAGTACTGTAGATTTCTTAGATACAGTGTTTATAATAAAATTATCGAAATACTAACAGGTGTCCGCACGTTTATAGATAGCTAATAGTTATTCATTTATCTTATTTATTTTAGTTTGAAATCTATGTGTAAATATTAAATCCCAATTATATGATATTTACGACTTATCGATGTTTGAAATACACAATATTATACTAAATATGATAAAATTAAATTCTGTAAGCAGTGGCCAAATAATATTAATATTTATTTCATATTCAAATTGTACTCGTAATATTTTTAGCTAATATTTGTTTGGCCATTGCATTGTATTGTACCGGTTTTCATGTTTTATTTCCCAGCATTGTTTTTAGTATATAAATTTTATTTTAATATGCGTTTTGTAATTGTATCCGGATTTACTATCAATATAGCATCATTTTCATTTGTATAATAATAATCCCACTGCTCGCGCAGCCATGCGCATTTGTGGAACTTACATTTTCTTGAATTTTTATGTTAATTTAGTAAATACCAATAAAATTTGATTTGATTATTATTATTATTATTTTTGACTTACTATTGTTACATATATGCGAACTAGATCGGCCAAGTTATCTTGTTAAAACTGCTAGAAATTTTAATACACATGATTAGAAGCATGTTTAATCATTAATATTTTATTTTTAACTAAAAATATAGAGCATTTACACAACACGTCGTTTTGTTAGAAAAATTAAACTGCCATTCATCTATTATAATTTTCATCAGTTTTAAAGTTACATAAATGATTTATTCTGTACTTCGCCGATATACTAATGCGCATTAACAAAAAAATTACACACATTGCCTAGGCATTTTGCATTAAATAAACGACACTTTAATGTTAATATTAATATATCTGCTTTAATAAATATGATCGCTCTAAACACGTAACCACATTTTTCATTTTGCATGATACATAACAGTAGCCCAGTTTACGTTCGCGGACGCTAAGGGACAGTTTACTCTTAGATATGTCGGCGGTGTATTGGTAGCCACCATCTCCGTTCAACAGGTTCGCCCCTGCCATCTTGTCGAAAAGCTTCTCCCTTTATCAAATGCAACTTACGTAAGAGTACGTGTCGTCACGACTTTCCATCTTCACGGCGTCCCTCCTCCGCAAGTCCTCAAAATTCGTTTAATTCTCTAAATATTGAAATTTCGAAATAATTCTAAAGAAACAATCTATCGCCGTTTCAGATATGTAAGTCACGGGAAAGTGCACGCAAGGCGACATTTTAGCTTTTTTTTATTTTTATTTTTTTGTTCTTTTTTGTTTCAAGCAATAACTGAAATATTAAAATCGAATGAAATTGAAATTTACAGCGACTAAAAATGAATTGCCCATTATTTGAAATAATTTTTTACGCGCACTGGTGTTATTGATTTTTCTTTATTTATTTTCCGGTACACCTGTTGTTTATAAATAATGAAAATTTGAAAACCTTTTTTTGAACTAATAATATGGAAAAAGTCAATTTCAAAATTGGATGCTCAATTTTTTCCACTCGTTTTTTCATTAATCATTTAAAAAAGTTTTTCCTCCCGTCTCCTATTCCGTCATCTTGCGTACCTTTCGTTTTTCTGCTAACAAAACTTCCCTATTCTATCTCTTATCGCTGACCGTCTTATCCAGTTTTCTCCGTATATCTACACCGACGATAAACTCCCTTATTTCTCCTTCAATTTTTTGCTTCATCCTATTATCTGCTTTTATTCACCTATTCCTCCCAAAGATCAGAACTTCGACAGAATCTTAGCTCCTTTTTTCCTCGACGACTTTTTTGATCTTCACGGATAGCTCCGAAGGAACGAACGGTGTTGGTGCAGCTATCTTCCGTCCTTCTCTCAATCACTTCGAGTCCTTTAAACTTCCCAGCTTTTATTCAATCTTTTATGCCGAGTCTTCCGCTATTCTTCATGCCCTTCTTTTTATCAAATCTTCACCGGCCTCTCGCAATCTCCTTATCCTGTCGGATGCTCAAAGACAGACTATCACATCTCCCCTCTCTTCTCACTCAACCGACTAGGTCATTCTTCTTATTCGTTCCTTGATTCATGATCTCTTCCTTTCCCACTTAATCCAAACGGATTTCCTTTGGATTCCTGGCCATTGACTCATTCCGCTCGATTATCTTACTCTTCTGGTATCCTGCCTTCTCAGATTCCAATATTACCTTTCCGTCTGCAGCTGCTCATTCCAGACTATGGTTTAACTCCTACGTCTTCTCATTCTCCAACGCAAACTACTTTTTCTCGTCTATTCAACCTGCCTTTCACGCTTGCCCTGGTTTATTAACTTTCCTTCTATGCGCCGTTCCAACCTCTGTACGATTTGCCGCCTGCGTTTTGGGCATAGTTTGCTCCCTTCCTCGTTGTTCCGTTATTCTCTCGTGCCTTCTCCTTATTGTTCATTACACCCTCCCAGCAATGATTCAACTGAAGAACAAACTTCTTTTTATTCCCTCCCCTTACAGTATTCCCGCTCCATACTGTGCTTCATTCATTCTCTCTCTCCCTTCTCCTTCTGTTATTCTAGCTCTTGATTCCTTTCTGTCAGCTATCTCCGATAGTCTCTTTTACCAATCTGTTGTTCTTGGACCAATGTCCATGTTGACTAACCCGTTAAAAAAAAAAAAAAAGAACGAAAGTTTTCGAACAAATCAAGCTCTCAAATTTATGACATTATAAGAAAAAATGAGTTCGGCTAATTAATTTTTCCCAACGCGATATCATATGATTAAATTATAATGATCGAATTACAATAATCTTAACAATGCAGTATTAAAATTTAAAACAAGCGATTGCCACATACCCGCTTTTAAACAGTGGACGTGATGAAATTAGGGCGAAAAAAGTCGCTGGTTTATTCAAATACAATATATCGGGGGGGCTTAATGCGAAGGAGGCATGATTAAAAAATTAATTAAACTCGCGTAATCGCATCTTTTGATATCATCTAGGACCCCTATAATTAAGTTCACGCTCTGAGCACGCCAACATTATTGTTTCAGCCGTGTGCGCATTACGTTTCTCAATCTGCCCTTAGCTTCATTATTATTTATTAACCGTGCATGTACCACACACATACACTGATATGTAGATCGGTAAAATGTACAAAATCCTTACTGTATGCAATAAGAATTCTTTCAGAACCTTTGACCAATTCCAACCATTATTCATTCACCTTTCGTTCGCCTCGGGTAACGTATGTTCTGGTTTCTCGGAAAGTAGAGGACTGTGCGACCACTTTCCGGTACTTTCGTCAGCCACGATTAAACGCAGCCGCAATAGAGTTCAAATCGTGACTTTTCATGCGTGACTGCAGCGCCGTAAATATATGATGTGATCTGCGCGCAGACAGGTAATATTTGTTGTCGAGTCCTCTCTATGCAGCGAAAAACTGGAGGCCAGCTTGCTAATTTGTATCGTTGCCGGTGCAGCGCTGAACGAGCCGAGAATACTACTCGTTGCTCTTGGGAAATATATACTTTACGTTTTTACATACATTGGCGTCGGTGCTAATGCGTGTAAACAAATCGTATTCTCGTTATTACTTTCTTTCATCTGCTTCGCTGATCGTGAATAGGAGAAAAAAAGAACATTGTTCTCCTGGAACCGGCAATATAAACGGTCCGACCGGCGGCTCGGCTTGTGTAAACACACTCTTCGCCCGATTAGCACGTTTCAATTAGAGAACATTTTAATCACAATAATTTAGAAGTGAAAAAAGAGAACTATCCTGCGATCGCAGTAATAACAGTGTTCCCTAACTACTATCGAGAGAGCGCGAAGCAACAATTTAAAGGTTCTCTGTGTGTACGTTCTCGTTATAAATAGAAGTAATTGAAATTGAAAATAGAGCCAAATTCAATGCCTCCCCCTCCTCCGGGGGGGCAGTAAAGGTAAGCGCGGAATTTTAAAACCGAAATCGATTAACCGTCGGGAAAATTAAAATCGTAAAGATGCAAAATATAACACTGCAGTTAAATACGTAAAATGTTCTGTTAAAATTTATAAATATTAAATATAAAATAAATAAATTCCACTTATTAACCGAAATAAGTATAAATTTTTCTTTTAGTATAAATCAAAACGCTCTATTTCACGAACAGAGCCAATCAATGCGTTTTTAGTTTTAATTCAGTTGTTTTATTAGCAGATGACGCGGGCCGGATCCGAAAACGTTTCTGAAATAAATTATTCTAATTTATTATAGTTGTTCGCCATTGAGGAATTTATTTATATTTACAAAATGTAATCTAATCTGCGGATCCGTTAATTTGAATATTTACTTTTATAGAGATTCCCGTTTAATGATCTTATTTTAGAAAAATGTATATAGAAATTGAAAAAAAAAAAATAAATAAACGTTTTCTGATTTTGATTTTATAGTGCGTGCACGAATCTGTCAGGTGGTCAATTTTTCATTCCAGTTAGCTGCAAGTGCTGAAGAAATTTTTCAACGTTAATCACACTTACATTCAACTTTTGCGCGAGTTGTCTGATAACAAAAAAAAATTCCCCATTAACGATCTCATCAGTTAACAACGATATCATTAGCCATATGACAGCCGATTGTTTATAAAAATACTAACAAAGACATAAAAAAAAAACAACAGAAATACAATTTTCATTTGTAACAATAAGTAAATTCACTAATTAACCAACATGTTTCCGAGTAACATACTCCATGATATTCGTAATTGTGGAGTTTGTTACTCCGAAACATGTCGGTTAATTAGTGAATTTACACGTATTTTATAATTGAACCGCTATTAACATTTTGATTAAATTAACCCTAAGTTGAACGGAGTTTATTTTTATCTTGTCTTCAAATTGACCGGTAATTTTTCTTTTTTGTTTTTTCGCCGACTTTCGCCCTTTGACCAGATTTATTGACCGGTAAACTGAAAGCCGACTATAATTCTTATGTTTGTGCATACTATTTTCGTGTAGGACCTCACTAAATCTGTGTCTTCAAGTATAAACAAGTAAGTAAAGTAAGTTCCATACGCTTGATAAGGGGTATCACGGAATTAAGCTTTTTATAATGTGCTAAGAAGCCTAATGGATCTAAAGAGAATATTCAGACCAGAATTCCTTTCTACTCGAGATCCGCCTTTTTACTTTCCACCAGATAATTCTCTGGTAAAATCAATATTCCAAATTAGATAGACACCTGGGGGGAGCGACTTGGATCCGGAAGGAAAAAAGACTCAATAACCTATGACGGGGTAGCCAAGCGCCTTAACCACTAAGCTATCGCATTTTACTATAATAAGAGTATATTTCCTTTCTTCGCTGCAGATGGAATATTCTCGAAATCGTTTCTGGCATTTTTCGTTTAATGTTTAATTTAATTGCTACTTATGTTTATAATTTTATCTTATTAACCAGTTGATAAGTAGAGGGATACATCGATACACTACAATCTACGAAGTTCCTATTCAGTAACCCACGTTCGAAATGTTCTTGCTTTACAGCCATTTAAAAAAATTCCATATTTATAGATACAGCAATGCAGACTTTTTCGATGGGGAAAAAAAATCGGAATTACTAATTAAAATAAGTTTTCTAGGACTAAAGAAACTGCAACTTTAGAAAAAGAAACTTATTTGTTTAAAAAAAAAAAAAACAGAGTTGCATAGCAGACATGACCGTGCGCCGCTGATAATAGCGAACATTTTGCGAAAGCTATTAAAAATCGGCCATCATCTAGACTACCTCGAAGGCAACATTTCTGTCAGGAAGATCATTTGATTCGCGCAAACAGCACCATCTGGTATGTACGAAAACGAGATTTTCGGATAATTGAACAGATGGTAGGCAGTTACACTAATTGCCGGAGAGTAAAGCGTTGATTTCAGCGTCGATTCAACTGGTTCGTATAGGCTACCTGTCTCAAAACCAGAAGAGGTTCACATTAGAAGGACGGCATGGGTCAAAACGACCCATGGTGTCGATGTATTTGTTTATAACTTTTGTTCTACGCCGTGTGATGAAGTGATTTTTGCTGTCTTTTCCTAAAATCAGGTCTTCTGCGAGAAAAACAAAAAATGTGTGGTATGTTAACAACGCGGCTTTTAAAAATGAACTACCTACAAGAACGGATACGAGTCAAAATGACGTTAGTTTGCTCTATTACGCGCTGTGTACATGTTGTTTGTACGTTATAATGGCTAAACTTAGTACCGGGGAAATATTGCGCGAATTGCAAAATATAAGTTCCGAATCATCCGGAAGCGATAACGATTTTCGAAGTGATTACGACCGAATAATACATCTGATAACGGAGACGACACCACAGCATCGCCATCGGATTCCGAAGAAGATTCTTCTGAAAATATTATTTATGAACGTGATAACGGAACAAGAAACTTGGGAATCTGCAATTGATGGAAATAAGTGGAAAGTTATAAACCAATCAAACGTACCAGCTAGCTGTTCCACATATAATATATTACGAACTACTCCTGGCCCGTATACGTTATGTAACATTATTGAAGGTTCTGCATTAAGTTCATTTCATTTGCTAATAACAGATGAATTTTTGAATATTGTTATAACGTGTACAAACAAAAAAGCGCAGGCCGAAAATCCAGGTTGGGTTACAAGTAGAAAAGAAATTTCGAATTTTGTTGCACTAATGTACGCAAGAGGTGTTCTCGTTCTTCGTGATATGCCGCTGAGAAGTTGGCTAAAATTTTTCAGCAGTCTATGTCACGTGATCGTATGCTGCAAATAATGAAATATTGCCGTTTTGATATTCGGTCAGAGAGGAACACAAAAATACGCGAAAATAAATTTATCCGTGCATCTGAGATATGGAAAACATTTATGACTGACTCACAAAAATGTTATCATTCGAATGAAAATGTGACGATGAGCAGTTTACTAAGTATAGATGTAAATTATTGCAATATATGGCAAATAAGCCTGATAAATTTGCCATAATTGAATGTTAGTAGATACAAAAATTAAATATTGTTTGAATGGTTCCCTATGTCTTGGGAAGGATGAAAGGAAACCAATAAACCAATCAGTATCAGAGCATGCAGTTCTGCGCCTTATGGAACTTTATTACAACAAGGGACTCAGTGTTACGTACAATCAATTTTTTCTTCAGTTTCTTTAGTAGAAAAACTAAAGATGAAGGGAACAAGTTTCGCGGGCACTATTAGAAAGAATAGGATCCATCAAGCAGAATAAATAAAAAGAACGCCACTTGTATTCAACAAAAGTAATGACAAATGAACACGGGGGCACCTCCTCATCGGTTATCAGTATGAGAAAAATAAAAACGCACTAATTTTGAGTACGATGCACAACAGTGTTCTCATTGAGGACGGTGAAAAGAAAAACCCTGAAACAGTATAGCGTTTTATAATAAATCGGATATCCCAGGTAGAATGCTACGTAAATATTCCGTTTGCGCCGGAACAAATCGTTGGCCAACGCATGTTTTCTATGACATGATATAGCAGCTCTAAATGCACGAGTCCTCTATAAAAAACCAACTGGAAAAACCAACTGGAATAAATATAAATAGAATAAATTCCATTTTGGAACTAATAGAAGAAATAATTACTGATGACACCGTAACGGTAAACAGTGATAGAGAAGCATGTCGGGAATCAAACAAAAAGAGAAAACATTGTCAAGTCTCAGCAGGATGCAAAAATATGTCATTGAATATCTGTTTCGTCTGTAAAAAAGTGTACTTGCAGAAAATGGGCCGAGAAAAAGTACATTTGTAGTAAATGTCGAGGTCGGGGTAATGAATAGATCATAATTATAATCTATAAATATACATGTGCGAGCGCCCGCGTGTATGTCATATAAAAGTATATTTGCTAATCAAAAATCTACTCAAAAAATAATTTATAAAAATATATTTGAAATAGATATAAAATAGTTCAACAATGTAAATTTTCTCACTCTCTCCTTGTGTGTGTGTGTATACGGGTGTGGTTGAGTGTGTGTGTGAGCTATTTGTAATAAGGTGCTAAAGATTATTTATTTATTTGGAATTTTCAGTTTTTGAAATATTTATGTTACATTGCAATGAAGCATTAATTATCCAATATTTTGTTATAAATATGTATATATATATATATATATATATATAATAGAGATGCACAAATCAACTCCGCTAGAGGAGTTGGATATATATATGTTCGTTCCGACTGCGGACATATCGCTTCACAACTCCAACTCCGGCAGAGTTATCTCATATCCAGCGTATCATCACACTCATCGTTGCGTATTTAACTCCAACTCCGCAGAGTTCCGATTTACCGACAGCGGATGAAAAACTCTCTCACACATACACGCTGTTTTCTGCTAAATAGGATATTTCTTATCAATAAGTATGAAATAGATAGTTCACATCGCGTCAAATAACACATAACATTAAATTCGTGGATCATATTACTCATTCGATTTGAACATTTTAAATCACATCGCGCTATTACCCCTCCGTACAGCAGTCTACGAACACGATGTAATTCCGTGAAACAGTAATGATAAGGCAAATGTTGACAGTTGCACGCGCAGCTTCGCCTTTCGGAGTGGAAATATATCAAATCACTCCGCCAGAGGTGAATTCAACTGTGCCCGGAATGACAATATTTGTTCGTTGTGTGACGTTTTTCGGAGTTGAGATATGTGGTCGGAGATATGTCCGACTGTGTCCAACCACGGATATGTTCCCGAGGATATAACTGTGTCCGAAGTTACCCATGCATAATATATATATATATATATATATATATATATATATATATATATATATAAGTAAAGTAAAGTAAAGTAGGTCCTACACCCTTGACAGGGCGCTGGGATTGTGAAGTTAAGGTTCACAATGTACTAAGCCTAATGGATCTGATGAGAATATTGGGGCCAGTTCCTTTCTCTCGGCCACCTTTACTTTCCCAAATTTCTCTGGTACCCAATTATTTCAGGCTGGGTAAACTTGGGAGCGACTTGGATCCGGGACAAGACAAGTCTCGAACCCGTGACCTCCGACTTGATAGCCAAGCACTTTAACCACTAGGCTACCACGCTGCCTATATATATATATATATATATATATATATTTATCATTTGTAAATATTAGCTTAACAAATATTTATATGAATGAACATACAATTTCAATAACAATTAATGACTTTTTCCTGTTATTTCGTAATTTCTGGTTTAAATTACAGCAGTAACTGTGCATAAATACGGCACGGATCAAAAAAGTTCCCATCCTTCTAGTGTTAAGGTGCTTGGCTACTAAACCAGAGACCTGTCTCGATAACGGATCCGAATGACTCCCAGGTATATATATACCTAATCTGAAATTCAATATTGGTTATACCAGAAAAACATGGGAAAGTAAAGACGGCCGAAAGAAAGGAATTGTCCTCAGTATTATCATTAAATCCGTTAAAACATTAAATCGATTATGAAGAGCTTAATTTCTCAATTTCCGACGCCCCGCTATAAGGATTATACTTTTAACCGTATTTAGGATCGGCCGGAACCATTTTCGGAAGATAAGTGCAGCAGTCTCGAGTCCATTACACAATTTCCAGCAGCGCTGAAGATTGTAAAGATGACAATATCCGTTAACTGTAATATCTGTATTTTTCTTCTAAAGTCGCGATGTTAATTTCTGTCAGCACCTCATTGTTTCTATGGCTTTTTTTTTTTTTTTGAACACTTTCATAAAATAGCAAATTGCCAAAAAAAGGAATTTTCATCTTAATATTATTTACACTCGTAATAATAATTAAGTAAGCAGTAATGAAATATGCAAACAAGTAATAAAAATCAATAAGTAATAATTTTAACGGAAACCAACAGTGGGACACACTTTGGAGTTTCTATTTACTTTAACCAATATTGCGAAATTCTTGATGCAATATCGCTAAAAGACAGATGCGTATTTTGCATTCCATCGATTTCTTTTAGCTGAGATTTGATTGCGAATCCATGTTCACGTAAGTCGTTGAAATGCCGTAAGACGAGTTTTCGAACGTTGGAAAAAGAATCGCTTTTTTCGGCCAAAAATCTTCCAGTTTTTTATCGTTACAGCCGCCTATCGTTTTACAAATCGGTAACTTCATTCTGCATTTCTTTTGCAACTTCCTCCGATATTATTATGATACGCGGAAGAGATTATCAATTTTTGGGATATATTTCATTTTGTTTCGTTTTCGAAGAAACAGTAATTCATTCATTCTTCTGTTTTATTCATACTCTAATTTCACAATTTAACGAATGTTTTTTAATTTTCAAATGGTGAATAGTGATTCCGAAAATTTTACTCGTCCCGAGAATACACCAACAAAGGTACGAGCATTTATTTCCGTCACATAAACTGCCAACGTAAAAATGACAACACGATCGTTAATATGTAATTATTATTGCGTTTTAGCTGTACGCCGAAGGTAATAATAAGCCCAGAAGTCCCCGTAATGAAATCTGTAACGTTTTTGTGTCACGTCTATATCTGTGTGGGAATTGCAAATAGTATCTTAGAGTTCGCGAGTTTTTTTTTCTGCACTTTTCAAACTCGTCAGCAATGATCAGAGTAACCGAACGAGGGTGGGATTTTTCGAAATTTTTTCAATATGCGGAAATTTCAGGTTCTTCAGCTCGAGCGGAATGCCAGTATTATTGCCTGACCAGCTCTTGGCTCCGGTAGATTTGAAAACGATCCGGTTCATATAATCCAGTTACTATAGCATTTCGAGGATACAGTTTGGGTTTTATTTTGCAAACCTTTTTTATGTCTTTTTACATATCTGTGAACAACTTCTTTTATGTGGCCATTGAAAATGTTAAAGGTATCAATGAATTTTTTATATCGTGTCAAGTGATATAAATCTGTAGATTTTTTCCGGATACTACTTTTTTATTTTATTTATTGGCTTTTGTGTAAATAATTATTTTTCTGATACGTTGAGAAATCCCAATTAGTCGGAAACATATCGAACATGTATTACTAGAATGAAAATATAATTTCGTACAGTACAGGCGACCGTATTTGCGAAAACTCCTAGTTGAAACCATAATTTCGTGACGAAAACGAAAAAAGGCTATATTCTCTGTGAACTTTAATCAAATCACGTTGCACAGTCTAGACCACCGTTTTTATTACGACGACATAATCACTTCAGTCGCGTATGTGCATAGTGCAACAGTCTTTATTGTGAAATTCGAGAAATATATATATATATACATATATATATATAATCGCGCTGAAATTATTTTTCAAAAAGCAGACATTTTCCATGGGTAGACAAAATTCGCGCGCATACATTTTTTATTAGACTCTGTAGGATAATAAAAAGTTTCGATTAGATTTAGATTTCCAGCTGACCGATCGCGTGATTTGTGAAGTTCCGGACACGGTTTTTTACGCGATGAATTTTTCTAGGGTCCCCCCTCCCCCCACACTGGTCGTTTTCAAAAACGGTTTTATAATCGTGACAACCGGAAAAGCGTTTCAAGTGGCGTCGTCCCTGCTTGTCGGACGAACTTCTTAAAACATCATTATCTACATTGTCATTATTTTGTATAGAGAGTTTGTACGGATCCTCCGTAGAAAGAACGGAAAAAAAAAAAAAAAAAAATCCTAAAATAAATAAATAAATAAATAATAAAAAGAGACGGAATACTGGGGGAAAAAGGCGCGCACACGTACAGAAGGAAACACAGCTGCTGTTGGACGATAATAAACGGATGAACGTACATCACCATCTGTATAGTAATCTTCTTCACGTGTCAAAGGTTAAAGCAGGTTTATGTGTGGATGGTCCGAACTATGTACTCTCTGTATTTGGAAATAGCTGAAGATGTTATCTATGCGGTTGCGCCGGTTGCTTAGCGGGCACCGATCGCGTACACGCTCATACATTTAGGCGCGAATAGGAAATATAGAAACTAAGATGATAGAGAGGACTTATTCAAACAATCGCTCATCTCTTTTTCTCTCTCCCTGAAATGACGAAATCACAGTGACGCCCAGCTGGTTCTTATCTATCGGAAATCACTGAATTTCAAAATTATTAAACAGCACATCTTTCGAAAGAGCCATATAGAAAATAACTTTCCTCCGAGCTGGTGGTGAAACCTTGTTCCCCTTTATCTAGGACAGTAAAATTACCTAAGACAGGTTGAATGTAATTTGGGAAACCGATGAACTTTAAATTGAATTATGTACCGTTTTATTTAGTATGTTTTTTGGGGATTTTTGAAGAAAAAAAAGTTCATAAATGTATAAGGAGGGGTGAGCACCGGATTAACTATTAACGAACGAAGTAGTGCATTTCAAAAATGTACGATATATAAAATAAATAAACGAACCGCCTTCAAACGTTCAACAATACCTCGGAGCTGTTGCAACGAAAAAATAGCCCCAAATTAACTATTTCGTATGAATTTTTATGGAATCTCGCCTATTTTTGGTTTTTTCTTGTTCTGGGGAATTTTAAATTATCGTTTAAAACACAACTTTTTCGAATTAATTTTCATTCATCTAATCGCACGTAGTGATTTCTTTCATCGTTTTACATGGTTGCAGGGTATTTGTTAACAACATTAAAACTGACCCGGCGATACTTGTATCTTTCAAGGAAAAAATTAATCAGAAAACCCGTACTTTCCTAAACGTATTTTGTTCAAAGAGAGAACAAAGAAACTCGACTGCTCGCACAGCGCTGAAAATTTTATCGAATTTTGATCGCGAAGTTGCTTTTAATCTTACGCCGCTCGCTATAGGCCCAGAAAATTACCTATGTACCGGGCAAAATCGTAATCGACTTCGCACATTCGAAAAACGAAGACTCGATAAAGAATAAAAATTTATCGTACACAAACTGCTATTTTCGAATGGGTTTAATAAAAAGATTCCGGTCGCAGTCTGTAGTGGTAAACAATATTTGTTTGCCGATGACACGAAAATTCTCATTAGCCGGGCTAAATTACTCCGATTGTGTATATATGTACGTGTGTACTTTTATTAACTGCTTCGAGTGCTTCTTGGCTTCCAGCTAAGCTATCGTAAATAATCTGCTTAGCACATTACCGAACACCGCACGCACCGGAACGAGTATGCTCGCTCATTACCTGGACGAATATTATCGTTTTTTCCGCCCAATAAGTTAAAATCACTTTTCAAACGAAGTTGACTGCCCACGATTACATCGTTTTGCGTGGTTATTATTCTAATACCCCACCCCCTGTTGGCTTTATCATACTTTTGAACATTTACATTTCCCCTCGTCGATCCCATAATCTGTATTCGCGCACTTGAGTACATTATTTTAAATTAATGCGGTGCATCGTCATTGCTTCAGTACAATTGTGTATAATTTCACAATTAATTTTAAGATTTATAAAGATTCTTTTTTATAGACTTTTAAAAGATTTAAAAAGAAAAAACAAAACAACCATTAAATAAATTAGTGATGTATGTTAAATAGAAAAAATTTAAAAATGGTAAATTAAATAGGAATTATCACGTTATACTAATGATATTGAGCAATCAAACTTCAACGGGATGCTTTTCATTTGAAACAGTTGACACAGGCGGGACGAATAGAGTTTTACTTTTTTTTTTCTTTTTTCGTTTTTTAAAGTTTAACGTCTAAAGGCCGTTCGTTACGACGTAATAACACATTTTTTTATTTAAGCAGCGATTAAAATTTGTTTTTTTCAAACGAAATAATAAAATATAATATATATTTTTTCTTTTTGTCGGTGGTAGCGGGGTTGTAATAAAAATTGTTAAAAATAAAAAAGTTTCACTTACAAGAAGAGGCCACGACGTTAGAGGGTGGTCACCGATTGTGATGAAATTTTTCCGATTTTCGATAGATGGAATCTTGTAAAATATTAGAATGCAACTTTTTGATTTTTCCTGAGAAATTTCGCATATAACACAGATATGTTATAGATGGCCGCCTAGACAAAAATACTCAAAAAATTCTAGATTACATTTATTTAGCTCGTGCTCAAAATGGCTCTTGAAGAAGACCGATTATTCCAAAATCAAGTGCATATTAAACAAAAAAAAAAAATAACCTAAAGTAATGCAAAACAAAAACCAATTTTAAATTTAATAACATTTTTTCGCCACTACACCTCGAAATACATTAAAAGTGATTTTGGTTTTTTTTGAATGCTATATAAACGTAATAAATGACGCGTTTAAATTTTTATTAAATTTAAAATTCTACCTGATGAGAAGCAGATTCGAATAGTAATAATGCCGCACAACTTCACTTGAAACACGTTTAACTATATACTGTATATACTTTTTCAAAATTGATTTTCATTTTGCGTTCGTTGTAGATTTTTTTCGGTAATTTCTTCGTTTAAAATAAACATCATTCTGAAATAATCGCCGTCTTCCGAACGATTTGCACATATTTATGTCTAAACGGCGGCTATCTGTATAAAATGCGGCTTCCGAAAATTTTGAATTTCTCGCCTAAATCTTAAAGAAGATTCGTTTTTGATATACTTTCATACGTTGAACACTGCCCGAGGAAGCTTGAGAAATTGAAATGATTTGCCCGAGAAATTGTCAAAAAACATAGTCTGGAATTTATCATAATTATTATCATTATTTTCTAACTCAGACAGCGTGATCACACCATTCTAATATTTTACACGATTCCTATTCTATCGATCACCCGCGGAATTTCATCGAAATCGGTGACTCGCAAGGAGAGACCGCAAAAACCATATATAATTGCCTGGCAGACATGATGTATGTATGATCTTCTCCGTACTAAGACAATGTTACAGTCATTTAGGTTAACAGCATTTGCATAGTTTCCACCCGTTACATTTTCTTTTTTCCAACCGCATCGTAGCGCTGAATAGCTTTTAAAACGGTATATAAACTTCGGATGTACGTTTCATTGAAGCCTTCTTTCTAGTCCACCGCTTTCCAAAAATAACCTTACATTTGTCTTCTCTGCATACATTTTCATGCGAATTCCTCTTTCTCGTTATTAATTCGAAAGTGACAGAACTTGATTCAATTTCCTCGCAGCATTATTTTATGGTTAATAGCGCAATTTCGATCGGTTTCCATTTGCACGGAGCGCTTCTAAATTTTCTCACGGGGACTGACTTATTTTCGATACATTCCAGACCGAAGTACCTCTCGGACGCACGGTCAAGTCCTTCCGGCATCCCTTTGCGATAACCTTTACTGCCCTTTTAAGGTGCAAAACTACTATTATATCACACTACTACTCATTATTGTCTCCAACTTAAAAATTATCACGCGCCAGTCTCTAGCTCTAAGATCTTCTATTTCGAAGATCATTCTACGTATCCGGTGGCTTCTCCTGCACGGCACTTACTTAAATCAACGAAATAATAAATCAATTATTCCGTAAGCGGAAAAGAAAAAAAATCCGTGCCACGCTTGTGCCCCCGTAATATCCAATTAGAACAAGAGCTCTATTTTAGCCTCGGTCGGAACTGTCTCCGCACACGCTGGAGTGGACGAAATCCATTTTCTCCGGGAATTTTTCATCGCTCCGAAACGCGGAGAAAGCCGACGAGTTAAAACGACAACAAATTTCCCGAAATTGAAAAGAGCCGCTGCACGTTAGCCGTTCGAATTGTAAATGGACTAGCGTAATTTGCAAAGTTTAACATGGCGCCATCGGCAATTTAGCGTTCAGTTTTAGCGGTCTGCGTCTAAGACAAAGACAGCGAAGCAACACTTCGCGCAAATGATGATAAATGACCCCGGCCATCCGGGCATTCGGCTTTTATTCGCTACAAACAATGTCGAATCGAGCTGTAATTGTTAAATAAAGATACAAACAGACAGAAAGCATTAAGGATAGTTAATGAGAAATGCTACCGGTGTCCTCTTGCTCGACGATTTTGGCTCGGCAGGCGAAAGTCCGCTCCTGATTCCCGGCCGGGACTCGCTCCCTCCGATTCTTTATGGAACGCAAGCAATTATTGCCCGAGTTCCAGGCTCAAATCGCAACTGGCCACCACGGCGGCCGCAGACTATTCTATTGAAAGTGAACTAAATTTTCACCTTAACACACCGCCGCTGGAACCGCTATTAATAACCAGACATCGTCCCCGGTTCTGGAGTCCGCGCGCTCCAGCAGCGCGGATTATTAGTTATCGCCGAGATTTTCCAACAACAATTTTGCGGATCGTCGTTATTCACTTATCGCCTCAAAATGACGATGGATCCGACCGACCGGAATCGCACTGTATTATTTATGGCGGTAATTCGAACGGGCATTATTTTTACGCGGAACTAGATTAATTAAAAGTCGATTTTGAAAAACGCGTTCAAATTTTACCGAACTAGTGAACATTTTTTATTATTATACCTGTTCCGAAAAATACTCGAGACGTTGTACCGCCGTACCTTTAAGCGAATGTGCTCGCCTCGTGACATTTGAGAGGGCGACTTAATGATTAATGTTCCCGAGAATAAAGTCAGCTTCACATTCTTGAAAATCAATTTGTTATCATTTTCGGTTTTGCTCTACGCGCTACAGCGTCGTCGTTGGCTCTTCTGTTTACTCCATATACATACATACATGTATATATGTATCTACATGTATATATGTATATAATATATATATATATATATATATATATATATATATATATATATATATATATGTACGGTTCTGCGGCGAGCTAAAAATAATTTCTCCCACACCGCTGAGGTTTCAGACTTTTTCAGGGTTTACACTCCCTTAACGACTCAACATCTGTCTCCACCGGTTACGAGACAGAAAACTGTAGGTGGCCACTTCCATTCGCAGTCTGGAAAATGGGGCATTATTCAAAGTGGCACTAATTTGGTAACCCGCCTTTGCGCGCTATTCGATCAGTACCTTTCCGTCAGGCGGAGGGACCGTTTATCAGTTTTTAACATCAATCAGCTCAGTGATGACGATGGTCCGTTATTTTTAAAAACATTCTTTCATTCTTCCAATTTCGGAAATGTGAAATGATTTTTGCTGTAAAATGTTTCCGACTAAAAGATGATATTTAAAACGCCAAAACGAATAAAAATCAAACAAGTGTGTATAACTTCGAAGAAATTCTGTGTCGGAGTGGAATTGTTTTAAATTTTTTACGATATCATCTCTACGTGTGATATCGAAAAGTGTTAATCTTACGTAAGGAAATTTCAAAAGTTAATGCGGAAATATGTTTAAACATGTGTTGACGGAGAAATTAGTTCCGGCTGCAGATTACCACTTGAAAATGTATTTTTGTTATTTTCATTTCGAATCTTAAAATATTACGTGTCAATAATTCGGATGTTAACAAACAACACGTCCCTAATATATATATAAATGTATACTTATGTTAATCAGTCTCTGATTTGCGTTAATCTAGGAAAGGTTTTAGTTTATATTTTGAGTAACAACGGGTAATTTTAGGTTAAATTTTGAATTTAACCAAAAAAAAAAAAAAAAAGGCAAATAAAAAATAATTAGACGATTTTTAATTTTTTAAAACATTTACAAAAAGAAACAAGATGCCAAACGACAAGTTTCTGAAAAATCAACATTGTAGAGTTCCGAAATATTAAATATAAAAAAATTGAAACGAATTTCCCTACTGCGACGACCTTTCTTTTTTATCGTATTTACGTTTAGTTTTTTTTTTTTTTTTCGTTAGAAGGTTTCGGATATTCTCCGAGAAGTTCCGTTCAACATGTTGTACCAAAAAAAAAAAAAAAAAAAAAAAAAAAAACAGATGAAGAAGGAAAAGTGGAAAATTAGTAAATTTGAAACATTTCTCGTTCAAACTGTGAATACATTTCATCTCAAAAAAATAAAAAAGTAAAAAAAACTTTCGTTTTTTCGTCAATAAACAGTTTTGCGTTGACGATCGCTGGCAACACTTCTGTATTGTCGGGAAGTGAGAACACTCACGACAACTTCCCTGTTTCTGGAATGTTTCACGTTGATGGGTACGCACACATTATTCGCGTCACGCAGGGTCAAACACAAAATTACCAGTACAAATTCCGACCATTCTCAGTTTTTTTTTTTACGTCGGAAACTGAAAATGTAGAGCTAACAAAATTTGATGTTTATCTCATTTTACTTTTACCGTTGGAAAAAAAAAAAACAAAAAAGTATTCTGCGAAAAGTTGGAATATTTATATCAATTTTACCTGTGGACTTAGTTATGATTAATTAATAGGTGTTTTCTAGTAAAACTATTAATGTTACGTTTTTATTTTATTTTAAACGCAACTGTCATCGTTGCCTTTCTTATTTATTTTGTAATTTTAATTAAAAATAGTGTATATATATATATATATATATATATATATATATATATATATTTAAACTTATATATATATATTTAAACCAAAGAATTTCGAATTACTAACAAAAATAAAAAAGTGTCTAATAAAAATACTATCTTTCTTACTATTTCTAAACTACCATATTTAAGGTATAATTTTATAATTTCGTTTCATTTTTTTCATAACTAAATATAAGACAAAAGTTAAATTAAAAATTGCTAATAATTATGTGTTTTTAAAACATTTTTATGAATTTCTAAAAAGGTGGTCGTTATTTGATTTTCTTTATGAAACAAGGGGTATTTCTCGAATCTACTGCCTACCGTAGAAGATTTTACGTAATTATATAATCCCCCCCCCCAATGTTCTTCTGGATCCGCCCCTGTAGTTACGAATTAGACATTCATTATCGAAATTAACTTTTTTAAAAAAATAAAAAAACCAAAGAAAAATGTATAAGTGCGATTGATTGGATAGATGAACAAAATGTGGTGAAAAAAAAAAGAACACTGAATTTTATTATAAAATCACACTTTCCTCATTTAAAATCAGTGATCGATAGCATTGTATCTAATACGTATGTGATATTAGTATATGATACAAAAATTCACTGTTTATTTAATAATTAATGTAAATATCCTGCTATCGCGTTGATAAATAGGTATTTTGTAAATCTTATTTTTCTAAAAAAAAAAGTGTACCTACCCAGTTTGATTCTCAATTAAAATCGTTTTGTGTCAATCTTGAACAAAATTTACGCGTCCAACTTGGAAATGTCATTTTTTTTTTTTTTTTCTATATGGAAGTTCGTTTTTAGGTTACTTCGGCTTTGTCTGTTTAGAATAAAATTTCACAAAAAAAAAGTACATCTCATCCGAAAAATCTTGTCGGATATTTTATGAAAAGAAAAATTCTAAGGAAACGACTTGAAAAAATAAATGAAAAAATTTAAATCTACGCCATCTTTGTCGATGTGGAAAACTCATAAATCGGGCACTTCCGGCGGTGATTTCACTCTTGAAGTGGATATTAACACGAAAGTATGTGAAATATTCCAAGGGCAGCTCAAAATAGAGAAGATTTTTTTAAATGAAAAAAGTTCAAGGAAGAAATCTGAAACATACATATATTGGTGCTTTTTCTATAAAAGTAACCAAATATATTATCGCTATTAATCGTCTCAAGAATATATTCAAAAAATTAATCTCATTCGGGTAATTAATCTTTTTTTTACCCCCTTCGGTTTGCTACCAACGAGCAATAATAGCCCAGCAAAATGAAAGAAATCCATGAAACAGAATAGAAACTATTTTTTTTTTTTTTTTTTTTTTTTTTTTTTTTTTTTTGTGCCAAATTGCTCCTAGCTGATAACAGCTATCTGGCAATTTTAGTATTAGAGCGTAACATTGAGTAGCACTCTATCCAGCGATAGGTGCAGAAGATTACTTTTCCTTTTTGTTAGGCTAAGTCCATCGGCTTGACTCTGTCAAGCCGCCGAACTTCCATCGAATTATCCAACAATACGATCGCTAAGTAATTTGGATGTATCTCCAGTCTGCTAGCATACTTTTTTGCATCATTAGTTATTACTTCTAGCACGGTCTTGATTTTTAGATCTTCATGTAGTGTTAAGTTGGTGATATACCACGGAGCATTGACTATCATTCGAAGGATTTTATTCTGTATCCGTTGGATGATCGCTATATTGCTCTTTTTCGAGCAGCCCCATAAGGGGCAACCGTACCGCCAAATTGGCTTTAGGATTTGAGCGTATATTAATAGTTTATTTTCAGGAGATATTTCTGATTTTCTGTTTAATAGCCAGTACATTTGCTTCAGTTTTGCATTTAGTTCGATCCGTTTTGCTGTTATGTGTTTCTTCCATGTTAATCTTTGGTCGAGATACATACCAAGATATTTTACATCTGTGTGTTGTGGAACTGGAACATCATTCAGGATTATATCTTCCGTTGGCCCAATTCTTCTGTTAGTAAAGATTACTCGCCTTGATTTGCTTTCATTAGTTTTAATCTTCCATTGGCTAAACCACGATGAGAGTTCAGTAACAGCTTCTTGAATGGTGTTACGCGCTTTAACCGGGCATACATCCGAGCATAAGATCGCGGTATCATCAGCAAATGTTGCTACCTGCACGTTGGAGGGCGTAGGAATATCTGACGTGTATATGAGATAGAGTAGTGGCCCCAGTACACTTCCCTGCGGAACGCCTGCTTTTATCGGATATATATCTGATGAGTCATCTCCATACTTCACAAAGAAGTATCTTTCGTGTAAGTATGACCAAAGTAATTGATATATTTCATGGGGAAAGTGACGTTTTATTTTGTGTAACAGACCGTCGTGCCAGACTTTGTCAAAAGCCTGGCTTATATCTAAAAACACTGCGTCACAGTACTTTTTCCCGAATAGAAACTATGTATATTTTTTTTTTTTAATGGGCTTGGTGTCAACACTGACCTGACTACATGGACTTTGATCACCTACTCAGATTCTGAGGCGATCGGAGATAGAGAGTATAAAGAAAAGGAGGAGAGGAATAAGATGGGAAGGAAAGGATAAAGGAAGCATTGAAAGGGGTAGGAATATCCAACGCCAAGGGGGTTCGGCGTATAGATGAGAGCACTCAGGAAAAAGAGTAGTGCATTCAAAAAGCATATGGTTGGGGTCGCATATAAAGGGCGGATCAGTAGAGTGGAGAGAGCAAAAGGGAGAAGGTGAAAAAGAAAAACGGGGAATGACCAAGTCTCAGTCTGATTAAGGAAACAATAGCCGAGCGCCGAGAAAAGAGATTGGTACCAAGGCTGTGAATTGCGAGTAGGCTGTAGGAGGAGGTAGAAGCAGGAGCGATTGGCAAAAAGTATGGTATGGAGACTTGCGGAGAGGAAAAGGATGCCTGAGGCAGAAAAATGCGGGAGGAATGGACCATTTAGTATTTTATTGACAATGGAATCAAGAAACACCTCTTACTTACTTTTCTTTAACGTTAACGATTGCACGAGAACGGAGGTCAATATATGGAAGATCATGTTTTATTACAATAAATTAAACCGAAAGGAAAAACTGCTTTTTTCTTTAAGTTATACCTCCTAATTACGGGAATAATGAAGCATTCGCGAAAATTAAAAAAAAAGAATCACCAAGAATTAATATTACAGAGGTAAAAAATAGAAACTGTATAAATTGTCTGTTTCCAAAGCCGATAAAACCGGGGGAAAAAAAAAACTTAGCTAAATTTTCATAAAGTAAAAATGGGATTTTTCGTGCTAAAAAAAAAATCAGTATTATCGTGAAAACCTTTTCCAGAACGGATGGGGTTATAAAAATCTTTGGCATTATTATTAAAAGGTGAAAATGTGTGGTTAAAAATTACTCGCGGAAATAGAAACTAAAAATGACGTGTGCACCGGTGGTACGTGAACAGGATCATTACTATTCGCGTTTCGTCGTGAGACAAAAATGAAAATAAGTTCCCCGATGTCGATTTTTTTTTTTTTTTTTTTTTATTACATTCCAGGGAAGACAATGTAAACCCCTTGGTCGAACTATGGAACATTCTCTAGCGAAGCAACAGAGAGCAGGGGCGACCTGCAGAATAACCTTTCGCGATATTTGTTTTTTTAATTTCAAATAAAAATAATAAAAAACGCGTCTAAGTTAACGATATTACTTTTGAAAAATATGAAAAATTCGCGGCACGTCTCAAGCGCCGTTATTAAAATTAAAATCATACCACGTGCTTGAGAAGTCCAACAAGTCACGTATTTAACGAAGGTGAAAATTCTTCTTGTTTTTCAGCGGAATGAGTCAAAAAATTAAACATTTTAGGTAATTATTTCGCAGAGAACACTTAAATCTTCGATACTATTTATGTCCTTGGTTCGATTTGGATTCTCTTAGAAAAAACCTTCTTTATTCAAGCTTCATTATTTTATCTGTTCGCAAAATATTTTAGTTTGTTTTCTAACACATTTGCATAGTTGTCAAATTCCTCGGTGGCAATAATTTATATAGGTTTTTTTTTGTCTCTTTTTTCTATATCGCTATTTTTGCGCAAAATCCGCGAAGCGTTATTTACTATTTAATTAATTATTAATATAATTTTTAAAAAAAATAATAATGGTATATTTTGTGTTTTTTTTTTTTGTTTGTTGACTTCAACTTTAGTATTACTTTATAAGTATTTAAATGTTTATAGAGATAGGCTGTTAATAAAGCAAACAATTTGGACAAAAATTTTTAAGGCGTATCAGTAAAAACCGATTTTTTCCGATATTGCATTATCAGTGCGTTTAAATTTTAAAAAATTTTAACGTGCATCATTTCACTCCTGCTCCGAATAAGTGGCTAGCAGGTGCTCTCAATTCTTAATTCGCCCATTTTAATTATTCTACAAAAGGTTGTGAATACTTCGTTTTATTAACGCATACCTCGTAACATTGTTGAATATTTTTCTCCGCTTCCGTCTGATTTTTATTCGCTATTTTACGTCATATCCTTTCGGTTGTTAAGCTTCATGGATGATTCTCGACAAATCTCAGCTGCCACTTAATCTTTTATTCAAATTTTGTACATTCGGTTGTTTTTTCAAACGTTCAAGAATCCGGCTAATAGAAGTATTTTCTCTAGTTAATACCTTACAAACTCTACTGCACTGTACTGCTGTGACACCAAACTTTTTCAAACCATTCGCACATGCTATCGACAGGGTGTTAACAAAAAAAAGCTTTCCTTCGGCGTTAATAATAATCCGAAATATATAATTAGGCAAAAGTCTTACCGGAGAAGCCGTGATCGTCGACATCAGCGGCAGCTGCAAAGGAGACGACTAGGTTGGACGGAATGAAGGATGAAATGGAAAAAGCGATAACGATGGTCAGAAGCGTAGCAGAAACCAGTATTCCACTTCCATTTCGCGCTTGCCGGAAACTGCAATCAGTTGAAAATATTCCAATCATGGTTGGCGGCAATTGCAGCATTGATTGATTTATTTCCTTATCTCTGTTGTTATATTCGTCCTTTAAACTGGAAGTGTGTACCTTGACGTTTCTCGAGACGATCGGGCCTATGAAATAAAATTGTCACGTTGTACATGGCCGGTGATTGTCGAATGCATTCGAAAGCAGCAGCGTTTGTTAGAATCCGAAAAGGCAGACGAATCGAAGGTGTCACATCCGTTGTAGGGAACTGTCATCTGCAACTCGACACGTGCGAATGTATACGATGGCGCGATGCACGATCGATCCTAAAAAGTAAAAAGACCGTTTTAAAAACCGAATTCTACCAATGATGATCTCGTACGACGTTAATACGCTTTAAACAACGAGCATATGTTCGAATTCGATTCCATTCTTCCAGGAAAATATTTTCTCTACGGCGGCGTCATTCGTCGCATATCAGCTGTTTCACTAAGAGAACCTGTCGACGATCTAAATGACAGTTGAAATAATACCGGTGTCGAGTAGAATTTAATTAAGACACCAAAAATCAATCTTCCTTTGTAATTTATACATTTCATATTATAGGTTTTTTTCCGCTTTTTTTTTTTGAACACCTAATCGTAAAACACATTGTCGTTGTTTTTTGGTTTTTTTGTTTTTTAACGATTGTTAAAATGTTAATTAACGAATGTTTAACATTTAAACGTTACCGAGTAATAATTCGTTCCCTTTTTCTTCCATCTCGAGGTTTGAATTAATTTGTACGATCAAAATCGACCTTTCGGGCTGGATACTATGCTACAGTTATTGCAGAATAATGAAAATAACTGATAGCGTTTCAGTACCGATTAGCCGAAGAACTGCGCACAAAATTAAAATAATTACATATCGATAAATTGAAGAGGAAAATTAATTGGCACTGGACGAGATACCACTATTTAGAGCCTACGGATAAAATTCAAAAAACATTGGACATACTTTAGCCGTTCGCCATCTGTTAATATCATAACGGATACTTTCAACAGCTTCTTTGTACGATATGTTAAAATTGAAGAAGCGAAAATGAACGTCTTGAATTCGAAAGGAAACGTAGTAAACGATTTTATTTTAAATTATTTTTTATTATTACGTCACGTGATCCTTAGAAGTAATGGACAATATATATATTGGTGTTTTACGATAGCCGAAGTAACTTACGTAATTTTTAGAATCAAATTTGTCGATGTGACAAGATCCCCAACGAGTAGTTAGTAGAGCTGGATTCGTTTTGAGTTGTAATCCAAAGGTTTCTTCCAGGAACCGAAATAATCGCCGATTTTCAGGTTTCCGGAGATCGACGTTGAAATTCCCATGACATAAATTTTTTATGTGTCGTATTCTCTCTTCTTGATTAGTTAACAATTTCTGATACTTTTGGTGTTTTGTATGCCGATATAAATTTAACTCGAAGAAATCTTCAGTATCGTCAGTCGAAGTGCCTGGCGAGATGTAATAAACAGTCTCACAAATAGAACTCGTGTTGACCGTTTGCTTTCGATGGCGGCCCACCATTCTTCACTGACCACATTAATTCTATCAATAGACGATTGTTCGTCAAATCTCATCATGCAGTCTTCTTTTTCGTACATGGCGACTCTATTCCAGCTGGCACTTTTGCACGTTTGAACTGAGTAACACATCGATATACCCCCCTCTCAGTGTCCAACCTCATCGTCGTGATTAAGCCAACTTTCGGTTAAAACCATGATCTTGGTTTCGAGCAACAGGAAAATGACTAATCAAATCGTCCTTATGTGCTCTGAAACTCTGGACGTTGAGTGCAAGCAAATCTTCGGGACCGGCACAGCGTAGGAATTCTCTGCACTCGTCGCTAATAGTGTAAAGTCGATAATTTTTCAAACGATCAAACTCGTTCCTCAACTTGATATTTACTTTACCACGAGCAGTATGATGAAACTTATGATCTTTGCGCGGACCAAACACGACTGACTTAAGACGGCTAGAAGAAAGAGTATTCTTATTTACCTCTTGCGCACAACGCCCTCGCGTTTCATCATAAAATGACGTTTTCTACTAGTTAGGTCACGGCTAAAGCATGTTCCCTGCTAAAATTAAATGGGAATTTTGTCCGCACGAGGAATTTTAAAAAAAGCGTACATTTTTTGCGTTCGTAGAAGATAAGGATTATGAATACGAGTTTAGCATAATAATTACTGTTCGCTACGACCCTTCCAGGCCAAAAAAAAAATATATATTTACGCTGAAATTTCCTGTCCTTCAAAGGGAAACATTTAAATATCGTTGTGAACATGTTCAATGGTTTCCTCTTTCATGTTAGAGAACCTATGTGTATCATTAGCGAGAATACGTGCTTCTAGTAATTCGAGGGTTAGCCTAGTTGTGTAGTGTAAATTTAATTCTTTATCGATAGCAAAGTCGGCCACTTTTTGTTATTAGGGAATAAAACGATTACAGATTATTTGTTATTAGGGAATAAAACGATTACAGATTATTTGTTATTAAGGAACAAAACGATTACAGATTATTTGTTATTAAGGAACAAAACGATTACAGATTATTTGTTATTAGGGAACAAAACGATTACAGATTATTTGTTATTAGGGAACAAAACGATTACAGATTATTTGTTATTAGGGAATGAAATGATTACAGATTATTTGTTATTAGGGAATGAAACGATTACAGATTATTTGTTATTAGGGAATAAAACGATTACAGATTATTTGTTATTAGGGAATGAAACGATTACAGATTATTTTTTATTCGAAAATAAGACAATTACGGATTATTTATTATTAGGGAATAAAAAGATTACGGATTATTAGTTATTCGAAAATAAAACGATTACGGATTAGGGCCGTACTTGTGTAATTGTCGGTAGAGCATTTTCTCGTTAATTAAATTAGGAAAAAGGTAATTCTCCGTTTTCAGATGTTCAACGTAACAAGTAAACACACAGATACGCAGGTGTGTTATATAGTAGAAATGGAAAGGTTGTTATTTTCTAAATTGAACGTTTCGCTCATAAATTCGATAAACTGCCGACCACCGCCATAGCTCCCCCATTAGGTTTCGACGTTTAAATCACCTCCAAGAATGGTCGTAATCAAATGATGTTCATTTTCACGAACGACCGGCAAGATGATAGCTTTCGGACTGTTATAGGTTGCGCTGCTATCGATGAAGCGAGTGGCCGTTCTGGATGTACGATGCGCCGTCGATATACTCCGCTATGGAATTATTACATCCCTAATAGCAGGGTGCAGACTGCAATTTTATCGTAGCGGTAGATTATAAAGGGTTCCTTTTTTTTTTTTTTTTTGCTTCATATTAAACTCGTCGATGGTATTTTTAATATTGTTAATCTTTTTTTTTTATTTCATTATTTAATTACCTGTAATATACAGGTTTAAAAAAATATCTTTAATAAACCATACGGCACAACGTTAGAAATATATTATCGTATAATTTTTGAAGTCGGTGAAATATTTCATAAAAAAGTACATACGCGACCCATAAACTTATCATAAAAGCAAAGAAGCACTTTTTAATGTCGAACAACTCTTTTTTCCTGCTTAAGCTAAACTTTACATCACCTCTACTTATACAAACGTGTTCATTTTAATAAAAAGAATCATTAAAAATAATAATTACGCATTGTTTTATACGGTAAAGATTGTTACGAAGTATACTTAAAAAGTGATCTTAATTCGTTGCGAAATCAAGGAGAAGTTCAATTGTCATTCTCTCGATTAGACATTAAAAACGACCACCTCACTTGCACAAAAACCGACAGTTTGCGAATTTCACTAGAATCGATCTTGGGATCATGAGAAAGCTCCCCATAGAAACACGCGCGGATGTTATTAGTTCCATAAATTTTACGGGAAATCATCTGATGACTTTGGCGTTCTTAATTTTAGCCTACTATGTATTAAATTTTATCATAGAAACCTTTAGAACCGTGATGAACCGGTTGCATATGTATAATAATGGATCATTATTAAACTTTGCTCGAATCTGAACCGGCACACCGATGAATGGATATTAACAAGTTCCATAAGTAGTCGAGCTAATTGACAAGGTACATTTTTTTTCGTATATATTTCATTCGGTTTTTTATTTCGATGTATTCTTTACAAAGAAAAAATTAAAACATTCATAAGCCATTTTACACATTTGCATCGAAACAACGTGTTCTGCATATTAGAATTGACTTAAATCCGGTCACCGTGTACAACATAGATTTTATCGCGAAATAAAGATATTACGTCTTTATTTACTTTTTAACGAACGCTAAAAGTACGGTGTAAAAATTTGTCGCCTCCCTTTTAAAATTACTCGTTTTCTATTTATTTAAATCCCTCTAAGGGAATAATATTTCATAAGAACCCAGAGTTACACATGTAAACATACAGGTGACAGCCGAGCTTTGCTCGGTCCGAACTACCCTCGCACAAGTTTCACAAACATTTCAACAGTAACACACAACTAAAGCGAAAGTTTACATAAGTCACACGTACATAACTTTCACAAATATTTAAAAATAGAACAGTAATACGAGGTAAAAATTTAAATAAGCCCATTTTTCAATTTTGGAAGTGTATTTCAGTTAAAATAGCGCCTACAACGTTTCATATCGTAAATAAATTTTTTTCATCGCGAAATTTAAATTTTTCATTTAACACGGTAAATAAAATGTACCATACTAAAACGAAATAACAACTAGAAATGTATACAGAGATAAATCTAAATCCGTGCCTGTTTGAGTTAATATTTATAAATATATAAAATAAATAAAGCATATAAGCCCCCCCCCCCAAAAAAAAAAATAAAATAAAATAAATAAATAAGAAAACAAAACTGCGTGCTCTTTTAGTTTTGGATTGATTGTACTTTGCATTGTTCTACAGCGCCCGAAAACGTTTCTTTAAATTGACATATTTATTTTTACTGGTGTTCGCCCATTGGTCAAAACTCGACCGTAATTATTATTAAAAATTTAGAGGAAAACAAATATGAATTTGCACATTTTCAAATTTTTTTTTTTTCTACTCGTATATCCGAGAACATACACTTTTATTATATATACTTACAATACAAATAAAAAATAAATTCAGTAACAGTAAATCACAATTTAAAAAACCCCCCATTTATTGATATTAAAAATGACATGTTAAGATTTTTAGTACACTGTAAAAAAAAAACATTAAGAAAAATTAAAAAACATTTTTAATAAAAACAGAATTACCACCGACTATAGCGATTTTATTTTTCATGTTTTATATTAATTTTTATTTAAACAAGGAACAAAAAGTAACTGTTTCCAAATTTTTTTTTACCGATAAGGATCGTCAATAGCTACTAAACAAAAATTAATAGACAAAGAAGAAAAAGATACTGAATTGTGTTTTGTCTTTGCCTATTTATATATACATATATATAGATTTATTAAAGTATTTTTTTTTTTTTTTGGGAGCGCAAACTAAAGACACATTACCCATCATCATCCGAGAACTACGAACAAGGATTAAATTTTAATATTATATAGAGGATTTATTAAACTAATTTATACTTTTTCTGTTTTCGACGTATTTTATTTTATATTTGCAAATAGAAATACATATATATGTATATATATTATTGCAAATTATCACAACCCGTGTATTTTCATTAAATCTCATTTTCTTCTTTTTTGCAAAACTAGTTGCATGAGTCCGAAAAACGTCGGATCACTACTATGAATATTAAATGAAATTTATCATTTTAAAACAAAAAATAAAAACTAATTCAAAATTCATAAACCGGAAATATTACTTCAAATTATGCGGTAACTTAGATAAAGGCGTCTTTGTTTCGTGATTAAATATATGCATACATATGTTTATGCACTACACAACGGATATCAATATTATAGCAATGGCGTTGTTGTAGAGAGAGTTATCCGGTGGAGATAATTTCTAATGATATTTCCGGCTTATGAATTTTTAGAATATCTTTTAAAATTGCTCCTTTGTAGAATTCTCTTAATCGTAAGACTCTGACATCAGTCGAATCTCTAAAAACCGCGGAACTTCTAATTCGTGAATTTCATCGATTTTTCGCTCGTATTATTATATATGTATATAAGACGTACTATTATAATAGCTAAGAAGAGTAAATTAAAATTGTTTTTCTGTTGCCCGGAACGACGTAATGAAATTTACTCTTCTATAAGTATGGTAGACGAATTAGAAGAAGTTTCCCAATAACATGTAAAAATTACAATATGGGGTCGCGCTGAATGAAATAGCGAGCTTTTGAACCCGAAAAGAGAGTGTAACGAAATAATACAAAATGTTGTTGTTAATTATTTTTAACGGTAGCTGTTTAAAATTTCAAACGATACATCCGTAAAAAAATTTAACAAAAGAACTACCGGCGAATAGTGAATAATAATATCTCGTCGAACGGTTGAAAATGTCGGTTGTAAATTGGAATAGTTTCTGTTGGAAAAGAAAAGAAGAGAAAAAAAAAGAAATGTCGGCACCTTTGTGTTAATTTCTATCTTTCCGCTTCAAGTATAATTTACAAAAGTACGAAAGTTTTGTTTATTTGGCAACAGTAGGTAAATGATCAACAAGCAGATAGTGGCCAGCGGTGAATCGACATTTATCAGCGTTACGGCGAAATGAAAACGTTAACATAATATAGACCTCGTCGACGCCCTGTATTAATAAACTGCCGCAGTGGTAAGAGCCGAGCAGTGGGGGCTTCTAGTGAAAACTTTTTAAACAAAACCGTTCATGAAAAAGTTACCATTTCAGTTTGTATTGTGTTATCTGCGGGTAACTTTTAAAGAATCACCGCGAATATCTTCCGTTTCAGTTGGTCCTATACAAACAAGTTCCATTTTGATTAGATACGCTCGAAGAACTTTATTAATTCTCGTCTTTCTCACTTATTCGAAAGTTAGCCCGAATGAATTTAATTAGGTTTGGCGAAAATTATTTTTCACGCCGCAAGACCGAATGCAGATAACAAATTCTTCCACGACCGACGGAAAAACACCAATTACCTAAACGGTACGAGGTTGTAACATTTTCCCCGCGCCACACGCTACTTGAACTTTAACGGTTACAGCGGTGGTAACATTATTGCTAATTACCGCTATATTGTTAACTTTTAAGGGTGGTAAAAGTTTTAAAAACTTCCCCCGTACACATATCTATATATATATATATATATATATATATATATATATTCATATTCAAAAATGCGCCAACAGTCAGTTCTTTTTTACTAGTTCACTTTTCTAACGATTTCAGAACAACGCTTCGTATTTACATAGTCGGGGATTTCGAAGAAATAAAACAAGTTCGAAATGTCAGTCTGGTCTGCTAGCGAACTAACTACGCAAGTATATAAACATCAGTTCGTCAATTTTACAAATATTTTCCTGATCATTCAGCGAATAAATACCTCTGAGGAATAAATTATCACCGCTCGCTGAATAACACATTTTAAAAACGGTGATAAGGAGAGTGTAATGTAAGAAGAACTCTTTGCATCCTTTTTGTGTTTACCCTTGTTTCCAAATTGTGTGTAACCTGTGGTCCGTTAGGGGAACGTCAAATCTCGTTTAAAATACTTGAATTTAAAATCAGTCCTTTAACATCAACAAGACAACCGCTAACGAACCTCCAATAGGGGGCAGAAATAACTAAACTGCAACCAATGATGATTCTATCTCCGAGAAAACATCTCGATATATCGACTCTTTCCGAGGGAAACCGAATGCACCAAAACGGCCAGGTGCACATTGCCGGAATCTGCCGGACGGCGTCGGAGATACAATACGATAATACTAAAGAACTTGTACGACACGTTTATGATGGTCGAAAGAAAACCTCAACAACTTAAAGGACTTCAAATCGGAGATTGGCTATACAAGGGGAACACTTTTGAACATACGCAAAATAGGACGTCCATTAGCTATTCTTGGAACTGCCGTCACTCAATGAGAAACACTGATCTGATATATTCGTAGTACTTGATCTTAACCTTTCGGAGTTAATCTCGAACGGCTGCTACGGACATTTTCGATACAGAAAGTCTCCTAATGATCTTTGCTATTTCATCATTAAATTAATTTTTCGACCGCTTTTAAAAATCTGTAAATTTTATATTTGTCTAACGTAAAACTATGTCGACCGTCGTTAAAATTAAATTGAATAATCCGGCATTTTTGCTGACGCATAAATATGTAATTAAGCCTAACTCTGACCGCTTAAGTTTAAAAAGAAGAAAAACAACGCAAGAAGACGGTAATTTTATTAGCTTTTTTTTTTTTTTTTTTTTATAAATCAAAAACAAATTTCAAAATAAGGCTGATCTCAAGAAATTTTTTTTTTGGAACGAAGTTCTTATACGCGGCTTGTTGGTAGGAGTAAATTGGCAGAAAAGGCAAGGTAACGAAAATCGCGTTATACGACGTCCAAGCGACCTTCACTCTGTCCCTTTCTATTGTATACGTGGATGTGTGTGAGCGAGCGAGTATCGAGATTCGATCAGCAAGTATCGTACGCGATCAGCTGTATAAGGCCAATTATAAACACACGTACATTTTATTGAATTTGAAAATTGACGCGGTTCTCTTGTGCCGCGTTAGCACACTTCAACAAGTCTGATGATTTATTTATTGTTGTTGTTTCATACGGGATTTATACATTGCGTGTCATTTTTTATCGTATACTTTATGAATGACTTTGTATATCTACCAAAAAGTGGTGAAAGGAACTTCTTTCCTACCGCGTGTCCAGACACCACTTCCTTTTTCTTTATTTTTTTTTTTTCTTTTGGGATCACCAGTCGAATCTCAAGGATTACTTATGTTATATAGATCAATAATCCTTTCCAAATTTGACTACGGCGCATTCCTGTACGCTAGTGCTCCCAAGCAATTTCTTCGTAAACTTGATCGCATCCAAAACTCGTGTCTGCGTCTCTGTATCGGAGTACTTAACTCCTCTCCGATTCCAGCCATTTTGGCAGAGTCGGGATTCCTTCTTCTTTTCATTCGAATACTCTTATTAGGTGAAAGATTTCTGATTAAACGCCTTCCCATTAGTAATTCTAAACTCCTAAGTTCCTATCAATTTATTTCCGATAACTGGCGCTTCTCTCCTCGCAATATATTATCCTCGATCTCTTCTCGGCTTATGCTCTTCTTGCCTTTTGTTCTCCCTTTCGCCAAACCACCATACTTCACTTTTAATTTCTTTGAATTCAAGCATTCTCCGAAGTTATTTGTTCTCCCCGCGGATATTAAATCTCTTTGTCACCCTGCCGTTCAAAACGAATTCAATCACATGTTATTACTTTCCTTCCCATACAATTATCTACATGGATGGTTCGAAGTCTGATGTTGGCGTAGGGGCTGCGTTCATTAAACCCGCGCTTACCTATTCCGAATCCTTTCGGTTGCCCTTCTATTCTTTTATTTTTCTTGCCGAATCTATGGCTATCCTGCAGGTAGTCCTTTTCATATCCTCGACAAATAACACCTCTAGATTCCTCCTATCCTCGGAGTCGAAAAGTGTTTTATTGACTATCTTCTCTCCTTTTCCTACCCATGTCACTGATCCCATAATTCTCCAAATTCGTTCTTTAATTTCTAATTTATTTGCATCCCGCTCTGTTGTAATTGATCTACTATGGATTCCTGGTCATTATTCCTGGCAACGAGTTAGTTGACTCGGCACGTTCGGCGGCGACCAATGGTCTATTCATTAGTAGATTTCCTGCTCAAACTCTCTACTGTCTTTCTTATCGTTCCCACCACGATTTCTGGACCGGATTCTATCCTTCATTCTTTATCCTCGATCTTTTTACCTTTCTGTTCAACCCTTTTCTTCCTCTCTTCCCTGGTTTAATCTTTTTACCTTAGCCGTTCGATTATTTACTCTATAGTTCGCCTGCCGGTTCAATCATACTTTTCTTCCGGCTTCTCTTTTCCGTTTTTCTATTGTTCAATCTCCTTTGTGTGACCCTGCAGAGCTCAATTATACCTGTGATGCGAATCACATTTTGTTCGAATGCCCCTTTATTTCCTCCGAACGTTCTACTCTGTATTCTAGTCTTCTGCGCCTTGGCCTCCCTACTCCTTATAGTGTTCACTCCATTTTTGCATTCCCCTCTCTCAATATAGTTCCTTTGTTGGCCTTCTTTATCTCCTCAATTTCTAATCTTTTCCCCTTATATAATGGACAATTCTCTGCGTTGGGTTAGTTCCACTGTTGACGCCCCCCCACCCACCCAAAAAAAAAAAAAAAAAAAAAAAGGATCAAAGTGGTTTGAAAATCAAACAAAATCAAAAGATATGCTTTAAAAACGGAAAAAAGAAGTGACGGATTGGTCCAAAACAAAAATAGTATTTGCATTAAAACTTCTTAAAAAATAACTTTAAATTATTCCTTATTTTTCCTAAATCGTTCTTCTCAAATTATTCGCAGCTAACGTTAATAACACTATCCATCATCAGCGCAACAAAAAAAAAAAAAAAAAAAAACTTAACATGGAAAAAATCCAAGCTATATGTGAATCGCAATAGATAAAATTATTTGCCAGCTTCTGACTGGTTCCTTTTCGATTTTCACGATTTGAGGGCCGCGAATAATTATCTATCGTTTTGTTTCTTTTTTCGAGCTCAGCAGTTACATTAAAAGCTCGGTACACATTATTTTCAGTATGCGTCAGCGGGATATTCTACCGGAACGTTTAACACTACAGCTTAACAAATTGTTTCTCTATTTTGCATTTCGAAACCTCGGCTATCGCGTGACATAGTTGAGATTAGTTAATTGCATTGGCGCACTCAAGGGGGGTGCCCCGGGGCCATTGCTCCCCCCAAAAAATCTTCGAAATCTTAATTTCGTTTTGTAATGTTTTGTTTTACTTAATTTTTTTTTTTTTAAAACATACATATTTATTTACTTTTTGCTTATATTACAAGTATAATGTTATATACTTTTAGCTAATTTTTTAAAAATAAAATTCGTATGCTAACCTAATTTGTGCTTATTACAAACATAATGTTACGTTTCTATTATTATTATTATTATTTTTTTAAAATAAAATTCGTCAGTTTTGTAATCTTTTAAAAAATAATATTCGTTAATTTTGTGTTTTTTTTTAATTTTTTTAATTTTAATTTACAAACCACGGAAATAGATAGGTACTTAGTCGAGGTACCGAGTTACCACCCCCTAACTCATCTTCTAAATTCTAGCACCGAACAAAAAAAAATCCTGAGTGCGCCTTTGGTTAATTGTGTTTTGTTCGGGTAGAATATCCCCCACTATCGCACATTGGAAAGTTCCGAAAATTTCACTTTTGCTAAGACTGTAGTTGACGCCCCCCCCCCCCCAAAAAACAGATGAAAAAGGAAAAAGAAAATATTGCATTTCGCTTGGGGGGCCCATGTAGCACATTACTTGCGTTTCTGATTTTGCTCTGATTATAATATGGACGTGGTTTGTACCGGAAAAAACAGACGAATGGTTAAAATGCCGTCGTTTTGTAAATAAGATTTACCGACAAAAGGATTTCGAAAAACCGTTTAAAAAGTTTTAAAAAGTTTTCAAAAGTTTCATTAAAGTAATTAGTTATTTAAAAATCGCGGAAGAATAACTACTACTTTATAAGTCATTAGAAATTCCAAAAGTTCTTTAGGCGATGACGATGAAGCCGCACAATAATGATTGCAGTGCGGCCGGCTATAAGTTCCCTTCGTAGCATTAAGATGCGGGGGATATACACGTATGTATAAACCAGATTATAGAAACGTAGTACGTGCCTTTTCGAATGTAGTAGTGCCTGATTTGGATTTTGCTGGGAAAATTTTAAGTATTAGAATTTTTTCAAAATTTCCTTATCGCCTCTGATCAGTTACTGATCTGACATTATTACGTCGCATGTAGTTCAGAGAACCGAGTCACCATTATTTCGCGATAATACACTCTTGCCGAGTATTAATGTAGTATTTACAACATGCAAAATGCGAAAGAATTGAATTTACATAATTTTAAAATTGGTCATCGCGTGATAATTGTAACAATGATCAAGCTACGGTGGTAAACCGCGGAGTCGTCGACTAAAAATTATCAGATGATCAAACCATCATCTATTGCATTTCTTTTGCCGAGGGATATGATACACAGATGAATAAACGAATCTGGACTGTGCGCGTAACGAATCAAAAATAAAAACATTTAAAACACAGTCGAAAACACACGAACGTTAAGCGCGCGAAATTGAACAATACGAGTTATTAATAAAAATCTCGAAATCGTCCGATTAAGAAAATTTAAATCATTACTACAGCGTATAACGATTTTTGTTGGGTTTTTTTTAATGATTAAAAAAAAAAAAAAAAAAGGGTTAAAATCAAATATTGTAATAAACGATAAACAAGATCCGTGATGAGGAATGTAACAAATCAGTCGAATCGGAAAATTTTCCATAATAAAAGGAAAAAGGTCGCTAGTTATTTAAAATGAACTGATCGGTTTTTTCTGTAAACTGGCCAATACTTCTTTACTGGCATAACGATGAACATGAATTTTAGTAATGGATATATCGTGAAATATAAAGTATAGAGGCAATGTACCACCACTCAGAAAACAATAAATGAACACGACACAGTGTAAAATCTTACACTACGAAAATGTTATCGTACTGACGGACATATAAATTACTGTACACTATCGTGTTGAATTTGACGATTAATAAAAAAGTTTTTATTAGTCTTTATCGATCACGATCAAGAATCGGTTGACTGCTTTTAAGAAATAAGAACGGGCTCTTCTCACGATGTTGACATAAAAAAAAAAGGTAACACTGACAAATGTTTCGCGTGTCCCTCTCAACAGACAGGTATAAAATGTAAATTAGCCCGGTAGCTTTTTTTTTCCTTTCTTAGGAACCGATTGGATTTAATTTTTTTTGAATTGTACGTGTTCGATATTTACATTATTATGAGTTCCTTTCGTTTTTATTAATTTAGGCAATGACGTAACAGGCAAAGAGAAGGTCTGCGCGTTTGTTCATTAGTAAAAAGTCGATGATACGGTTTTCAGGGTGGAGAAACTGAAAAAGAGGGGGAAAAGCCCCGATATTTCTGGTTCTATCAAAGTAGAGTCCTACTTTTCCATCTGAAGAATATGTACATCTCTCCACAGTTCCGTTAATTTTAAAGACCAAATGAACTCTCTACATCGTTCAGGCCGAAAAATAAAAAATAAATAAGTAAAAATAGGCTTGTAAGCAATAATCTATACACAAAAAATACAAAAACATTTAAGTCAATGACCCGACAATATTAACTTCGAAAAAACAAAAACCCGATTAGTCATACACACTGCGAGCATATTTTAATTGCCGAAGTTCTTTATACGACCGTTAACGTTTTTGCATGAATACTGTATGATTTTTAACAGAAAAGAGATATTTGATGTAAAGAAAATCGAAAAAAAACCAAAAACACACATGACAAAATTTACATTTTCGCTTACGGAGAAACGGTAGGTAAAATTGGTTAAATGGAAATGATGGTTACAACAACGTTCGATTAAAAGGTGTTTAGAGTTGGTCTAAAATTTGAATTCGGAAATAATGATAGGATAGAAACGAGGCCAGCGCATTCAGAAAAAAGCGTTTTTGATGGACCGAATTAAAAACACGTCCGATGAAAATACAAAAGAAAAAGAAAAAAGAGCAACACGGGGAGGCCCATTAGGATTTTCTGGGCACGCAATTATCTTCGGATAGAATTAGCGCTTCCGAAGAGTCTCGGCAACATCGTTTAATTGGTCCAGCATAAAGGAAACCGCCAATTCTCTAATTCTCTCCCCTCGGCTGTTAGCCATTCTTCGTATCATGCTCGGCGCAATACCGCAACACTAATCGATGTTCGACCTGACTCGGAATACCATCGGGGCTCTGTTCGTCGCATGGGCAATGTGTTCGTTCGGCAACACCTAGGTGTCGGTGTGTGCGGGCGCATTTATTTAATATTTCGGTCGGCAGCTATTCGGCACATTAATAGCAGCTGCGGAGAAAAGGCTATCCGAAATAATTGTTACATATTAGAAAAGCGATCGGCATGATAAAACAAAAAAAAAAAAGTCGGAACGGAAGAGAAGCGCAACAACCGGCGACAGAAATATGAAATAGTCAAGACTAATATGTATTATCGTCGAAAGTGGTTGCGGCGACGACGCGCGGCTCCCGTCGGTATATTTAAAAAGCAACTGGCAACTATAAAGCCGACACGTGAAATCATGGAAATCGTTTGAACAAAACCTCATCTACACATGATCTACGACGTATCTGTGGCACAGTTATAATATCCATCGTAAAACCGACCAGACCCCAATTATTACTCTGCCGGAATAACGTTTAATGCTCCATAATAGAAAAGGCCTAAAACTAGCCAATAAAACAAGCGAAAAAATTAAATAAAAAACATATACGCATATACATATACTATACATATACACACATATATGTAATGTCTGCATGATATTCGAAGCCAGAAAGAACTAAAAATAAACACGGCGAAAAATTATCCTTAAATTGTGACGCTAAAAATTCCACGACAATATCACGAAAGTGATTTACCACCCCCGGTTAAAATTCGCTGCTGACGGTCACTAAGGGTCAGTGGCAATATTTGCTTCTGCTTCTTTAAGAAACACCTGGCGCTCAATGGATTATCTGTATAATTAATAATTAACAATAATTAGGGCCGTATTTGACCAAACCCTCTCGAAATGGCTGCGAATTGAATTAAATGGACCGAAACTCAGAATAAATTTGTTTATTTTCAATTTTTCACAAAAGAAAAGAAAATTTAAATTTTTTTGAATTCTATGGAAACGACTATTCTTATTCGTTTTTATTGTAGTATTCAAATATTGCATATACAACATAATTGAATACAAGGCTTTACTGTGCTATTTATAAATAAATATATTTCATGATAACACATATATATATATATATATATATATATAAAAATATTTTCATAACCCCTCCCGAAATTTTGGTCTCCTAACAATAACATTATATATATATATATATATAAAAATATTTTCATAACCCCTCCCGAAATTTTGGTCTCCTGACAATAAGATAACTCGGCCACTTTGGCCTCGCAAGGGGCTGTGCCCCTTGACCCCTCTTGCTTTCATTTCTGTCTCTTTCTCTTCTATACTTTGTATAAAATGACCAAAATTTACAACGTAATTCTTACTGGCATCAACACACACAAAAAATAACATAACCACAAAAATCCTATTTTAACATTTACCTTCCGATATATAAAATTAAGACATTTTTTATATAACAATAACAAAAATCCTACAAAATATAACAAACGTTACATAAAATTGGGGCCTTTTATCTGGGACATTTTTTGGAATGGGGGGTAGCCTAAGAATTACGTTGTAATTAATATATATATATTAATTACAACGTAATTCTTCCCCCCTTCCAAAAAATGTCCCAAAAAAATGTCACAGAAAAATGTCCCAATTTTATGTAACGCAAAATGTCCCAAAAAAAATTTCCCAATTTTATGTAACGTTTGTTATATTTTATAGGATTTTTGTTATTGTTATTTAAAAAATGTCACAATTTTATGTAATGAAATATGTAACGAAAAATGTAACGAAAAAGTGTCTTAATTTTATATAATGAAAGTTAAATGTTAGAATAGGACTTTTGTGGTTATGTTATTTTTTGTGTGTGTTGATGACCGGTAAGAATTACGTTGTAAATTTTGATCATTTTATACAAAGTATAGAAGACAGAAATGAAAACAAGAGGGGTCAAGGGGCACAGCCCCTTGCGAGGCCAAAATGACCGAGTTTATATATATATATATATATAAACGATGATATTGGTAATTTAAAATAATCTCTGCAATCAAAATATTTCGTTATTTTTATATTCAATTAACGTTGTTTTGTTAAGTGGTTCCTAGTCATGTACGGATAGTGGACAATAAAATGACGGATCTCCAGACCGAGTTGCTGCGTCCTCGCTCATTTACTTTTCGGAAAATTTTGAGGGTTTAATCCTTCTTTGCAGTAAACACAATTTTAGAGTTTTGTGTGAGTTTTATATGTACCATTCGTTTCCAATATACACGATCCTTCTACCTCGCTGTACCTTTCCTACCGGTGATTCCGTGATTTTCCTTTGGTTTGTAGTTTCGATTATTCGTTTGCGTTTTAATTATACTCTGCTGTCTTCATCTCGTTTTCGTTTCGGCATCTGCCTCGTGTTGTGTCCTCTTCATCCGAACGACGAAACTCTCTGCGATGTTCACCATGTCCTGTTTGAATGTTCTTCGCTCACCTATTTTCTATATGATCAAACGTTAACTTTTGGTCTGCTTGCTGCTTATTGTGCTTTTTATATCCTGTTGTTTCCCCTTTTTTGACTATATTATCCTTCTTAGTTGTTTCATTTTCGCAATGTCTGATGGTATTGCTATTTGATTGAAGCTCTTATCTCTTTTAGGCAAAGGTTCCTTGTTAACGGACCTATAAAAAAAAAAAAAAAAGAAAAAAAAAGAAAAAAAAAGAAAAGAAAAGAGAATGCACGATTGATTCCGAACATTATTTTAAGTTGTACACGAGTTTTAAATTGCGTATGTGACAACTACGCGGTTATCAATTATTCCGTAAGAAGAAGTACGGCAGCAGTCGGTGATGAAGGTGTACCTCTGTAATCTAAACTGTAATCTGAATGTGTTATAAAACCCGGTAACCAGATGTTCTGCACTTTGGCAGTTGGTGCCTACATTGCTAACCGGTAGATGACTGCCTCGGTGTGAGCGATTCTGATTCGCGATAGGAGTACTCCCGAAAACCTTCGATCCCCCGAAGTACGCCTCTCAACGGACATTTGCTTTAGATTGCCGATTATGTTTAAAACTAGTCGAGTTGCGTCATTTCGTTACGTGCGCGTACATGTCTTCGGCTGATATTGACAATATTAACGGTACTGACGGAAGTTTTTTTTAAATAATTTATCAACTTCGAGAGTTCGTTTCTATTAATCTTTAAATAACATCTTCACCAATACTATATATATGCATATACTTGTATCTAGGTTATTTCGTTCGCGCGGATATTTTTGAATTTTTGTCCGTAAAGAAAAAAAAATTGAAATATTTAATTGTAATGCGGATGGACTGAAACGAATATCGTGGTGATGCTAAAGGGATTAATTAAGTATATTCAAGTTGCCCTAATCCAGTTATATCGTTCTCAGTACTGTTAAGTTAGCAACACGCTATTAAACACAAAATATATTTATGATTAAAAATTATAATAAATTATACAAAAATAGCTGACTGGTTAGATGCGTGTAATCGTGGCGTTATTACTGAAATTATTTTAATTTTTTCTATCTTAGACTTCCTGGTCCTTATTGCGCCTCCTCAACATACTTCCCTCCCAGGCCATTATCGCAGTGGTCGGTTCCTTCATGCTGGCTATTTCTGACCCAATCGATATTTAACTAATCGCCTCGTTTTTTGGGTTTGGTTCCATTTCGCCTAAAAGTGAAACGAGTATAGTAATGGATGTATCATTTATAAAAATAAATCGAGCGCAGGTGAATATATGTAATATTTATAATTTTAAATATTTATTGCAACTTATGTTTTATATGAAATGATGGTATTCAATTAGATTACGGCAATGGAAAACAAAAAAAAAAAACTGTCATTCATTAAAGAATTATTTTTCTTTTCATTTGCTATAAATTTTTGTTTTATACGTCAAACTAGAAAAATGAAAGATGCGGAGGTATTACAATTGATGAAAACGGATCTGATATTAATGGACATAATTAAAAAACGCAAAATTAATTTCTTTGGACATTTCACGAGAGGATCAACATATCACCCCTTCTGCACACAATTATGATGAGAGCGGTAGAAGAGAGGAGGGAACGAGGAAGAAGAAGGATTTCTTGACTCCAAAATAATACTAAGCAATGGACTGAAGGTACAAAAGTAGGAGAATTGTTCCAGGTTACAAGAAATCGAGACGCATTTCGTCATATGGTTGAATCTATGAAAAATGGTTAAGCTATACCCGAATCGGGTTGCACGAAGAAGAAGAAGAAGAAGAAGAACGTCAAAAGTATAATGTAAAATATTTGAACAATTACACGCAATAGCGTCTTTTTATACTCTCTTTTTTTTCATTTTTTAATATTAAACGGTAATCTATTAGCAATTTGTTAAATTAAGACATTTTAAATAGAAAAATAAAATGTCATTTTTTCTTTTTCTTTTTTTTTTTTTTTTTTTTTTTTTTTGAATTTACCAAAAAATTGCGTCTATCCAGTGGACTTGAGACATTATAAACGAAAGAAGAGAAATATTAGAATCTAATTCGATTGGACACTAGGGAAATAAAGAGGAAGCAAGGCATACTGCAAACGAGAAAAGCGAGAGTAATTGTACGGGGTGGGGATTCTTTATTTCAAAGGTTCGAAGTAAAAATATAAACGTTCAGGTAAAAGGGAAGAACATTCAAATAGAATATGATTGAGGTCGCATGTCAAATAGCAGTTATGAGAGTGTAACGGACAATCAGAAGATATAGCGGGAGCGAATCCTGTGAAGAACGGAAGGAGATTAATGTTCATGTTACACTAAATATCAATAAGGCTTTTATATACTGACTGATAAGGCGGGTGGATACAGCACTGGACTTCGAATGGAATAACTCGCAAATATTCTTTATCGGAATCGTCGTTTCGTATATATTTACATTAAACATTTTTTTTTTTTTTTTTTTATCTTTTTCCACTGTACCAGTCGAGGGACCACAAACAGCGCCGATATTAATTTTAATATATGTATTATGATGATAGAAATGTGACCAATCCAAAGCCCTCCAGTGAGGGGTTTGGCTTATAATAGTTCACTACAACTTATAAAAAGGGATACAAAGTCTAGAGAAGGACGAAAAGCGACATAAGCAGTACAGCACAATTTTGACCATATGGCCCTTAGGATATAAAAAGCGAATGGGATGGATTTTAAGAGAAAACAACATGAGATTAGTACAGCAGCGTGTACAATGTAATATTTAGAGCACAATCGTCATGATAACAGTGCTATTTAGTGTATTTCATAAAAGCTCGGCACGCATTTAGTGTGCAAGAGTGCGAGCACCACAACAATCGCCTTATGGAACGTTATCCATACGTAGCAAGTCTACTTCTTATGATATCTGATAAAAACTCGAACACCATGGCAATCACTAAGTTAAGAGTGACCCATACATGTCATGTTTATTTGTGTCAGATGACCCGGATCCCATAGTAACCGTTGCTGTTTGGTCGGACAACAGAGTCCGGTGAAGTAAATACTTGATAAAAGTTTCGAGTGATAATAACTGATGCTAACGTATTTAAAACTAAATGCACTTAAGTTATGGGAAGAGCGTCACGACACCACTTCCTTCTCTTTAACCTTCTTCTCGGATTACCCGGAAGAGTATTTATAAACATGCTACTAACTTTAGGATTGGGATGTAGATTTAGATTTTCAAAGAATTTGCTATACTGTTGAGTATGAACTGATTTAACAAAAGGAACATGCAGATCTCGATGGAGAGTTAGGTTTGAAACATATTTTGGCGCTGCTGCAATCCCTCGGAGGATAATGGACTGCTGACTCTGAATACGAGCAAGGTTGCTTCTACTTGTATTTCCATATAGTTCTAGGCCATACCTCCTCCACACCGGAGCTATATTAGCGGTATTTTTTCAAAAAAAACTTTAACAGCCGAATCAAATAGCAAAAAAAAATGTTGCGTTCAGCCTTCTATCCTACGGTTAATAATTGTGGAACCAAACTCGGAATTAAGAGATCAGTTTAAAATTCCTCAATGATGACGACGCGCTATTGCCAACACGAAATCATTCGTACGTTTGTCTGTTTTCTTTTTATCCATTGAGTGAGCGAAATCTTAAATTTTAGCGAAATGGGAATTAGGCAAATTGGGAATTTGGCGAAATGGGAAGTTACCCTTTTTTTGTTGCTGCTGAAGGTCCTTTACTGACGTGCCAAAAAATAAAAAAATAAAAAAAAGGTGTAAGAATAAACAGTAATATTCACGAGCAAGGGAAAAAGCTTTAAGACCTTTCTTTCGATAATTATATCATGCTAAGATTTGATGATAGTTACAATAACACCATACCGAGCATACGTTCGAGGAACTACGTAAATTCGACCTGCCTCATCATAATTTTATGATTTTTCATCATTACGGTTTTCTGAATTATTTTCGATTTTGTTAAAAAATGTTTCTCACCGTTTATTTCAAACTCGTAGATGCCAGCAAAAATTAAGCAGCGGTTTAAAAACGGTATTTTCCTTATAATACTACCCCCCATCGGCGTTGAGGTACTATTTTTATTTTATTTTATTTTATTTTATTTTATTTTATTTATTTTTTTTGACATGTTCGCTCCTAAAGCAACAAGAAAGGGATCAGGAATTAAATGGTGATTCGGCTAGAAATAGCCAGAATGAAGGGACCAAGCACTGGGGTAATAGCTTGGGAGGGAAGCGACAGAATGTATGGGGTGCAATAAGGACCGGGAAGTCTAATATTTAACGAATTTAAATAAAGAATGGCACGTTCCGGTCAAAAGGAATGGGCATTCGAAGATGATATGATCGCAGACAGCTTCATGATTCGGGATGAAGCTAAAAAACACATGTGCAGGATTCAAAATATTTTCAATTGAAAAACAATATCCGCTTCCGAACACGTTCTTCCTTTTACTCTTCTCTTTTGTCAATTGGTCTTCCAACTCCGTATTGTGCATCTTTTGTTCTCTCCTTACCATCACCCTCGGTCATTCCAGCATTTGAGTCTTTCCTCTCTTCCATATCTGATCGCATAAACATCTGATTCCGCTTCTCATTCTTCCCCCTCTTCTTGGGCCAATGTCTTTATGACGAACCCAAAAAAAAAAAAAAAAAAAAAAAACAACAAAAAAAACGTTTATATTTTTACTTGGAACCTTTGAAATAAAGAATCCCCACCGCGTACAATTACTCTCGCTTTTCTCGTTTGCAGTCCTCCATGCCTTGCTTCCTCTTTATTTCCCTAGTGTCCAATCGAATTAAATTCTAATATTTCTCTTCTTTCGTTTATAATGTCTCAAAAGTAAAAAAAAAAAAACGAAAATATTTCTAAACGGGACGAGTTTTTTAAATGTACCCTCTTTAAAGTTCGACTACTGAATTAAATCGCAATTTATAATAACAATTTTTCAATTTACAATTTTAAAAAGTGAAAATAAATCGAATCGAATCGAATCGAATCGAATTAATTTTGTTCGATTAGATATTTCGAATAGAAAGCGCAAGTCTCTTACAACAGTGATTTAAAATTATTCATTTTCCATTCTAAACTGTATCTGATTGGTTCCGGCAAATTTCTAATTTCCGTCATTTCTTTTAACGATGATTTGTTTCGTCACGATATCTTCGTCGGTTAATTAAATTGTATCTTCCATCAGAAAAGGACCTCTCACCAGTTTTACGTCCGGCTTCTATCGAACGCAGATTTACTGATTAGCTTTAGTTCAAAAAAACGGAACAGATACGTAAATTGTCACGAAATTACCGCTCTTTTTGAATATACCGGATTTCTACGCGCGTACACAAAAATAACGATGGCCCGTACAAACTTCTTTGTTTTATCGATGGAAATTGAATTATCCTAAACCGCGGAAAAATCATTTTAATAGAAAAATAAACGAAACCGCTCCCTTCAATCCGATCCGACCCTTGTGAAAGAGTTCCTATTTGCACCCTATTACGAAGGATATCAATTAAAACAAAAAACACGGAGCTTTGATTAGCCAACACTGTGTCAAGCAGAGAATGTGTGTAAATAAGCGATACCGTAACTATGCGTGCTAGAATTTGTTATTACCCTAATATATAGAGTAACGTGTACTATTAGGTTCGACTGTTCGAACCCTCTCACCGGGAATAGGTTTCCCGAGGAGTCAACATGGCACGAAAAAACGCTGACTCATCATTTCGCGGACACCTAATAAGTATTCCCCGAAATAGCGCTTATTCATCAATCAGGAAGGCGTTCATCAATGCTCCAAAGGCGAAGAAGCATTGTTATTGGCGGGATATTCGCTCTACGTGCGGCCAAATAATAATCGATTTTCATTATCGAAATGATAGGTGCCACACAATCGCTACTGATTAACTATACTACTACCCGGGTTTAAAAGGTATTTTCGTTTTTTATTCTACGAGCTAACTTTTTCGTTTTTATTAATTAACAGCGAAACGGATTCGACTAAAATTCGAGAAAGATTTCTTTCATTTCATTAGTATTGTCGAATTTTTAATTATTTTTTTTTTTTTTTTTCATTTTAAACAACAGAATACACATTTATCTCGATTAATACAAAAACTATATGACATAAATCGGGGGGGGGGGGGGGGGTGAACAGTTTGATGGATTCCATTCTTTCTACTAATTTAGTGTGAATTCGAAATCATCGATCTTTTTTTCCTTGATTTTTCTTGAGTTCAGCCGTAAAAAATCTCAAATAACGGAGATAAACGGTATGAGAAACCGAAAAGGGAAAAAAAGCAAATGCGTTAAAAATATCTGATAAACGTGTATTACTTTTGCAAACCGATAAACGGGGAAAAAAACAAGCAGCCGTGGGGCATACAGAGTTGATTATACAAAACGTGATTATTTATGATTTTACTTTTTTGAAAGGATAATTAGAAGGAGGATCTTCATTGCGAGGATATTTCGATGTAACTTGTTCTCCTTATTCATTCGTTAAGTAATTTTTAAGTTTCTGAAATTTTAGTGTTTTTTTATTTAATTACGAAATGCCGAGTTCTAAATATGAAATTGAAATGTTTGAGACATTCCGAATCATCGGAGAGCAGACTTGTACGTTAGTAAACGATGTCATCAAAATCATTAAGACCATCGATCGCTCGGCCATTATTTACGGTTCAGTTTTAAGCCGGGAACGAGGGAAAATTTTAGATCAGAAAATATAATTAGATTAAAAAACACCTGAACGACATCGCCCCCCCAGATGGAAATGTAACATCATCCCGGCAAAAAAGGTTAATTACAAAAAAGCACAAACTATCGAAGACTTTGCAATACGTTGAACGATGCATCAAACAGAACGCGACGATTGTGACAAAATAAACGAAGAATATGTTGCCATTATTAAATGCGGTGGTAAATACAAAAATTCAATTTAGAAACATTATCGTTTGTTGAACGTATTTGTTGATGAAACGTTATTTAATTGCCCCAAGTCATTTTAATTACACCGTTTTTTAATATAACATATATTCCGTCATATTTGAATTAATTTATTCTTCGTCAAAAAATAAAATTCACACTAACATTAACAACTTCATATTCATTTAGAAAATCTCTGAAATTTTACTAAAAACGAAAAAGAAATATATGTTTTATTCGACCGAAAGGCATAAATGATAAGATTGATAATACGGATGAAATAGTTTTAATTAAGCTTCTAGAACGAATCCCAGAAGATATAATGCAAAAAGAAATAGCTACTTGGAAAGTATTAATTAAGCAATGGTTGGTTGATAACATTAATGAGTGACATTAGGTTAGATAAATTGGGAACTGGCTATGAGAATCGACCATTCGTATTTTGAAATTGTATAATGATAACTAGTTCCTTTTTGTTTTCATCTTTCTTAGATTTTGCTTTATTATTATTATTCTATTTTTATTATTTTTTATTTGCTCATTATTTATAATTATGAAAATTAATAGTATAATTCTAAAGAAATATTGCAACATATTTTGTGAATAAACAAGCGTGTTGAGTACACGCAAACGGGCAGTATGCCTTGTGGGACCTACAACTTATTTAAAAAAAAAACAGAAAGGAAAAAATTGTCAGCTGTTGTTATTGAAGAAAAATAAAATTACTCCAAGTTCCGATTATAATAATTGCGAATTTGAAATACGTGCATTTTTACAAAAATATTTCGACTGTCACTTTTATATAGATGATTATTTCTCGCTCGAATTAATGTTGGAACGGCTAAGTTGTAGAATTTTCTATGATAATACATTAGACGCATATAATTTTGAAGGTACTTTTTTTCACTAACAATTTTGGACAGAACTTTCCTCGTAACGAATAAAATTACCAGTCATTTCCTTACAAGTTTAACACTTCGGCCAAATATATACCTTGAAGAGCGACATACCGCCTCATTCCATAATAAATGATATAGTAGTATAATAGAAAAAGTAAATAAGATAACAGCGCAACAGAGTATGAATTATGCCTAGCAGGAAATTTCTGATACAAGCTTAATTGTCGAAGATTTTTAAAGCGCGTTGATTATAAAACTACTTTCGTGAATAATAATGATTAGAACTTTAATTGGATAAATTACACTTGAAAATATCATAATTTAGTAAAAGTTCTAGCCCGGATCATCGCGGAAGAGATACCGAAAATATTATTCACCATTTCTTATCCACGGGAAATATTTGAAAAATCTTTAGATTAGAAAAGGGAAACGATGGCGATTACATAAAATATGTAATAGCTGAATTTCACAGATGGAAGATTTAAAACATTTCTAAAATACATTGGAAACCGGATAAAAAGCACGACTCTACGCAGCCGCATTGACTTTCACAGTGGTTAAAATTTGGAAAAAAATAAATTAAGATACTCTTTTAAACTACATAAAACTGTGACAATTCAGTTGTAAATCCGCTTTTATTTCGGCCAGCTCTTCTCCCTTTTAAATTAATATTATATATATATATATATATATATATATATATATATATATATATATATATATATATATATATATATATATATATATATGTATATACGTAAACGCACAAAAAAGAAACATATATAAATTTTATATTATTCGCACTATTCGTACTATATTTATAAAATCATGTAATTGTTTTTTGCCTTTTCAGACAAAAGGTAATGTATTACTTAATTTTGTTTCCTTGAGTTTACCAACGGACGGCATTAACGCTACAGTTTACCAGGAGCGAAGAAAGAAATAGACCACAATGCAGTTAGACACTTGGAACAGGAAGGAAACAATAATAGGAACTACCGACGTGAAGGAAGCATAAGAATGAAGAATTTAGAGCGTAGGAAGAGACACAAGTCTAGGAGATGAAAGTAGAAACACAAACTTTTATTCAGGGAAAAAATGTGATTGGCGTCGCAAATGACGAAAAGAAGAGGTTATTAGAAGAAAAGCGAAAAAAAGATGAATCAGAAAATTACGGCCGAAGCTAAGATAACCAGTGGGAAAAATGAAGAAACGACTGAGATGAGGATAATTGTGGTACTATGGTCGGAAAATTGGGGAAAGGCTGAATAAAGAGTGTAACAGATTGAGGATTAGTAAAAAGAGAAGGATAAATACATCGGCAAAGTTTAGGGTAATTATTCGGAAAGAAAATGAATGCTAGAAGCGGAAAATTTGGTAATAAATCGACCGGCATGTGCAGCAGATCGGGCTAGCAACTTCAATTCCTGCACGACTAGAAGACGCGTAGGAAGTGAATATAAAACGGTAGAAGAAAATTTTAAAAGATCGGATAAAAATGATAACTAGGGAAGGCTGGACGCGTTTGGCATTAGAAACAACAACAAAAGTATTCGAATAATTAGAAAAGAGATATAGAGGACAGCAACAGAATAGATAAGGATTCGGCAGTGAAGATAGAGTCGAAGGAAGGTGATTACCGATTCAGAATGATCAAGAAACGAGATGCTAAACTTTCGGCTTCTTTAAACCATGAGTGTAAAAATAAGATAGTGAAAGAGAAATGTAAAATAACAAGGGGGTGATTAGCCGACTACAAATTACAAGTGTAAATTAGGTTTTATTAGCATTATGTTTTGTTGTTTTTTTGTTTTTTTTTAATTTCACTCATTGGCTGCCACATTTCTCTTTTTATCTTTTATATTTTTTAATGCTATTCTCTTCTCGAGGAAATAATCTTGTTCAAAAAAACAATCTTGCCTTCAGCGTGGCGTTCGTAATTAAGAACTTCCGATGCGTTCGATAGTGGCAGCGGTTGCAAGATATTACATAGTGGAGCCGATTTAGCATTGGTATCTGCAGCAGTGTTTCCGGGGAAAAAGATACTTATTTCGATACCCAAAAGGAAAATAATCTGACATCAGCTGTATAATTAACACGGTTACATTGTTCGTTGCGTGATGTTGGGTAAGTGTGATTATAGCAGCGTGGGAATCAAAATCTGTGAGGATGCGACTGAAAATGGAGGTGATTGACTTACTTCATAGGGCTAAGAGTTTGGTATCAAGGGCAGAGCGGTGATTTTGCAAGCGAAAACTGATGAAATACCGACAAAGTAGGAGAAGACTCGGAATTGGAGGGAATAACTCCGCTTCATCGTCAATGCGGTAGATCTGATAATTGGGAATAGTTTTGCTAATTAACCGAGAAATCTGTAATAACTGGTAGACTGTGTTCTAAGGTGGAAGAGGTGGTAATAATACCTTTTAAAGTAGTTTCGATCGGATGTTGTAGTTTAAAATAGTTTTAAAAAGTTTAGGAACAGAATCATCGGTAAAGGATCACGGAAGTTAAGTAATCATTTTTACTGACCCTGGTGTCGCGAAACTGCTCGTGCAAAGTTTAGAATGATCCGCAACCCAAAAAAGGTTTTTATATTAAAACAAAAAAAAAAAGAAAATTGAAATTCATTTTCGAAAAAGTACTTAAATTTTTGCTTAAATCAAAATGCGGCAAACATTCGTCTCGGCACCGCCGCAGCAAAATATAGCAGTATTAAAATTTATATGAGTACAGCAGCATTGAAATTTATATAAGGAAGGTACTTCGTGAGTCACATGAACACGCGCGCTCGCAGTAAGACGATACGAACCGAGTTTACGAGAGGAACGTTGAGGAAACAAGTTCGTTTTCGTTTATCGATTTCAAAAAAAAAAAAAAAAAAAACATTCTAGATGAAGGCTATAATGAAAATCTCTAGGATAACAACCGTCCTGTGGAGAAGTAAATTATCTTTAACAATCGCGATATCATCGAATGGAATTAAACGCGTTTTCCTCCGTGGAAATTTCCCAGCAAACACAACGCAGATAGGGATGCGTAAGCTTTGGTCTTTCCACCGGGTTTTTTTAATTTTTGACAACGACGAACCTGGTGATTCTTTTGTTAATCGAAAGGAAAGATTTCCACTCGTTCTATACATATATATATATGTATGTATGTATGTATGTATAACTGTATACAGGACCGAGTGAATTTATTTAGTTTTCACCGCCCCATCGCCGAAACCGGAACTGCAGAATTACTAACGAAATTCAGAAATATACGTGATGACGGCACAACATCCTGACGATCCGGCTGCTTGCGAGAAGCGAACGGCGGAATTTAGTAGCGAAAGGGATAACAATGGTAACCGACTAGTCCGGTTTTAACATTTACATAATAAGGCCATTTGAAGGGATAAAGGCGCTCAGTTTTAGCTCATTTTGTATTAAATGCGTCCGCCAGAGGAATATAAGAATTTCATACACTATCTATCTTATATAGTAAAACAGCAGCCACTATTGCACAATTTATATCATCTGCCACTATTTATATAATCCCAGCTTTATGTATATACATATACATACATATACATACATATATATATATATATATATATATATATATATATATATATATATATATATATATATATATATATATATGTATGTATGTATGTATGTGTGTGGAACAGAGAAGCTTCACTCAGACCAAAGACCAACAACCGTTTTAATTAATCAGGGTAAACTACTCAGAATGCATGATAACAATGATCGTTTGAAAAATTTTGCACATTCTTAACGTCATTTTCATTTCGCTGTTCCTTTCGTCGCCATTCCTTTTATTGAAGCATGGAAAACAAAAAGAAGATTAGGAGAAAAATTATAAGAGGTACCGCGCGGAACAGGCTTATTGACCGTCCGCTAAAAAAAAAATATATAACTGGGAAGAGGTAAGTAATAAATTTCTGACTGTATCGAAAAACTCGCAAAGTACGTAACCGTGACATGCTCCTATTTCGGCCTTGTTTGTTTTGTTTTTGTTGTTGAAAAGACAAGTGTTCGCATGCACGACACAACCTATGAACATTAACCCAGCGAAAGAACTGTTCAGATTCATAAGAGCCATCTTAGTAGGGTTGCTGTTTGCCCGTTCAAAAATAACTTAGAACAAGTATAAAAGAAGGTGGAAAAATAAAAGACATTTAAGCCAGCAACCGCGCATTTTATAATTCGTAATATGTATGCTTGAACAAGTGTGTCGAACGGACTCAGCAAATTAGTACTCATTTAGTTGAAGTGCACTTTTAAAACGAACCGGAATAATAATATTCTTCGCTTTGCATTATAGCAACGTGTCACGAATAGAGTTCACGAAAACCAGCTAACGAACTTCGCGAAAATTTCGTGCGTAAATGCGCGTTTACAAGAATACTTTATAGAATATTTTTTTAAATAACTCTATTAGGAAATAATTAAATTTTTCTGTACTGTTGCAGTTAGAGTAAAGCAACGGGTTCTGTTTAAAATCTAAACTAGCGGCGTGAAAAATGCATTTTTTTTTTTTTTAGTGTAGGATTTGCTTTTGAGTATTCGGCTTCGGCTTCGGTAGAATTCTGTCTTTTGTTTGCCAATTCGTACGGGGCAAATTTATCGAAAGATATTTCAATAATATACAATTTTATAATGTTAAGGGAAATAAAAACTTTTTTCAATTATTCTTAATATAAGTGTAGTATGAATAAGTTTTTTTTTTCTACACATTATTTCATTTATTGCGTGTAAAAATATTCAGATTTTTATTAATTTGACTTTCAACATTTAATAATCATCGATATAAAGCATATTTTATATTACAGATCAAAATTTCGCTTGTTTTACAATTTTCCGTTTCCAATATTTCTTCACTTTATTTTTTTCATATTGTTTTATTGCAATTCAACTATTGTTTTTATAGCTGTATCTCTTTACATACATGTATATTATCGCGTAGTTATTGTATCGAGGTTTATCGCTACTATGCGCGGAAGGGGGACACACGAATTGCTCACCAAGCACTAACACAGTGACAAGTCACACACGAATTCCGCACCAGACCCGAAATAGCCCACCCGCTGACAACTCGAATTGCGCACCGCCTTTAAAAAAAATACTCTGATTTTATAAAATCGACGAAGGAATAAAATGAGTAAAAGTCGCTCTTTCAGTGACTTCCAAAATGTGTTATCGTAATGAAACATTTACTATTTGGAATAATAACCGAACTACATTTCAGTCGATTAAAAAAGCCTTTAACGTTTGCGAAAAATACGCTACTATCCCGTTAGCAGTACGATTGTTATTCGAAATATTTTTTACAATCTAGAAACGTACACATATTTAAAGAAATGTTGCATAAAATAGAATAATTTTTGCACGAATATGATATAAAATAACGTAAATTACGATAATTTCTAACTGAATATGTAGAATTTTCAGCGCACGGCATATTATGTTTCATGAAGCTTCTATTTCACATTAATACAAAATACTTTCATATCAACTGATTAATGTACATAAAATATAAATGTGACCATGTAAAATTTTCGAGTTTGACAAATTAAATATATGTTGTTATAATATAGAGTTACTTAGAGTTTGAGGGAACCGAGTTTCGGGAAAGTTTCAGTTCAGATTTTATTTTATCCATTAATCAGTGTTTAATCTCATAATTGTCATTTGAATTAAAACCAAATTTGTTAAAAATCGTAATTTTTTCATTTAGTGTACCATGAAACAATACAAAGTATTCTACTTGAATTTTAAATGACAACGCAAAAATTTACCATTAAAATAAAATCCTATTTAAAACAATTTAATGATAAAATTTACAATGATAATAATTACGTAAATAAATAGTGTTAGTACTACTACCTTTTTTCGTTAAATGTTAGTTGGATTTAACAAGATAATTTTCCTTCGTCAAGTTTTTATAATTTGTAGTTTATTGTAAATTAAATAGTTTCTACTCTAGATAATAGATATTTTTGCGCACATTTGGTTGGTATTAATGTATTTTGTTAGATAAATGATAAAGAAGCAGAAGTTTAAACTCAAATTTAGGTTATGAGAATAAAAAAGTAATTCTTAGAAGCAACACTGAAATATGATTTCATTACTTCCGTGTAATATTTTCCATTAATACAGAACATGCCCGGGAAAAATTTTTTTTTTTTGAACTTCTAAGTTTCCAGCACCCTCCGGTAATTTAAATTTGAAGCTAAAATATCGTTATATTTTTCTTTCCAAAGTATCCGTTTATATATTTCCGAAAACTACATTCGTTTGCCGTTTTTAGATGCAAATGGGGTTTAAATTAAGTGCTTACTGGAAATGTTTATTGCGATGCAAAGTTTGTTGTTTATTGTATATTTTAAATTTCAGGAATAATATCGGTTGGTGATTTATGCATTTTGAAGTAATTTTTAGATAATTTTAAATTTGTCATATTACATATTCTTAACTCGTTGCGCGACTTTTAGCGCTCAGAGGTTAGAAAAGTTGTTCGAACGTTAGCATTTTCTGAAAGAGCATTTAATACTATTTTTGTATATAGCTTTACATTTTAACGTGTAAACGTCATAATTTTTCCTCATAAAAAAACATCAAAAATTATCATCCGGCTTATAATAAATTCATAACAGTAATTCGACACTGTTTAAATTACTGTTCTATTTTTAATCATAGAAATAAAATGATGTTTCAAAATTGTTATTTTACAGGGGCTTTGTAGACTTCAAACTGTTCTAGAAATATTCATCCCCATAATAAAACTGTTAACACTGATAATTGCTTAACATTAATGGTAACACGAAATTAACATTACTTACAAATAAGGAAAAATTTTAGCTGCCGCTATGTCAAGAGGTAGTATACACAAAGTTTAATCATAAATATAATTCTTTTGAAACTAGAAAGATAAAAGAACACAAATGTAGACAATTAGGAGTAAGCTAAATTACTGAAAGTTGAGCTAACTGGTAAATTGCAAAAGCCCGAATCAATTTTTAATGATTAAAACATAAATATATCACAGTTATTTATCGGAAGTACTTGTTTTAAAAACAAAAATGGAATTAGAAGTTTAAACAATTACGTATTTTTAAAATTAATCTGGCGTATTCTCAAATATTTTTTAATAAACCGTTATACAGGAATGATTTTTAATACATAGACAGGTGTAGAGTATTTTTCATTAGTAGATTAAAAATTAATTGTCAAAAATACGATACGTAAAAATGTTGAAAGTTATCGAACATTAACAATAATAGTACAATCAAGCGCCATCAGTTTTGGAAACCCTTAGTCCAGTGAACAGTGATTATGGTCCGAGCGTCGTTTTCGTTTGTTTTTTTATATTTCATACCTGCAAACTTCCGGTGCGCAATTCGTGTGTGGAGATTACAGACCTTTTTTTAACCTTCGACTCGGGTAAATAACGGTGCGCAATTCGAGTGTGGCCGCGCGGAAGTGGGTTAAAATTATTGGGTTAATTATTTATTTTTTCATAAATTATTTTTTCGTTCTCGATTAAAATTACAAGAAAATAAATAAATATTTTTTATACCTATAGTAATAGTATTGACATCGAGTTGTTTGATATATGCATTTAGCGTAACTATCCCAGTATTTATATGTCCCCTTATTAATGTAATTTTTTGAAAGGTTATTCTTTTTTTTTTTTTTTTTTTTTTTTGTATTTTGCAATATTGCTTTTCAGTACGATTACTAATTTGTTCGAAATTTACTTTTTGTTTAAAAAAACATTCTCTCTAGTATAGTATTTAATATTTTCACAACATTTTTCTGCAACATTTTTCTGCAACATTTACTAAAAAGACACATTATTCCAGTTTTCGAGTAGCATATAGAGTTATTATTATATTTTTATCTCAACTTTGAGTACAAGATTAAATTGTTTTCCAGCTAACTTCATTATTCGAAATTAACGAAGAGTCGGATAGCCCGATAAACTTTTGGTAATATAATTAATTCTTTAACAGGGAGCTTAACAAAATTTCTTACGCACGATGAATTGGTCGCGGAAGAATTCTAATAGTACAGAGAATCTAATGTTTTGTTATAAACAGCGTTCTAGCAACGTTCCGACATGCTTGCGGGGGGTCCATCGCCGTGTAAATATGTGACGGCGCATAGGGACCACCTAAGGGTCAAAAAATCGACCCCCCCCCCTAAATGGTGTACAAAATGTCGCAAAATCGAATAAAATTAGTTCTAATGTCATTTTTGAGACGCCACTCAGCGCGTCAAGTACAAATCGAAAAATTAATTTTAAACTTTAAACGGGTCTCTTGAAAAAATTTTAATTTTACCTTTAAATCCCGGTTGCCGTCACACATATACATATTGAAGTCTACTACAAAAAGCACTTTCAATATAATATCCATAAATTGACTTACTTCCAGATCAGACTCCCATTTGTGCCCTATAAGATTCTTTTTCTATACGTGCTTGAATAAGAGTCAGACGCTCACACGTTTTTGTTGCTTTTGACGACAATCCAATTTTAGAATAATTAACGGAACACGTGTGAACGCAATTAGAACGGTTTTTACAATGTCGCGAAATGGAAACAATCGCAAATTTTAGGAATAGACGTGAAGGAAAAACTATTCAGGGATGATGAACTGACAAAACCGGCGCGAAGAGAAAGAGCGAGTGAGCGAGGGAGAGAGAATAAAAGGACAACCAGCCCGTTGGCGGAATCGTAATATGATTTTAATGCGGCTGTTACAAACAAGCAGGTAAAGTGGGGTTACAGAAGAAAATCGTAATACAATACAAAAATTGTTTTTTTTCATATTACTATACCGGTGCTAGACTAGAATTTCAATTTTCTTGCTTCGACTGAAAAAAAAAGCAAAAAAAAAACACTAACACAATAAACATTATTACAGGTTAATTTTTCTAATAATTTCCATGTCTAATAGTTGAAAAATGCGATTCGTTCAGCTTCGGCACTTCATCGGAGCGGTTGACGCAAAAACGTCCAAAAGGTTAAACGCTCGAATTTACTTAAATATACCCATTATCATAACAGTGTCGCACTAGTTTCATACCAAATTGCATACTCGATGACTATCAAACACGAAATATTTCGCTTATCTTATCATGTTCGTATATTTGAACACACTTAAACATCGTTCGCTGGTAATAATATATATATCAACCGTTATTACAAAAAAAACAACAAAAAACAGAATTACCACCCATTGGTTTAACTGATCAAAATTCGTCAACTTGTTCAAGCGGACATGTTTATTAAATTAACTATATTTTCCAGCACCTTCTTCAGTGTAAATCACGAGTCCCCATTAGAAATCAGTAACGTTCCCGATCTAACAAGTTCGCAATAAGTTAAGCGTATCTTCGCTTTATGAAATCCTTTCCACTTTTCTATATTAAAATTTATCACTTTGAGATCGATAAACCATCGTCTCAGCGAAAAATCTAAAAAAAAAAAGCAACTCTTCTCTCATTAAACGAACTTACTAGGCAATATCAAGGTAATTTAAATCTCTTTACAGATGAATTAAAATCTTATGGACTACCCCGGTAACACGCAAAATTTTGTGCCCTATATTTTTCTGTTCCGGCACATTTTACAAATTGTGTCTGTACAGTTTTGCGCAATAAAATTCCTTATATAATTTCGCAGTAACTTTTTCGGTAGCTCGCCTTACCAAATTAAAAATTAGTTAAATGGTTTCCTCCGGACCACCAAATATCGCTAAAAAAAACCTACCGGCAATGCCGTATCTGGCGGGTTTTCGGGTTCACCCCCCCCCAAAATGTCTGCGAAATAATAACTGCTCGAATTAAATGGACCGAAATTCAGAATAAATTTTTTTTTTTTCAATTTTTGACAAAAGAAAAAAAAATCAAAATTTTTATAAATTCTATGGAAACGGCTATTTTTTTTATTTGTTTTTATTGCAGTGTTCAAATATTGCATACACCATAATTTACTACAATTTAGTGTATCATTTATAAATAAATATATTTCATAACACACACACACATATATATATATATATATATATATATATATATATATATATATATGTATGTATGTATGTATATGTATAATTATAAAAATATTTTCGTAACTCCCCTACACGAAATTTTTGTCTAGATACGGCCCTGCCAACCGGCATCCGATGTTGACGTAAAATTTGTTCGGACATCATCGTAATCGAGATAACACACTTCACGGACGATGATACAACATCAACGATCGAACTTAAAACATAACTCAAATCTGTACTTATCTAATGAAATTCCAATAACCGATCAACTTCGTTCAGTTTTTCGAAATTCTATAATTAACTCCCCAGTCTCAAAAAGAAAACGAACTCACCTTGTATGCGTCCTAATACCCACTACTCTTTCAAAAATACACCAACTACATCGTCGTCATAATTACTCGGCATCTTTTCTGATAGTCCGAAAAGAAATAAAAAATGGATCAGATGTTACAAGATTAGCATAAAAAGCTACTGCATTTTGTAGAAAAAACCAAAATTCAATAAATTTAATAACTTAAAATATCCGAGTTCGCGCGTGATGTGTGTCTCCAAGCATAGTAGTTTGTGTACGACAGCGTACAATAGTAATAACAATAACAATAATAATAATGAAATATCCCAACTTCGTGAAGTAATATATTAAATCAGGAAAAAACTCTAGGGTAAAATTCCGCTTCTACACGAAGTAGCGAACTAATTAAGTTGTTCCGATTTCTAATTATTTTTAGTACCTCGTTTAGAGCAGATATACATATACATATATACATCAGAAGAAATAATTTTAAAAACTTATCACGTTTGCTACTATAACGCTACGTCTGATGTTGTTAGAACTGATTGTGGAGGCTTTACGGCATTCAAAACTATATTTGTCATCATTACCTTTTTCTAGCAGATTAGCGATTAGCGTCGGAGGGGAAGGGAGAGAAAGAAAAAAATATGAATACGTCAAAAAGGTAGGGAAAAGAAAGTACACGTTGACTCGGTATAATGTCATGTCAATTTATTGCACGAATGTCATTTTTTAGCGGCCCAGTTATATTTCTGTCACGGGGCCCATCTTCGGCGCGGCGTTCCTCCTAGCCGTGTTGTTAATCGCGCCGCATGAAATAAAAATATTTTTTACATCTTTATCAGTATCCGGAATCCATTTGTAATAACAAATAAAACGCATCTGTCGTGCTTTTAAAAACCATTCCGTCCCTAGCATCTACCGATTAATTATTTCTCGTGTATCCGCGCGACAATATCCTTCCTGGAAATGCAGGTAATTTACATCAGTTCTATTCTAGCGATTTGCGCGATTATTTATGTACTAACCGTATGTAACCGTTGTTAATCAGGGAACAGCAGACAATCTCGAGAAATATATAACTAACTCGCTTTTTTCTTTTTACAAATTACCTTAAACGAAAAAAAAAAAAAAAAATTATGTAGGTAGTAAATAATGTCAACGTCTGATAAAAGTGTATGGTTTAATTATCCTTTTTTCAGATGAGAAGCGCCTCCAACCAAAAAAAAAAAAAAAAACTCAAAGAGTAAAAAGTATTTGGAAGTATTTAATTTTTATAATTATAAACAAACTAGGAACCAGAAAGTTTAATACTTCACAAAATATACCGAAAAAACCGACATGTTTCGGAGGTAACATTCGGAAATACGTCGGTTTTTTATATATTATTTTAACCATTAAAGTTTTTCTCTGTTTTAAGTATATTTATAATAATTTATATTAACACGCAGAAAATGGGCAATTATACTTTTAATAATTTGTATACTATTAAAATGGATGTTGCGATGCTCGCCGTTTTATTTTATTTTAAACCTGTACATGTCGCACGCAATTGACAAACAAAAGCAGTGAACTCCAAGTAAAAATGATGTTTTTTCTTTAAATAGACTAGGCTGGGAACTACTTTATACATGAACAAAGAATAAAGTTGCAAGCACTGATTATGTATTCAATCTTTTTATCAACTACAATCAACGACGTTAAAGGCGAGTTATCTGCCGATGTACGTAACGCGAACTTCTATTTAATCTTCCGTACGAATAATACTAAAAACAGTTCGTGTATATTGGTTGTCTGGACAAAGTGGAAGAAACAAAATGGTTACCACGAGATTAAGTTTAATAAAAATACTAATCCTTAGAATCGGTAACGGTGCTATAAGAATTTGACGCACTATAATTTAAATTATAGCGAAAGACAATTTTCAATCTATCGAACATTTTCTACACACGTCTAACATTCGTATTATATTTGTGCAAGTACTGTCGATGCTCGATATTAATTGGGCGACGGCATAGTCGTCCGTTGAGGAAATCCGATAAATCCCTTATCTTGTTGCTAGCAATAAAAGAAGATCCATTTCGTGTACTTTAAAAAAAGGTTAATTTTCAATTTTTACGCTTAAATCTAGAAAATTGTAAGAACTATATTTACACGACTATAAAACGTTCGTTAAAAACCAAAAAAAAAACGAAAAAAAACTAGTCCGTTATTTCGAAAGTTTGTTGAATTGGGGTCCACCATATCGAGGACCGTCTGCATGCACGTGCAATGTTAATTCAATTTTATTGCCAAACCGGGCAATACAAGAACCAGACGTTTATTATCGATTAAAATTATTTCTAGAACTGCTTCCGTCAAGTTTAAATTTTTACCCCATGATTGAACTGTACAACGCGAAGCGGAGGCCTATTGAGTTTTCCTACGCTCTCTAAGTTTCTTCCGCAGGCCCTAATCAGACAGGAATTCCACAGTTTTATCATTTCTCAATTTCCTTCGCATGCAACTGTGTTTACAGATAGTTCGAAAAGGACGGGTGGTAGTGTCGGCGCTCATTTTATGCTCCCAGATTCTGATTTTTCAGAATCTTTTCATCTGTCTTATTTCTATTCTGCCTTCAGTTTAGGAACAGTAAGATAGATAGTATATTTATTAGACTTTACTTACTTTATATTTTTGTTAGTAATCCGATCCGAATTCTCTTTGTTCGAGAGCAAGTTTAAATATATATATATATTGCTCATTGAAGTATTTTCATTTACATTACAAAAAATTAAAAACAAATAAAAATGGCAAAAGATCGGCGACAGTTGTGTTTAAAACAGAATAAAAAAAAAAAAAAAAACATAGTTTGACTAGAAAATAATATTAAATATTAGTTATAATTAAATCCGTAGGTAAAATTCATACAAATCTTTTTAGCATAAATTAAGTTTCTCTGTTATAACAAATTTGTTCATAGAGGCTTTGATTCTTTGTGGGGGGAATGTCACCTATCGCCCCCTCCCGTGGATCCGGCACTGGTAACTGATTTTAACTCAGAATTCTATAACGCTGAGAAACCGTAAAAGAGAGAATCATAATTTATGAACAAATTAGAATTTAATCTTGTTTTATTAAGGAGGCTCAATTAAGTACTGTTGCGAACCGAGTTCTGCTAATGTTTTCTTTAAATTGTGGAATCTTGTTCCGAAAAAAATGTTTTATAAAAATTAAATATATATTTATATTAATTACAAACGTAATTCTTAGGCTACCCCTTATTAGAAAAAATGTCCCAATTTTATGTAACGTTTGTTATATTTTATAGGATTTTTGTGATTATGTTATTATATTCATAAGAATTACGTTGTAAATTTTAATAATTTTATACAAAGTATAGAAGAGAAAGAGACAGAAATCTAAGCAAAAGGGATCAAAAGGCACAGCGCCTTGCGAGGCCAAAATGGCCAAGTTTATATATATATATATATATATATATATATATATATATATATATTTATATACTCGGGCCTTGGCGACTTGCAAAGGGCAGAGCCCCTTGACCCCCAATCCTTTTTCTTCTAAACTGCTCTTAGAAGGATTGTTTTCAATTGACTACATACTTTTTAGCCGTCTTGTACAAAAAATCTTTATCGTTCAATCATATTTACATGTATATTCGATATTATTATTTACATTTGTTTTCATTGTCGCCTGTTTCTTGTGGTAACAGAGGGGACGAGCTTGTACACGTTAGTCCTGCTGTCTATCACACATGTATTATGCATCAGATATTGCACGGGGCCATTTTTTTAGTGTACCTCTGGACAAGAATGACATAGTCATTAATTATATATGTATATATATGTGTATATATATGTATTTATTTATTTTTATTTATTTATTTTTATTTATTTATTAGCCTTATGATATAATGTTACACAATATACATTGAAGTAAATAAACTATTGTATAATTTAATTTAGCCCTGAAAACGAGCAAAGGCCTCCCTCAACCGAGCCCACTCTAGTCTATCATAAGCCACCTGATGGTATTGTTTGTGTTTTAACATTTGAGCGAAACTATCTTCCCACCTGTTTTCCGGTCTTCCTCTTTTTCTCTTTGCGTATATCGTCCAATCTGTTATTTTTTTAGTCCATCTTGTGGAATCCATTCTTGCAATATGTCCTGCCCAGTCCCATATTTTCCTTCTTATTGCCCATGTAAAATTGTCTTTAACTTTTAATTTGTTTTTGATTTTTTTTAAAGTTTATTTTGTCTCTTAATTTAACTCCAATTATAGATCTCTCCAAAGCGTTTTGACATATTTCAATTTTATTCATGATATTATTTGTTATTGTTCATGTCTGACCTCCATATGTTAAGGTAGGCAGAACGCACGCGTTTAGAATTTCCCTTTTTAGTTCATTTCTGTAAGGTCCCTTAAAAATATGTTTCAGCGACCAGTATTTTTTCCAAGTGAGTGCGATTCTACGCTCTACTTCTTTTTTTGTTTTATTTTTTAGAGATATTAGTTGTCCTAAATAAATTATACTCTCTGCCTTTTTGATTTCTGTGTTGTCTATTGTAATTCTTGTTTTATTTTCGTCTGTCGATAGTATTTTTGTCTTATCTACATTTATAATTAAACCAGCCTTCTTTCCCGCCTTGTTTAAATCATTTAGCATGTTCTGTAGTTCGTTTATATCGTCGGACGTAATCACTACTATGTATAGGTATGTATATATATTTATATATATATATACATACATATATATATATATATATATATATATATATATATATATATATGTATATATATATATATATATATATATGTTTGTTGATTGTTAATAGACACTACCGTTAGCTATTTTAACAGAAAAACAAAAAACACGTTTTTTTACAATCTAGAATATTATAAATTAGATAAAGGTGTACAGTTGAAGGAATTGACGCGTCGAATCTTTCAAATTGCGCCTTCACAATTTCTCAGACTGAAACTAAAGTGGGTCATTTCTTTGACTGCTAGAAGTTACGTATTGGGAACACTGCAATGTAGGTGTACCACAATTCGTTCTAAAATTCGTAGCTATCTGGTTTTCGAAACGTTGATAACGAACGATGAGGAACAACTTTCCATTGGTGAGAGCGGGCAATAATTTCCAGACAAGGACTTGTACGGTTAATTTTCGTATAGGAGAAAAACGATAGTACTTTAGTAAAGTTATTGCTCGAATTTAATAATAAATAGAGAGCGACCTGTCCCGACATCGGTCAAGTTTTAACGGGCGCGTGTCCTAACCAGTATCTTGTAATTGCTATTAGTTAATGACTGGTGATATCGGAAAAGCAACTGATAGTAATTACTGAGAACTGTTTACTAAGAAAGGAGCACGCAAAACGTTTTGAATGCTAAACCGGAAAGTACACGAAGGAAGTGGGGCCGTAAAGACTATGATGCGTTGAAAAAGGAGGTGTGTAATTGCAGAGGAACAAACGCTGATTAATGGTTTAATATAGAACCTTCTGGAAATCTGAATGATAGCGACGCCGGTTTGGGCCATTCACGTGTACGAGCTTAAGCAATCGTTGATGTAAAGTTAAACCTGTCAACTCACAGCTGGCTGTCTTTACGAAAATGTCTGGCTATTGCGATCAACACTAATGAGGACAAAAGGCCTTTGTCACGTAAGCAACCGTGGAGAGACATTTTCGGTGTAGCTCGGTTAATAAATTTATTTTCAGATATACAAATAAAGTGAATAAATTTAAATATATGAGAACAATTGTGTAAACAGTGACGAGCGAAAAATAAAAAAAGAAACGTCTACACGCACGAGTAGTGTCTAATATTTAAGTTGCGTTTTTTCCTCATTTCCGTATTTCCCCTTCCAGTCTAGCTGACATATATGTCCGTGGGTCTGTTAAAGTTTCAAAACTTAAGCCAGCTAACGCAGTTGGTTAAGCAGTGGTGTTCCGTTCAGGCATGACCTGATATCCAGTTGCCGCATATTTAAAACATAAGAAGAGCTTTTGCTTGGGTTAAACTTAATATCAAAAAAAAACTTCAAAAATGACTTATCAAAACAATAATTGGAAAAAGGATAGAAAGAGAAATGTAACATATAGTTTAAAACAAAAGAAACTTTTAAAAGTGTACATTCAAAATACCAATCGGAAACCTATATCTATATACTGAATCGTCAAAAAGTTAAAAATGATTCGTTACGATTTTTCAAAAAAGAGGCAACACTCAAAACTCCAACATCAATATTTATAAATGCATTAGTGGCGCGAATTTTTGAACTTAATAGTACTACAAGTAAAATATTGCTAGAAATATTTTTATTATTTACAATTAATTTACACAGTAACTGTAGTAGTTTGCTGCTTATTATTATTATTATTATTATGTGATGGTTTTGGTGAATAATATTGTCGCTTGTAATGTAGAGTTAAGAAATAAATTTAAAAAAAATACCAAGGAGCTTATATAAAATATAGTAATTATATATATATATATATATATATATATATATATATATATATATATATATATATATTAATTACAATGTAATTCATAGGCTACTCTCCATTAGAAAAAATGTCCCAAAAAAGTGTCCCAATTTTATGTAATGTTTGTTATATTTTATAGGACTTTGGTATTGTTATTTAAAAAATGTCACAATTTCATGTAATGAAATATGTAACGAAAAATGTAACGAAAAAATGACTTAATTTTATGTAATGAAAGTTAAATGTTAGGATAGGATTTTTGTGGTTATGTTATTTTTTTTGTGTTGATGCCAGGAAGAATTACGTTGTAAATTTTGATCATATTTTACAAAGTATAGAAGAGAAAGACACAGAAATGAAAGCAAGAGTGGCGAGGCGAAATGGATGAGTTATATATATATATATATATATATATTTACTTATCATACATATAACACACACATATACAGGATGTTCCGAAACTAATTCAGGAAATAATTTGTTTTACGCTATCAACCTCGTCAAAATGAACAAAAAATTCCTGAGGAAAAAATCATTTGGGCGAACAGTTAATTAGTTATAATTAATTTAATCAATTCGTTGTAATAAAAAAATAATTTTTTTTTTTTTATGATTCAGTATGATTTGAAATAAAAATTAAGTATTAAAAAGAGTGTATAGTCAACTGAGTAAAAATTCAACCCAATTCGTCGCATTTTTTCAAATCAGCGGTATACATGGATTTTATCACAACGTAGCCTAAGCGTCCATTCGTTTTTCTTTGTTGTTTTGTAAACATGAGAAACAAAATACAATCATCAAAGGAACATATTCAGTGATGGTGTAAAACAGATCTCTGTTTTATTTACAACACTGAAAAGTCGCGAGCTTTTTTCATCTCTGTTTAGTTATATTACTTTGAATTCTCGTCCGAATTTCGTACTGCCGTCTTATTTTGCTTTTCGCTTCAATAAAAAACCAAAAAAAAAAAAAAAAAAAAAAAAAAAAAATAAATAATGATTAACGAGCCCTACTCTCGTTAACCCATATTTTATACTTATGCGTCATAAGTATATTGATGAAATTTGAGAAACAAAAAGGGTATCTTCCCGAAAATCACCGATGCGAATAGCGAAGAATCTATAGGAAAGTTCTTAATTGTTCAGCTGCGTTTTTAAAAAATGTTTGAATTTACCCCGAGAGCCCAATTTTGAATTTTCAAATCCGAATGTTTCAAACTAGAAAAACATCCGGGACATCCGGAAAGGCGTGTATTTATAAACCGGTCCGATTCGCGGTTTTCTATTCGTTGAATTCGAAAGTTTCGTTATGGAAGCGAAATATAGTTGCGCTACATTTCGTCGAATATCACGCAGCCGAGAAAAGAGAAAAGTTTATTAAAATTTTGAGGTTTTCGGAAAGCCAAATTTCGAAATCGGATCAACCTAAGGAAATATTGAACGATGCGTGAATGTTTAAGCTGGTTAAGCGGCAGGCCGTTTATCGTGCTTTTTTGAACGTTTCGCTAACTTCAAAAGTTTCTATAAACGAATGAAATACGATTTTGTTCCTTCTACGTAACGAATTTTCCAACACGACTGAAAACAATGTATTTTCGTGTAAATTATAAGATTTTCGGCTCTGGCGGGGCTAAATATGAAGTTTTAATATTACACGGCCTATATATTTTTCAAGAAATTATTTTGTATTCACGTTGAAGGCGTGACTTGGTTTTTTTAAAATTTCTTCGTTGATGTTTTATATAGGAGAATATATTTTTTTCGATTAAATTTTTATTGATCAATTTTTTTTGCACGTGATTTTTGTTACATAGTTTGAGTATCGTTTTTAAAAGGTTACGCGGCGAGTGATGAAGGTTTAAGTGTGATTTTTTATGCGCCGTTTCAAATCCCATACATGGACGGTTTTTCGCAATTTTTAGGGGTAATCGGCTGTTCGGCAGTTATGTCTTAAAGATCATTTTAATTACGATTCACGTGCAAATTTTGAAATATTCAAGCCGTTCCTGGGAACTTTATTTGATATTTTTACCGTTCCTGAACCACGGTACACATTGTACGTGCGCGGAATCCTACAGAGTTAACGACGTATTCGAAACAACTAATCTATAAGCATTATAACTAACATTATCTGAGGCTCCAGAGGTGACTTTCGGCAAGTTCTGAAGGAGTTTACATATATGGACACCCGTCGTGAAGCCCCTCCTAAACGATAGTTCTCTAAATATTTCGTTTTTAATCGATTACGTAATTTTTAATAACATTAAATGAAAACGTTCAGTAAAATGTGCCTCGTATCTTTTTTCATATCACCCACGCGTAAAAAAATGCCATAGTAAACTGTACACATAGGGTTGTGTTTTAATTTATGTTATTCACTTGCCCCATAAACACTGTTCCCGATCTCTAAGGGGAAATATTAATTCATTCAAAAATCGTTCTTTACAATGTAAATTAGACCTTAAAAAGGAAAAAACACAAAATAAAAGTACCTTTAAAACAACCAGTACTGTTACGAGAAGTTGCACAACGATGAAGAATTTTTCGAAAAAAATCTTATAAAAGAGTATTTGGTATTTTAAAGATTTTAAACGTTAATTGAATCTACATTTAAAATATTACAAGAGTGAAAATTGCTATTTTGTTTTTTAAATTGTACAATTTATTTTTCGAAATAAATATGTTGGCATCAGTGAAAAATCACAGTGTTGCGCAAAGCCTTCATACCTTATATCGAACATATTTGATGCTGTGTATTTCGCCGGAAGCAACTACATATGTACATATATGTATATATTTTCGTCCATTTAATGTCTCGGGGATCAACGTGAAACTGTGTTGTAATATTTATGTAACCACACCGTGGTGAGACGACCTGAATAACATTGACTGTTTTATTTTCTCTGTTTTGTTTTTTTTTTCAATTTTAAAGAATCCTAAATTTAAAAATAAAACACGACATTTTGAAACATGTTGTGTAAATAACGAAATAATAGTTGGGTACGGTTTTATAAATTTTCTGATTAGTTTCGATTGTGTATTTTTTCAGTGAAAATTACGTGCAGTACGATTAATTTTCGAAATATCTTTAAAAAATGTACACATACAACGAAAGAGAAATATAAGTTCGATTATTCCGAGATCAAAAAAAAAATAAAGCAAGCAAAGTACTATAATAATCTCAAATATAAAACAAAACTTCGAAACGCATTAAAACAGCAATTTATAACACGAAAGAATTTAGTTTCTGGCACTGTTTGTTAGAATTTTTCTCAAGCAATTACTTAAACGATACTATTTTTAGTGTGAATCGAAAACATTTTTAAAAATAACACGTTAACCGTTGTTCCGATCATATATCGGTAGTGGAAAAAAAAAGATGTTTGTTTGCATGAAAAAAAAAAAAACAAAAAAAAATAAACAACGAGACAAAGTGATTACAGAGAAAGACAGGAAAATGAACTGTATTTTTAGGTTAACCCATTCTACATTAAATAAAACTAAACAGCAGTGTAATATACGAATAACTCAAATAACTCCGACACTAAAGATTAATAAAATTACGCAGTTTCACAAAAAAAAATTACTCTGGGCGACGTTATTTCAAATTTTCCACGATTTCTCAGCTGCGTGGAATTGTGGAGGGTTTTGTCATTGTTTACATTTTTCGGAAATGCGGATCAACATTCCAAAATGGCAAAACATCATTCAAAAAACATCCGCGATTACTGAAATCATCCGAGAGTCGATTGCTTATACTAACCGGAGAAAAGTGGAATTCTTTGTGTGAAAAGGCAATCGACATCCCATTTTCAGTCGGCTCATTGGGGAAATTTCCAATATTTTCCTTAGTGCGCAAACTATTTTGGTTTCTTCGCATGTTTGCGTCTCTGTCTATGAAGCGGTTAAAGATGGGGAAGTTCGTTGAAGAACTAAAAAGCAAGGCTGTCGCCTCGCAGCATAGCAGTCATCTTTACCGATGATGATTATTAGTTGTTTTTTTTCCCAACCCACCCCCGCCGAACAACAGAAGGAGCGAGCAGCGAAATTAACTGAAATCTGAGAACAAGAGCAAAACGAACGCGCGATCGTAAATCACGACTGTTCGTTCGATTTGCCATGGCTGCGGAAGCTCTTCTCTCAGTTTCCAGAAGGCGAAAATATCCGCGCTAAGCAACGATAATAACAATAATAAAATGTAGTTCAATCGTAAAATTTTTTTGTTTCGTTCGTTCGTTCGCCGCTAGACCGAAATAGAACTTGACAATAATTACTCAGACGCAGAGCGCCTACACCACTTACTAGTCGTCGAGAGCACTAAATATCTGGACTACGATATGTGCACAGCTGCCATGCTGGGCGAACGGATCGGAGACGGCGGTCGGCGTCGAACGAATTCCAGCCGTAAGAACTTGCCACACTTCGTGCTTTATCGCGATCAAATCGCATACGTGACCTGAAAGCGGCGATTTCGAGAGATCAGCGACAATTTTAAACCCGGCCTTGTAAACACCGTTTCCGACTTATTATTCGGAAAATCGTTCGAGTGTTTGGCGCCGAAGCGCAGAATAATTTTCTAGAGAAACACGCGACATTAGCGATAAACATCGTTTAACGTCGTTTCGCGTTCGTGATAATTCGGGAAATTTCCCAAAAATCCCCCTGTGCTGGAGGGAGAAAGTGGCGAATGCTGCTAAAACCGGTTCAGTTTGGGATAGAAAATTATTGTGTTCCGCAAACACTTCTGGCATTAAGAAAATTCTCTTTCACACCAATCGTATCGAAATTATTATAATAAATTATTTTTTTGTGGCGTGTCTTATGGGGGGGGGGGTCAAAAGATTGACGATTTTGGGGTTTGTTCTTGTGCAACAAAATATTCAATAGGTTTCATGAACAATTAAATAACACATTAATAAATTTGCACATTTCGCGAAAATTCTTCTTCATTTTCTAATTCCGACTCCGTTTACTATTCAACCATGCATCTATGGTTTTCTACATGTACTCGTCTCCTCTCTTAAACGCTCCACAATCTCGATCATTTAACTTTACAATCCCAACGCTCTGTCAAGGGTATAGGACTTTTTCTTTTTTTTCTTTTTTTCTTTAGGATCGACCCAACATCAGGGTATGGGACTTACTTTACTTTACTCCTTCCTGCATCATTTTCTCATTTGCATCTACCCCCTTACGTTTCTTGTGATACTGATCGTGTTTTTTTGTTTAAATGAACGATCTTTTCTGCTGAACAATCGTCTCACTACTCTTCTAAAACTCAGCTTACTCGCCTTATCGGTTTTTCTTCCGATTTCCTTTTGCTTCTGCGGTTCCTGCTCTCGAATTATTTTTATTCTCTATCCTGAAACATTCAAGAATGTAATTTTATTTTGTTCCTCCTCCTATTTCTTGGGGTAATTTTAAAGAAACCTATCAAAAAAAAAAAAAAAAAAAAGGTAAAAAATGAGATACTCTCTAGTGAGCGTCGGAAAAAAATTCACATACTAATGGATTTGAAGAGAATGTTTCTTTCTCTCGGGGCCGCTTTTACTTTGCTACATTTCTCCGATACGCAACAGGTATATTCTATTTCTAGAATATAGAGTCAGACCTGTGGAGACTTAGTCGAGCACCTTAATAGACTAACTGAAATAAGGGTGAATAAAATGATACAACGAGTTTCTAAGAAGTTGCGCAGTTCAAAGGAAAATTTTAAATCCTTTGCGTAATATATGAGAACGAGCTTTGAAATTGTTGAGAAAACGATTTTAAAATCAATGCTGACTGCGTTCGGCAAAGGTTTAAATTTCAATCTCAATACGTGGTGTGAGAAATTCTTTATAGGCGCGATAAGTTTCGAACTCAATAAAATTTTATCGACAGAGGTATATATTTATTCGTCGTTTGTGGCATCTATGCACGAGAAAATACATGTATATTTTGTTTTACAGATGACGTTATATTGGTATGCGATGATGGATTATTAATGTGATCACGGATTCGAAAATTTAAATGACTAGTATGCATTATCGCCATTATTATTATCACTAATGACCGTAATAAATGAAACCATCTTAAAACTTACGCCGATATTTCCCTCACACTTCACACACACACACTCACTTTCTCATCACGTTATAATTAATTTTGTTTTTAAAAATACTTATCTATTTATATTTACAATGTCGCGTTACAAATTGTAATAATTTCATATAAGAAAATATTCTAGAAACGTTTTCGGGAACACCGCTTTTTCAGCTGAAAAAAAAACAAAAACATCTGCCCTAATCTAAAAGCGACCCGATACAGGGCTGTGCCCAGAATTTTGAGAGGGCTAGGGGATTTTTTTCCGCATATTTATTTTATAAATAACAATAGATTTTTCACTAATATCCGCATACTATTAATAATTCGCGTAATTTTGATTTATATGTATTAATAATTTACGTAAATGAATTACCACCCCGTATTTAATAAAAATTACATATATGTTATTGATTATATTCGAAATAAAAAGTTTTTCCTTAAGATATTAACGAAGCACCTAAAATTATGGAGTATATCGAAAAAATCGTCAATATTTATTTTAAATTTTTGATTTTTTTCAGATTTTTGTTTATTTATAATCATTTGTTTCAGTTCTAATCCCCCCGTGGACACGGCCTTTACCTGATATGTGTAACTCTATTGTCGAATATTACTAATTGACGCTGGAACGATGCAGACAATGTTTGAACTGATTTAAATTTAACCGTTTCGTAAAAGGATTAGACCAGCGCGATACATTTCGGCGAAAACGTAATGAAATATAAACAGATTCTGTCAAGCATGATGTTTCATGCGCTCAGAGTTACTCCGTATGTTAAGTTGAAACTATAATTTACATTTACATAATGCACTAAATTAAAAACAAAGCCCATTAGATTTTTCGCGACACGTCATTTTTCATGCTTCTTTGAACTTTTCGTTAATTTTGAAAATTTCGTTAAGGAAATACGGTTTCGTTCCTGGCAAATACCGATCTTCCCAACGGTATGCCTGAAATAAAAAAATTGTTTTCTCAAAGTTTCGAGCTTTCGGCATTCCGAAAGCCGAAATATAAAGTTGTAAGTTCGGCTATAATGGCGTCTCTTTGTACATATGTTTAAGATACGTTTTGGTTTGTGTTTACGCGAATATAATTTTTTTTCCGTTTCTTTTGGACCCAAAGGGAAGATTTATATAGTTTATTAACCGTAATTTTTTGCTTTTATAAAAGAACTTTTGCGTTTTGTTTTATATATTTTACTTTTATCGGTTTATCTGGTGATGAGTTGTGAACTTTTAAGTGGTTTTTGAGGTCGTTTTATATTCCATATTATATATTCTTGACGGTTTTTTGGCACCCACGGTGACCGGTGAGCTTTTTTATAGATTATCTTAAAGAAAATTTTAATTAGAATTTATGATTGATCAATCCGTTCGTGTCAGTTATTGCATATTTTAATTGAAAATATTTTTGTCGTTTCTGAACCATCTTATTACGATTATTCCGTACATTATAATATGTGACCGGGATCATAAATTAATCACTAAACCATAATGTAATCCCGTGCTCTGTATTCATCCGAGAGAGGTGTTGGACAATAACCTAATCCTACATTTAAATTTTTTTTCATTCCAAAAGGATTGACATTCGCTAATTATGTTTTCGTGATTATTAGAAATTTTTCTTTTTCTCGTTTTCAATACAAAACTCGTGTCGGCAATCTTATTTTAATTTCAAACGAAAAAATTCAGGAAAAAGCATCTCCGTTATAATGTGGTTTTAAAGAAGAAAACAAAAAAAAAAAAAAAAAAAAAAAAAAAAAAAAGCCCATTATTCGTTTTGAGCCTTGTTAAGAAAAACAATCAACGAGAGAGGGCGGGGAGGAACACACTACAAAGTACCGAAATAAAAATTTATATCCTTTCCGGGAGTGGTCCATTTTTTCAGTTTTTTAGCATTTTCAGTTCGAATTTTTTCAGTCTTCTATCCATAAATGCTCTTACTTCGTAAAAATCCGTGCTCTGTATTGATTCTTTAATATTGAAACTCTCCCCCACGGTTCGGTCTAGTGAATTCGATATGATATCATTTCTTTCATTTGGAATTCCCTCTCTATCCCTTTGTTTGTAATAATTATTCCTCGACATCAAAATGTTTCCCGAAGGTCGCCTGAGCTTCGTCTCGGTTTGCATATCCTTAACCAGATTCTCACGGTTAATATAATACGTGTAGCAGAATCTGTTTTCCACCGACGACAGTCCAAAAATTATTTCGATTTATTCAGAATGCTATAAATTCCTCTTCTATTGTTCAGCTAAATTGCAAACCCGTCGCTCGCTGTGAATTTTCTGTTCCTACTTATGCCATTTTTTCTCTTTCCTAGGCCAACTTAGGGGGAATGAAGATCGGTCGCTTTGACGAATTTTTTTTTGGAAAATTTTTTCCAATCTGCACACTTACATAACTGCTACCGTTGTTAACGGTGTATCTTTTTGCCTCCACCGGCAACCGTCGTTTTTCAACTTGATTCAATTTTCTCCAAACGTCGTATTCGATTTCACAAATTTTAATATAGCTCGCTCCGTATTAAATCGTAATTCCCAGCTGGGTACTTTCGTTCAACCCTAACAATTCCAACACAGTTTAGTTTCTTCTCCTTCGATCATTCATTTTTCTGGCCACTTTTTCATTTTAATTAAACCCTTGGTCTCTTCCAGCAGCGTGTTATCTCTTTTCCATATCAGCCGTGTATTAATTTTGAATTTAGAATTTCGAATCTAAACCCGCTGACACATCCCGTAAATTGTTCACTTCTTGTTGACTTCGTAGCACAATTATCTATCGAAAGACATATCCCCCGCCCGTTAGAAAATACAAAAAGAAAAAAGATTAATAATAATAATAATAATAAGGAGAGAAAGTGTTAGCGGAAAGATCCAGCAAAAAAGTTAAAAAGTGATGATAATTTTTATTCTCACGGCTAATTTTGGAAAATAAACTACAATTACCTGAAAAAGAAATTGTTCGTTTTCCGGTTTTCATCGTAGTTATTATTAAACTTTTAATTTCTTCGGCGCTTGTTCGATTTTTTATGTTTCACAAATTTATGTTTCATCGTTTGCCAATTATGCAGCGTAGGAAGCAAAGTGAAAAAAAAAGTTCACTTTAGTTGTTACCCTCATCGTCATTTAAAAGTTTTCATTGTATTTATTTCCATTTTTGTTTTTTTTTTTTTTCTATTTTTTGTTTGTCCACGTTAAGGGGGATTTGCGCAACGTGCAACTTTTCGAAACGAAGTTTCTCACTCGGGTCTTAAACACATTTTATCACAGAGACGATTTTATGAAAATTAAATAAAGGAATGTGTATTTTTCTTTCCGGAAACCGGATTATAAATTCAAATTTCTCGCTTATTAAGTCTTTACACAATTCGCAGACAAATTAAAAATAAACCCTCAGAATGCCCCCGTTTTATTTATTTATTTATTTATTTATTTATTTTTCTGGAATAAAAAATCTATTTCGACGGTAGGAATAAAAGTGGACCCGCGTCGTTTTTCAACTGACAAACAGAATAAGAAAATGGCGACGGAAAAGAAAAAATTCGCGAGCAAAACTTTTCCTATTAGTAGAATGGCAGCATTTTTAGCGTCTCTATCGGTCCGGTTCCGTCTTCTACGATGCCGCTGCATCTATAAGCTGAGAGAACGTAGACATGCCGACAAATTTACCGACTGAAATATCACTCTCTACCTCGTTTACGTTTTGCGTTTGCGCTTGCGTTTGCGTTTGCCCTGAATTTTTTAAGCGTATTAACATTTTTTAATTAACTGATACGGTACGCAGGAAGTTTGCTTTAACTTTTTAAATCGGTGAAATCTGTTTACATAATTATAACCGTTTAATGTATATTTCTCTTTGTGGTAAGGCAGATTAATATTTCGCTCCAAACGATCACTGCCGAGGCATTTTTTTTTTTTTTTTTTTTTTTTTTTTTTGGTTATTTTTTCCACTGATAACTGCGAAATATTTCACTCGGTGTACAATTCTGACGGAAAAGTCAAACAGCAATGCCGAAAGAAGTTTCTGGAAGTTGAAAGAGAAGTGCGTCACGAAATAATCGAAAACAAATATTTAATTTCGATACGAACAGTCGGAGGAGTCGTTTGTTTACACCGACGACAATAATGATAATTAGAATATTTAAGAAATCGTTTTAAATTATTCCTAAAAGTTGGAAGTATCATTTAACATTTCACAACATGTCAAGGGACCTGTCGGCGGTATTATAATCATTTAGGTTGTCTTAGCCCGTAATAAGAAAATAAATCGTCGAACAATTTTGTTTCGTGTTACATTACTAATTTACTATTCACACACTTTAGTTCATTAATTGACAATAATAATATATGTCGTTCTTGCCGGCAATTCGAGACGTACGCTAGAAGAAATGGGGGATTCTCCGAAGTAACCGTCATAGCGAACGTAGCACAAATAACCTATACGGAGGCCTCATGTCGTGCTTACGAATGATAATAATAAAAAAAGTTAATAATCAATAATTCGAATTATTTGCTTATTTTTTGTAATTTCCTTCGATTCCTACGATCAATACATGTCGTCGCCTATATTGTTCTCTCCTAAAGCGACAAATAAAATTCCTTATCGATTTTTTTCCAAAAAAAAAAAAAAAAAAAAAAAAAAAAAAAAATGCGTGTTCTAAACGCCATGGACTTTTGATTAATATTTAACCGCTCTTTCTATATCTGCCTACGGTCTCTTCCATTTCTTAGTTCCTCTTTCAGCTTCCTTTACCTCCTCGTTCGGTTGCCGTTTCTCTATTTTATTCGCCTACTTCTCATTCCATTATGTTTTGTTTAACTGCCTCCCGGCATTTTTCCCTCTCGTTCCGAATGAGGCAATGTCATCTGTAACATACCAATCGCATTTTCTTTGAATAATCTCTTTCCACAACGTTGCGCTCTATACTATATATATATATATACTATATATTCCCATTTGCTAAAATAATTGCTGCTTCCCACTCATCACTCTGCGTGCATATTCCTTCTACGTCAATATTGGTTACTTTCTCTACTGATGATAATATCTGACCGAATTAAGATTAAAGCGACGATGGCTCTCTGTTTATTTTTGAATATAGGTCTCCAGCTGACGTCACGAAGTGAAAAAGTTACTTCTTTTTCTCGTACCGTCACACACCGTCTCCTTCATTACGAAAGCGAAGATAATAAATTTCCAAGATTGTAACGGATTCTACTTTAAACTGCGCGTATACAAATAAATAAATGAAAATTAATTAATTGTCTAGCGTTGTAAAATGTTATATTTACGTAGAACCGACTTTTTTCATTCGTACTATTCGCACATTATAACATTTATAAACGGATAGGTGTCCCCCGCAAAGGTGTGTAGAGCTACCGAAAGTTATGATGACATAGACTGTTAAATTTTGTCATTCTGCGTGATATCGCAACAATATACGAAAAATGGTCGGTATACATAAAAATGTATACCTGAACAAACTCACGTATCATCGACGTTAGGGAAAGTTCATTATCGGTCTCGTTACTAAAATCTGCAAATTGAGTATGAAATTTGAGTTCACGCGCGTAGGATTATGGTCAAACCAGATAGAGAAAACGGTTAAACTGAACACAGTAATGATGATCGAGAACATAATAAAAAATTAATGAACAGAAAAGAAAAAGGTAAACAATTGATAAAAACACCGTTAGTAGCATTTTATGGTTCCGGTTAGAAAGTGGAGAAAAATGACAGTGACCGTGGGGGGATTCGCAACTGTAGTGTATTTCCCGGGCGGACGTGGAAAAAATGTCTGATAATACGAGAATGATAAATAGCTCTAATGGAAGGGAGTAAATGAGGATGCATTTAGTCGAAAAGAGGGTAACAAGATGTCGCTTGAAGCAATAGCATTTCTTTACGTGCTTCGCTCGAAATTGAACCAATCAGTTGGAGAACTATTCTCTGCTAACTACTTCTCTCTAGCAGCCACCTCCGGCTCAAATCTATTTTCAATCTTTACTCGCTCAATTAATTCTTCGTCTTGTACACGTGCCAGAGAGTTTTACCAACGTGAAATTTTAAAAACAAACTTTAGCCCCAATTTTTTTCCCGATACACGCAAGCAAAAAATTTGAAAAGCACTTCAACGCAACTTTCTGCTACAGAACACATCTGTACTAGTCATCGGACGACTGCTAGGGAATGAGTGTAATAACAGGTATACGAAACTGCGTGAGCTCGATCATCATTAAATTTAATTGCGCGCCCTCCCATCTCTCTAATTCCGTGCTGCAAGGTGAAGAAGAGAAACAAACGGCGTTCGGCTGCACTGCTCAACCGTCAACATTGCATTTCCTTTTTCTATTTTTTTTCTCTTCTTTTTTTCCCTCCTCGATTCGATTTTAAGTAACCGATATAATTGCAAAAATAACGAAAGTCAATTGTTTTTGCGGAAATTAGGTCACCATCAAAAGTTCCGGATTGCACGATAAATGTTCGGCAAGGAAGTTTTGCTGGTGCTTACTTCTGTTTTTTTTTCACGGTGTCGTGTGTGTAGGGCTTGAAATTAAATTAGGGAGGAGGAATTTACGGCTTCAAGAACTAATAGGAAACAATCGTGAATATTATTTACTAAGATAGACAGACCATTTTATTACTAAAGTAAAGCAAGTCCCATACACATCCTTGATAAGGTATCATCGAGATTGTGCAATTAAGCTTTTCATAATGTACTTAAGGATCCCTAATAGGGATCTGATGAGAATACTAGGACCAGTTCCTTTTTACTTTCGGATTATCCGCCTTTACTTTCTCAGATTATTTATTATTTTTTTTTTTTTGGTATAACCAGTATTCCTTTTTCAGATTAGGTGTAAACCTGGGAGCGACTTAGATTCGGAACAAGACTAATCTCGAAAATACTTCCGGTTTGGTAGCTAAGCACCTTAACCACTAGGCTATAAAATAAATCCTTTTTTTGTATTTTGTTTTTTAGCGCGCCAACTGCGGACATTGACCAAGTGAAATTTTGCAAGTTTCAGTCAGCGGGATAGCCGTGTTCTACCCGAACAAAATACCGTTGGCTAATCAACTACGCTACGGTAGCTGGCTGAAATAAAATTATACATATAAATTACAATTACTTATGTACGTGATTTCAAATAGGAGTAAATTTAAGATTACTTTTAAAACTGGTTCAAGGCCTTTTAAAGATTATTATGCCCAGAGATTCCTAGATATTATAAATTTCATACAAAAAATCAAGTACATTGGAGCTGTTATGTATGACTCTTCACCAGAAGATGTAAAAACTTTCAACTAAATAATCGCAAAAACAGACGTAATTGACCTTACACTTATGGTCATGTACTCTATAAATAAATAAATAAATAAATAAAATAAAAATAAATAAATTTATAAACAGATAAAAAAATCAAATACTTTGGAAATTAATTAATTAATTAAGTAATTAAAATAAAAATAAATAAATTTACGGATAGATAAAAAAATGAAAAAATAAAAATGGGAAAAATGATCTGTTCTGATAAACTTACTTCGCTTGTTACAGTATATGTGGATGGACGTGTGTACTTGGAATACTCCGGAGACTTTTAGTCTGAATGTACATATGATGAAATATTATATTATAGCTGAATGTGTGTATGAAATGTAAAATGTATGAATTCAATGAATAGGTGGTATATATGTAGCTGTGCATACTTATTCTTTTTATAGTTAATTTCAAAGTTGTTTTCATTTGTTTATACGTACAATTTTAAGTTAAGTATTAGTCTCATAAACTGAATGCAATGGAAATATAGGTTCGGCACAAAATGTGGCAAGAACATTTTGTTCGAAATCCTAGAAGAAATAAATGTGAAAAAACCAGAAAAATGAAAAATAAAACTTCTAGAGCAAGCAATAAAGCACGATAATTTCCAAAAAAAAAAAAAAAAAATTATTAAATAGTGTAAAATTATAGGCAAAAAAGAGTGACCCCATAAGCTTCGATGGGAAGTATAACCGCTTAGGCATAAGTAAATATCAAGAATTTCGGAAAATAGCTATCAATGCAGTGGTTACAACAATAACAGCCTTTAACGATGAATGAATGAGAGAATTCAAATGTCATAAATATACAAGGCAAAAAAACTGATAGAAAGTTCATAGCAAATTCTATAAGAGAGTTGATCTTATTTTAATCTTAGTAAAAGAAAAGGGAATGATTGTACCTGAATTAGCTGGCCTCTCGAATTATGTCGAAATATCAGTTACCTGAAGAAATTGGACCGCGTAGAAAAAAGATTATAGCTGTACTCGAAGTAAAAGGATTCTTCTTCCGTACAGTTTCACCTTTCTCATTTTTCTTCTTAGTATTATATCCTTTTATTTCAATTCGAGTAAAAACAAAAAAAAAAAACAACATAAAAATGAACTGAAGATCGTATTGTCGGAAACGAAATAAAACTAATACTATATAGTAAAAAGACAAAAATCAATATAATGGCAAACTGATAACGTTCATTTCATTTAATCAACTTTACAATAAAATAACCCATCCAAAGCTGTACTATCGCTTATGGTGATTTAAACGTGATGATTCGTCAATAAGAATCCTAAAAGAATTTAAATTTGTTTCATTCCTGTAAAAATATTCAGCACCTGATCGCCCTTTAAAGATTAAAAATTTGTCTTTTTTCCTTTTTTCCCCGCTCTGGCCACTGACTAATCATTCAATTACTTTTTTAAACGTAATACTTTGATAAGTTTCGCGACCGCTGTGTTAATAGTTGCGCATTCGACAGCGGTTGAGAAAACCTTTCAAGGTACCCTTCGGTGGACGTTAGGTAACGAAAGTTTTTAGATTAACTGGTGAGTCGGTTAGTTAATCGACACTTTACTCGCACCTAAATATACGAAGTGACCATTTTGGTTAATCAGCCCAACTAGAAGGTAGTTACGAGAAAAAACGAATACCAGAACGCGAAAAAGATTATACAAATTTACGAAAATGACGAATTTCTTTTAAACAAACGAGTATATTACCGCCTGAGAAATATTTTTCACGCACTTCGATATCAGCCAGACATGTAAATTGTAATAAAAAGAGTGAGTTTAAAAGGGGAAAAAAGAAAATATTTACACCTTCTACTAAGCTGGAAAATTCGTGTAATCGTAGCAGTTTTAAATCTTTCGAACTGATCGATATTCTATAATCCCTTACGTTATATTTATATCTATGTCTATATCTCTATGTATAGGATATATACACATATATATATATTTAAATTACGTTAAATAATCTACCTTTTAACTTTTTTTAAAAATGTAGTATTTATCGCTAACGATGGTCAAAATATGCGCCACTCTTTTTTACTAAACACCCTTTCTTTTTGCGGAAAAATATGAAACGATGCGGGATAATTAAATAAATCATTAAAATGGGTCTACACGATGATGCAAGAGATATAGCGGGGCAATAAATTTGTAAATTAGCAAAAAGGGATTTACATAGCATGTAAATTCTTTTGCGGGCGCAAAAAAGTTTAATCAACGTTCGTACCGGCGTAAATATGTGAAAAAAGGGATCATCTCTCAAAGGATTTATCAAATTTATGATATCACTGAATTTGATGCCGCGCAGTGACTAAAAGTGTTCTTGTTGTAACATTTAATATCTATTATTATTTCTTTTTTGACCTGGCGAGAAACCATAGAATATAAGGTAGGTAATAAATTCCTTAGTATCGTATAAACTTAGAACTCAGTGATGACCGATGGCGCTATTTCAGTAATCAGACGTAAGCGCAAACTGTCTTCACTCGTCATGTTCACCTTCTTGTACCGTAATAATAAACTCTTTACGAAGTTTTCGAACGAGTCTACATTGAACTATTTCTCATCAGCAAATTTCTGAAAGTTTATAAATAGTTTTCAGAAATCACAACAAGCTCGGTGTTTAAAATTACATCATTTCAAGAAAACAGACTTCAGCAGCGAAACTAAACATAAAATCGTTACCGTCCGAAGCGTTCACATTCCTCATTAGAGCAAAACGAATAGCGAACTTTAAATGAACTAGGTGGACCTCTACTATGTTAAATAGTCTTCAGTATAAGAAAGTCTCAATAAGTATAAAATTGTAATTTTTTAAAAAAATTTAGCTGTGTCAACTTTGAACATTACAATGCACACTATAAGTGAAATTTTTAGAAGTTCCAATGTGTGGCAGCGGGATATTCCACCTGAAAGCGAAACACAATTAATTAGTCTAACTGAAGAAGTTCTGTCGCCTTATTTGCGACAAATCTTATTTACGGCGAGTTTCTTGTGCGACAAGCGGTTAATCGTGTTTCGACGCACTGATAAAATGATTTCGTTTCAGCAGAATGGTAAGATGACGTTTAAACACACTGCACATTTGAAACAAATACCGCGCGGACATCGATTAGAAAATCACCGGTATCCACGTGCTTAAAATTAAATACAGTCGGATGCGTGCGCGTATGAAATTAATAAACTGTCGAATAATAAAATGCGGATGTGTTCGTTCGAAATGTGGTCTTGATAAATTCGTTCTCGACTGTAACTTTCTCGGCCTACACGAGTGGTGTAATAATTATCGATGATTATAGCAATTTTCTAGCCAATATGCATGGTATTTTTCCAGGCGAAGTGCACTAGTTTCAAATGTGGAATGTGTTTTATGACAAATAACCATTGAGCTGAACGACTAAATATACCGTAAGCGTTTGTAAATGAAACTTTTTTATTAATATTCGGCAAAAACAGAAGATACCTTTTTTAATGCCTTCCGAAATGGTTACACGTATGTTTTATTCTAAAAGTGCAACAATCTCCAAAAAGAGAACAAACGAAAGGAATTTTCTGTTCGAATACGGTAATTTTACCGGATAGGCAGCTGGAAAATAAAATACACTGCAGCTGATACCTCGGAATCGCTCAAAATTGATAGTTTGAGAGAGTATGTAAAAGTTTAATATCACATAGAGGTATTGTGTAAGGAAATAAATTTCAAAAACTAATTATTGTAACGAGGTGGACTTTGCGCTTTCTTGCTTTTTAAATTATTCTGAACTTAGTCGAAATTCATTTTATATTTTTCAGTATGCAATGGTCGAATTTTCTGGCAGACCGACGAAATGCTGCGTTGTTTATTTCAACAATCATTCCGGCTTTTCTAGAACGTAGTAATATCAATTTAAATTAAGGATTTCCCCTGTAATAAAATTGGGAAAACCGTGTGTATACAATTTTCTCATTAATTCCGAAGTCGCCAGTACCGTCACAATTACTTGTAATGGAGAAACAATTTTCGGACGTACTAGACACGGAATGCGAACAGGGAAGTATTTCCTTGGATAAGAATTGCAAGGCAATAAAGAACAAACCAGATGCAGTGCCTAGCTGCAAAATATGCAGCGATAAATTAATTTGAAATTGTCGGTGTTTAGGAGTAAAAAAAAAGGATAAGTTAAAATGGTTCTCTATGCTCGAAGCGAAACAATTTATCGGATTAGAAAAATCCGTTACAAGCGCGAAGGAAAATTAATCAAACGTACAAGATAACCGCTTCGATCGCTGCTTAAATAGGCATAACATCAAAGTGCAGTCTTAAACCATCAAAGCTGAGGAGGGGTCCCCTATTAAGTTTTCCATACGAACAATGTTGATGCTATTACGACCGCGAAAATGTTATAAAGAAATACAAATTTCAGCGCGCTCAGTTCAAAAAATTATTTTAAAAGAATATATATGTGTGGGGGGCGGGTGTCGTGTACTCAGCGACCTATCAATAATGGTGTTCAGAGCGACCATTGGATCTTTATTAATAATAATAATAATAATAATTATTATTATTATTATACGCGAACTAGAGCGGTCAAGTTATGAAACTGCTACTAGAAATTATAATACATGGTTAGAAGCGTACTCATGTTCAGTTTAATCATTTATATTTTATTTTTAATTAAAAATGTAGCATTTACACAACAGCGCGTTTCACTAGAAAAATTAAACTAGATGTGAGTACGCCTCTATTCATCTATTATAATTTTTAGCAGTTTTAACAAAATAACTCATTTAAAGTTACATAAATGATTTATTCTGTTTTGTACTTCGCCGGTATACTAATAATACACATTAACAAAAAATGATATACATTGCCTAGGGGCATTTTGCATTAATTTTATCGTATATTGTATACTTTAATGTCAGTATTAATATGTCTGCTTTAAATTAAACATGTAGCCGCGGGGCCATACAAGTGGTCCTTAAAGTTTTTCGGCGTATATAGTTTGCGAAATAAACCTTAAAAACCAGCCCGCCGGTGTATTTATTACGCTTATAATTGTGACGGTAGTGAAGTCGTCTGTGTCTTTGAGCATTTCGAATGAAATAAACGATTAACGTCGTATACGGAAACTTTTTAAATGCTCAATTTTCAACGCTAGTCGCTGCATTTGTGAAAGATCTTTAAAATGACCGAGAGTAGATAATTTCGAAGAGCCTACAATCTGACCAGTCATACTAATATTCCTTTTTTTCCGGGCAAAGCTAAAAATATTTACTGAATAAAAATTTCACTTGGATTTTAGAAATCAACGTAAGCAATATAATCAGCGCACTTGTATATGAACCGTAAAATACGTCGTAAAAAATAGTGATTTAATGGACCGAGCGATTTTTTTTTTGAATTTCATTCCTGATAACGTCCATGTACCATCTTTAACCGCTGCGGTTATTACAGCGAAACGAAGTGGGATAAGGACATTATTTCAATTTTTACCTAAGTTGTTCGCCCTAAGGAAACCAAGTAAAATTCGTAATTAGGGTCATTTGAGAGAATAGTTAGTTGTCAGTGGGTCACCCCGGTAACGTAACGGGTTCAAGCCACCCATCGCTTTAACAAGTGTGCTACACGGACCGCTAGGAAGAACCGAAGAAAAAATGGAATGCGGGTGGAGGGGACGTTCTTTCAAACATGCATTTATGTGAGACAGCCGTATGACCGACAAAGCAGCATATTCGCTATGCGTAAAAGGGGAAAAAACGGTAGAGCAGATCAGTTGTTAATTTTATATGTTTCATAAAGGATGGGGTTTCATATGCCACTGAGCCATCGTCCGTCGTACAAATACGCCTTCCTCTTATACGAATTGGTGGAGCTGTGCTAAATTTGGACGCCAAGTCGACTCGCCTGTTTATTTGGATTGACTCGGCACTGAAAAAATCTTATCTAACATTTTTGCATAATGGAGCTGTTTCATTAACGTTCGACGCTAGCATATCCTTGTTGTTTTGCGAAGAGTTTTAACCCGAGGAATCGGTCATTACTCGTACTATCTGCGCATCCTGTTTGTAAACAAGTCTCAAGACTGTGCTATTTGCGGCATACAATTCTACTTCCTGCATCGGATAATGATCATATTTAGACGTACTGAAATTATTTCATTATCGATTTCATTACCGATTCTATTATCAATTTCATATGCGCATATTGAAGATGAGCTAATGATCTGATCAGCATGCAGGGAGTTAGAGTGAGTGATGATTTTCACGATGACGCCCTAGTAAATTATGTCGCAGTCAATGTGCGGTAAAGATAAATCCATTCTTACCGGGGTGCAGGAAAAAATTTGCAATAAAAAGTTCAAAGTTTGGCGCTTGAACATGACAGTTTGCTTGTTTTATTAAGTTAGAAATTACCGCATTTACTCGCGTAATTTACGCACCTTTTTCCGTTTTTAACCTGCCAAAAAAGGGCATGCGTAAATTACGCGGGGAATCAGATCAAGCTGCACTATGCGGATTTTACGTAATAGGTGTGTGTATTTCAAAATTACCTCCTACCTACAAACAAAACGTTACCTTTATTTCGAACCAAATCTATTTACACACAATAATAGGTGTAACTAACATACACTGTGGTAATTTATAAATTCTAGTACCGGTAATGTACTTCCAAGAAATTAGAAATTGTCTAGTAAATGTATTTTAATAACGCGAAAATGTGGTTTATATTATTTCTGCAAAAAAATGTGCGCGTAAATTAGGCGAAAGAAAAGACAGAGACGGAATCTTATCTGCAATGTTTTTGTTTTTTTGTTGTTTTTTTTGGCCCCTAACAGAACAGTTCATTTGGCCAGCAAACTACGCCACGACTAGATATTAAAAATTACTGATAATAGAAAATTCAGGAAAAGAAATTTCATTCTACAGTATGGCCGCAACTGCTAGCAGTGCCCACAATGCTCAATGAAACAAAACAAACAAAAACAAGATTTTTTCATTCTGGAAAAAGGAGCAAAAGAAAAAATAGATTAATATTTCTATCTCACATTATGACCACAGTTGCACGGCAATGCTCACAATGCATTATGAGAAAAAGGACGTAGTCACAGCCACACTGGACAAAGACTACAATGTAAGAAAAAATAAGTAAAAATAATGGGGGGAAAAAAAAAAAAATCAAATAACAATCCCTTTCAATAAACCTAAAAAGAACAAATAAAATGTTATCACTGGAACAGAGAAGATAAAAATTACACAATGGAGGATAAACACCGCAGGACATGAGGTCTTTAGAAAACGCAAGTCTCGTATTATCGAACTGGGCGCAATTAAATAAGTGGTTAGTGTCTTCTCTAAAATTTTGTCGACAATAGATGTAATAGCTGACCGAATCTATATTTAACTGATCCTTCTCCTTCCTTTCGTTTCTGGGCGAAGATCCTTTGTTGACATGCCCAAAAGGGGGAAAAAAAAAAGATATTACAACCCGTGCAGTGCCCGGTGTTTGAAAAATTTAAACCCAATCGGCAAATGTTAGCTTTACAAGCAGTTTTATAATAGTATTACAGGGACGTAATAATTTCGTTCCATAGGTCTGATTTTTGAAAAAACTAAAGGAAACCCGCTCCTCCTCGTGTTCAGCAGTGCTGTGCGCGCGTAAGCTTAGTGTAGAAAATAATTTCAAAATTTTTAACTAAGCATTATTTCAATTTCAGATGGACCTTGATAAGAAACAGAGTTCGGTTTAGAGTGGGCTGATTCACCTGATAAGTATGAACTTTTCGACGCAATTTAAACCGAAATCGTTTTTGCTAGAGTTGTCACTCTACCTTGCGGCAGGTGTTCGTGTTTTTTAGCGAGAAAAAAGAAAGAAGACAAAAATTAGAAGGTACAAATCGATCGCGAAATACAAAAACAAAATGAGAAACACAAGAATTCCGTGAATAGTCGTCCCCACTGGTGGAACTTTTAGCGGCAACAAAAAATCTCGACATGTAAGCAGAACTACAATCCCACCCACAGATTTAAAAACAACTTTTTTTTTTTGGCTTTCGATTATTAAAGTGTAAAGTAAAACAAATCCTACACTATTAATAAGGTATCATGGAGATTGTGCAATTAAGCTTTTCATAATGTACTTAAGGATCCCTAATAGGGATCTGATGAGAATACTGAGACCAGTTCCTTTCTACTTTCGGATTATCCGCCTTTACTTTCCACCAGATAGGTCTTTGGAATAACCGGTATTCACTTTCAGATTAGGTATAAACCTGGGAGCGACTTGGATTCGGAACGAGACTAATCTCGAAAATCCATTACAGCTCCGGTTTCGTAGCCCTAAGCACGCTACCGCAGCGAAATATTTATTCTGATCGTAATTCTACAGCCTATAAAAGGCGACAGAACATTATATTTCGTTGAATAACTACACACGCGCCTATATCATATATGTATACGTGTACACAAAAATCAAAAACTTTCACGAATTTTTATTTTTACGTTAACGCGATGTAGAAAGTGACGAAACAATTCGCCGGCGAGTCTAAAATTTAACTGTTCAAAATCATGACGGGACACGCCTAATAAGTTCAAAAATAACGATCTGAAATTTTAGCGTATAATATTCGACTTCGCGGTAGAAGTCCTGCGCCACCATAATTCAGTCGGACTAAAAATTTTCAACGAATTTTGAACAAAATGAAAAGTATCAACAGCGGAAAAGCGACAAAATCCGAAGAAACGATATAGAAAAAAGGATTATTAAAGAATCGTGCAATAATAAGAAACGATTCGTTTTCGTCTTAGCCTTTGTAGAACGGGGAAGACGCTAAAAACGAAAATTTAGATTTTGCTTGCTTTTTAGTCATTTAAAGCTTAAACTATTTTTTAGTCGTAAAGAATTCGCATTAAAAAAGGTCTTTAATTAAAATATTCACCGTCAACAGACTAAAACTAAGTTGTTCACATGATTCGATTGCCCGTGGAAATACTTTAACCGTATATTTATGCAGCTTAATTTTGCAATGTCAACGATATGACATTAACATTTTACTAATTTACCACAGAATAATATCTTCTAAGTTTCGTCAGCAATGCTAGGAAGGCGTGTTTGTATAATCGAGAAAATGTGTAATAATCTCTGTTAGTTTTACGGCGCGAAAGGTGGCATTTTTTTTTTTTTTTTTTTTTTTTATATATATATCGGTTGAAAACGATTTTTGGCCAATACTTTCGTACGCTTACGCACTATCATTGTCAGCTAAGTCGACGAAATCAATAATATCAGCGTGTATTTTCTCATAATTAGAGCAGCAAAAATTCGTACAATTTTTCGTTCAGCTTTTCGTGCTTTAAGATATGTTGAACGATTTTCGAAAAATAAAATGTCTTCTTGAAGTGATAAAATGCTTTCATAGTCGAATTAGGCAGTTCAAAAAATTTTTAATAAATAAATAAATAAATAAATAACAAAAAAAAAGCAACCTAATAAAACGAAGAACTTAGAATCTGTTTAAACGAAGAATTTTTAGGCGCGCTTGCGGTATATTTGCTAGCATCTGGTAATTGTAAAAATTTACATATATCAAGTTCAGGAAGATTAAAAAGCAAAAAAAATAAATAAAATAAAAAAGAGTAATAATAGGGGGAGGAAAATAGTCTCTTTCGGATAAAGTTACTCTAACTCAAAATAAAAGCTCCCGTACCAATCGAATCTGCACCAAAGTCAACTAAAATCGATGAAATAATCCCCTTTTACATTAAATAACGAACAAAATTAGTTCTATTGCTCGAAAGATATAATATTATTTTTTCCCCATGAAACTCAAATAACATATATACGCAGATGGGGGAATCTCTTCCCTTAAACATTCGAAATGAAAAAGGAAAAAAAAAATCGTTACCTCATTTTATAATAAACAGGCCAATAATAAACCGTAAATTTATTGTTTAAAAAACTATAAACAATACGCCTATATACACTAAAAACGTTCGATTTACTAATCCCTTTTAAGATATATAATATTGATCTTCCGCGTTATATTTCCATCGCCAGGTCATACTTGCTCAAATATTATCACTAATATTTAAATAACTTGAGAGAAAAATTAGAAAATGATTTGAAATTAAGATTCACTAAGCCGTTTTCCGAATTCGCTTTTCAATGACTAAAAATTAGCTCCTGCCGAATTTAAGATTTGCTACATATTTTTCGAAATAAGTTAAAGCGAGTTTTGCAGTAGTCGTTTGATTAAACTCACCTCATTAGGTATTTAATCCGGAATTATGAAACGTTTGCACACCTGTGTATTAGGTGTTTGAATTAAAATTCGGCATTTTAATTTAGTATTATTTCCTTTATTTCTTTTTTTTTTTTGATGGGAGGGGGGTCTTAAATTAAATTTTTTCCGTAACGAAAAACCCGTCGAAAAGCTTTTAATGGAGTTTCAATAATGTTTCATTAACGACAGTTTCATAAATTCGTATACTTTTAAACGTGAATGCGAAAACCGAAAAGAAAAAGGCGAATAAATAAGTAAATAAAAAGAACAACGAAATCGCGATATCGCACCGTAATATTTAAACGTACGATAATTTCAGTAATGATGCAGCCGCATTTAATAAGGGCCTGGAGAAATAAATTAGCTGACAGAAGTTTTTAGCGGACATAAAAAGAAAATAAGTCCCGTTTAATTAATTACCTATTTGAAAATTTCGCGAATAATCTTATGCAACGCATATTATGGTGCAGCGGAAATTAAATATGTTTACGTTATTAGGAAAAAGCTAAAATATTAAAGAAGTAGTTTTTAACCGCATTAATTAATATTTCATAATAGATAACATTAACGTTTTTATACGAAAAGGTAGCCGAAGCTGGATGAATTTTTTTGAAATTTTATTTACGGAATTGGGGTATTTTTTTTTTTTTTTTTGGTTTTCTTTGTGTTTCAAATCGCCTCTAATTTGGAATATCGCGTAACCCGATTTTAATATTTTATCGTTTTTTTAATCGGACTAGCAAAATTTTTACAGGGAGGGATAAAAATCGAATTCAAAGGAAGAATCCTATTCCATGCAAATAAACTCGATTTCTTTATCGCCCCCTCCCGCCGGTAAGAACTTAAAATGAAATTAAAAATTCACTTTCCAGCGGAAACATTCGGTAAGCACGGTTTGTATTTTCGATGATTAATTACGGTAGCAAAACAGGAATGATGAAAACAACATACTTTGTAAAATAAATGTTAAAGAATAACAACCTTCGACTTGATTTGGTTTGTTGGATTAACGGACTGGAAAAAGAAAAAAAAAAAGATCGGATTCGTATTATTCATGACCGGCACAAAATTAATCACTTACAAAAACCAAAAAAACACTAACTATAGATAGTTTCGGAAAAATTTTAAAACCGCTTTTTTTAATAAATTTCAACATTCGCCACTCGATAAACTCGAAAAACGAGGAGCTAAATAGAAATGTTCTAATTGAAAAACATTTCCGACGTAAATACTTTTAACGGAATAATAAAGAGCACTGCGATAGGTGAGCTCGAAATAACTCGACAACCGATTAATAAATAATATTTAAAAACTGTAAAGAATATTTATTGAATTATAATATTTTTAACTCTTACCGAAATGCGCTTATAAATAATTGTAGCGCAGTTTACACGGATGAAAAGATAAATCTTCGAAACGTTCAATATTAAAAAATGCCTAAAATCGCGAACTATAATTAATAACACGAAAAAAATGAATGAGAATATAAGTAACAAGCAAAATGGTTAAAATCGAAAAAATTTATATTTAAAACACGACGCGAACTATTCAATTTTATCGGAGTTAATTTGTCGAGTTTCAAAAATACAAGCACGACCGAACGCATGAACCGAGAAAACCCCAAATCGAGTCAACCGCTCAACTGAAGATCTCTCTAAACAGAAATACGACTTCCCATTGCTCGTCCGGTCGGCTATATTTTACGTCACCAGTCTTCCTTCCTTCTTTGCATACTTCCTTCCTCGTTCCGAGTTGTTCCCTCCTCTTACTACTACCCGTTTGTCGCTATAACTACTACTGGTCTTTAATAGGAGGCAGACTAAAAATTTATTTATTTCTTTTTTTTTCCCTTTTTTTGTCGTTTATTGCTTTTTTCTGTTGAATTTTTCAATAAATAAATACATTCGGATAAAAGAATTTTGATTCGGGGCAACAAAAAAAAAACTCAGAAATTACTATTACAGTATTTTATTATTACTGATTTTTTCGAATTTCTATTAGAACAATTAATAATATTGAAAAAATCGTTATCCATTTTTCTCCGTGCTTTTGTGTTCAAGAACAAATTGAACGGATGAAACAATTTTTTCCAAGGCGCATTAATATGCGCTAGAAGCAATAAACCATCAAAAAAGTTTACCATATTTTTTACTCTATCGAAGCAGCAACACATTTCAATCATTACGACATCGCAGTCTGCGAGATTTATTAAGCATTATCGTCATGAAATTTTACTCTCGAAAAAAAATTTATAAAGTTACTTTTGCATTTTGACGCAAAAAAGGAAAAAATAAATAAATAAAAAGAAAAAGTCTTTACCGATAGCGATTAAAACCGGTTGATTGAAGTACGAGTTACATTTTGAATCAAAAAAAAAAAAAAAAAAGGAAAAAACTCGTTCGAAAGAAGACGTAGAAAACTATCCTTGAATTATATTGATTAGATATAAATAAAGCGCATTCGCAGGATTTTTTAATTAAAAATAAGAAAGCAGAAAATACAGACACGGACATATGAAAATATTCGAAGTAAATTACAATCGTTAAAAAATATATTTTATTTTTATTTATAACGAGAATATATCTGAAACTATCGTTGTGTTCTTTGTGAATTTTTATTTTTTTGTTTTTTAATTCAAAAATCTGGCGAATAATAGTGCGTTCTATTCATTTATTGTAATCAACATAATTGTAGAGTATGAAATATTACATTTATCAGGAAAAAAAAACGTTATAAGTAAGTAGGGCGTGTGAAAAAGTATTCTGGAAGTAGAAGTTTACTCAGAGATTGCGATAAACTGACTCGACCAAATTCCATCTGTATTATCCTTGCATGGATATATTTTAGAGAAATAAAAAAATATCCCCTTTTTAACGGTACGTGTAGCTGCTTAATTTTTGAGGTTTTTACTTTTTGTAATTTTAACACGTTCCCGAATCCAAACGAACGAACGAAGGTATAAAATTTGAAGCTCTGAAAAAGTACACGTTACCGAGCAAAGGCGCTAGAATAAATTAACTGTAAAGTTCAGGTGCCTTGAGGAGATACGGTGAAAATACTTGTACTATTTACTTTAAAAAATTGATACAAAATTTTACATTACTGATACAAGGGAAACAATATGACGCCGTATCGAATTAGAGGTGTAATCTTTTTTAAAATCTGTTTGTAATCTATCGCATTTACCTAGACAAAACAGTGTTTCGTTCGAGAGCACCAACGAGTAATTAAATTTCGTAGTTAATTAAGGGACACGCGTTAACTCGTAACCGAAAAAAATCCAAATAACTTCTCTACGAAAGTCTTAATGTAAAACGAAAACAATGCACCGAAACACAGAAATTATAATTTTATAAATATCGAAATACTGACAATATTAAAAACAACGACATGTTTCATATAGTAAATAAACTACATAAACCACGACACAGTTTTTTGCCGTGAAACATGTCGTTGTTTTTAATATTGTCAGTATTTCGATATTTATAAAATTGTAATTTCTGTGTTTTCGTTTTTGGACGGTATACTTACCAATCTCAGCTCTCATTTACCTTTTTTTTTTTTTTTTTTTTTTTTTTCTTGTCGCATTCAGGCAGTGTGAAAAAGAAAATATCGAGAGCACTAATTAAAACTACTTAACCCTGTATAAACAAAATAATTTTACACTGTAATGCTATATAGTTTTAAACGCTGTATTTTGTAAATGTTCTCAACACTTGGTACCAGCTTCAATCGAACCCGAATTTACCAATACCGGACTTGATTTCTATTAAATCTCCTCACTATCAATTATAATGCAAACGTTCCATCAGCAAGCTCATAGTATACATTGTGTAGACTCAATATATTTTTCAGTTATAAAACCTTATAAATTCTCCGTGGCAGTGGTCAGATTTAAAAATTCTCATTGATCTTCAACTTACCGAACATTCGAAAAAGAAACACCATTCTACCGACAGAATACAACGATCTAAATTAATTTTAAGCTGTTTACCACCAGTGGAGTAAAATCTTCAGACGGAGTAGGCTACGGTGTCGCCTATTTCCCGGAACAATTATCCTTCGCTTTTCTCTCGCTCCATACTTTACAATTCCATCTGCTCAACTTAATGCAGTAAAGCTTGCTATAGATAATATAATAATATTAAAATTTTCTGCTCCCTATTTGTTCAGACCTAGTTTAATGTTCTGCTCTCCATTACAAAAAAAATATCGCGAAATTCATCAACATCCGGTAGCAAGAGATGTTGTTCGCACCACATCGTTTGTTTTCGGATTCCATCGGATATTGCCGTTTAATGTGTACTGGCAGGCATCGCGGCTAAAGAGGGATATCCCTACTTTATATCCATCTCCTAGCGTTGTAGTTCCAATTATAGGCACCTTAAAACCTATGCGAAACGAAATTTTTAATGGCGGTCTCGATGGATGCAGGTTTCATGATCGAAATTCTGCCCGGCCATGGATCGTTTCGATATTGACTAACAGAAAGGAAGAACCAGTTATCCATACGACTCCGCTTAGACTATGTTAACTCATTCATATCTCCTCAAAAACTAATGCTCATTTATCATAACTGTAATCCACGTTATACAGTTCAACATTTCTTTCTAGACTGTCCTCGCTATCAAAATTCATAGATGCGCTCAACTATCTGAAATAGTCTTCTCCTCTTCCTGAAATCTAACAGGGTCAGTGCTTCTAAGTTCAAATTTTAGAACGTCATGCGCATTTGGCCCGGGTGGCAATTCCAGCAGTAAGCAGTTACGCCTGTTGGTGTAGCGAATATTGAGGAAGAAGAAGTAACATTTTTTTAACCGCTCAGAAATAACATATTTTTACAGATATTATTTCTGGTAACATCTTTAGCAATGTTTTTTTTGAAAATGTAGCCTCATCTACAAAACGTCTTCCACGTAAGAAGAAAAAAAAAGGTCAAACGAACAAAAAAAAAAAAAAAATTCCCCAGCAACTTTCTTAAATGATAAAATTTTATTTTCATTTCCTAAAAGGGTGAAAAAATTTTACCTGAAAAATTACAAAAAAAAACAAAACAACAACAATGAATCATCAAACAATTTATTAAAAATTGAACTGATATCTGCAGTTATTGTTGTGTGTAATATAATCGCACACTTAAACAAGTTATAAAATACTTTCAAAAGGAAAATATTACACGTCGCACTATTTTTATTTTTTTTTATTTTTTATGTTTGGTCGTACGTAACTTATGTTAACTGATTATAATGATCCTTGGTTCATCCGAAAGTGTATCGGTCAGCGATGTTACCGTACGAGTATAAATATCGGTAGTCAGTAGCTATCAAAATAAGGGTTAAAAAAAGGGAGTTCTTTTAGAGAAGTTTTTAGTAAAATAACGAACGTTATCAGCAAATTGAAGTGCTATCGATTTACCAATGGATACGCAAGTTGGAAGTTAATTTTTAGAAAGACAAAAATTTGTTGAAAGTATCATGAGATGCCACCACGAATAAATATATAGATTCGAATAAAGAAAATTTAAATTCCCATGTATAGTATCTATTTACTCACGGACGAATAAATTGTATATATCAACATTATTGCGTGTAACTTTTGACCATATAGAATGCTATTCGAATGGATAATTTTACCAGTCAGTGGTGGACCCATATGACGGTAAACGCTGGGGATTATTGATACTGAATACCATTAAAATAAAAGGTTCAAAAAAGAAGTATCCTTAGAGATGCACTTTCTTCGCCTAATATAACCAGACAAAAATTAATCAAAAGCAGCTCATTATCGACAGAATTCGAACATTCTTAAAGCAGCACCATCGAAAGTAGCATTATTTTAGATCGGTCTATCCGTATTATCGGTCTAAAATATTTACACTAAATGCGGTGAAATAAAATATTTATTCAACAAGAAGGTATCACATCAACTTCAAGATTTACTTAAAAAAAAGTTTAATAAAGATTTACTAAAAATTTACAAAATAATTATTCCATCATGAATCCTATATTTAAGAGTATATAGAGAGCAAATTATGATAATTCTTAAAACTTTTTAAAGTCGATACGAAATTCACAAATTACAATAAAAACTTAAAACCACATTAAATATCTGACGTTTTTAATACTTGGCTTAAAGAAAACGAGCGATTACAATACACATTAAATTTTCTTCTAAATATTGCTTTGTATTTTGCATTTAGTTTCTTTTCTTTTTTTCGTATTTTTTGGCTCGACAGTATACCGTTTGACGACCACTGTTACGACATAAAATGCAATTATCTCTTCCATCGACATAATTTATTACGTGAACTAGAGAGATAAAACACCAAAGAAGCAAGAGAAAAACAGAATTAAGAAAGCGGAAAAAAAACACAAGGAAAGAAAATTGAAAGGGAAAACCTGCCAGTTCAACTGTTCCAACTCATTCCAAAGATCGAAACTATCCTCCGGAACCACAATTTGCATATACCACCTCGGTGTTAAACATGCGGTTTATACTTACAAACTAGAAACAAAATAGAGTAACGGTCCTTACAACATAGTGAAGAATATATGCAGTATAAGGGATTAGAAATTAACTCATATATCAGTAAGTGAGATTCCATTCGAACCAGCCAAAACTGCAAAACAAATGGTTAATATCCTCTCCGAAACGGATACTAGTGTGATTGGCATAATTTCATTTCGAAAGACCTGCTACAGAGAAATTCCGCGACACTCTAGAGTGACCAGTGCGTAGAATAACCGAAACAAATCTACGAACGAACCAAATGCGAGGTATGACTGAACCGTAGTTAATTAGGCACCGATGCTTCTAGAACACTGTAAGCGTTTACTTCGACAGGAATGTACAAAAGCCAACCAGTCCGCCCTATTTTTAACCTTCTAAAATAAACCCACGTGACGGAATATATGGGAACCGATATCCAGCTATACTAGTGATTTCCGTAAATGTTGCTTAAGAATTATCATCCTTACGTATACTCTAAAATATATTATTTTTGATCGAACAATTATTATTGTTTTTTTTTACTTTTCAGTGCATTTCTATTAAATTTTGAAAGTAAAAGTTTCGGTATTTCTTAATTTTTTGAAAAAATATTTCATACGATAATTTATTTTTACCGACTTCGAGAGGAAAGAGGTTATATGTTTGTCGCGTATGTTTTTTTGTTCTGCTTTTTAATTTGTTCGCGGACAACTTATGCCTATGATAACAGATTTTGATGATTCCTTGTTCATTGAAAAGTGCATACCAATTAGTGATAATGTGATTGATAAACACAGATACTCAGTAATCACTGAAATAAACGTTAATAAAAAGGGTGTCTTTTTAGGGATATTTTTAGTAAAAGAACGAATGCCATTGACACTGGAAATACTGTTAATATTATTTATCATGGAAACGTGAGAGAAAAGCTAATTTTTAATAAAACAAAAAATTAATAAAATATCAAAGTTAATTACCAAGGATAAATATAGAGAGATTCGAATGAAGAAAATTAAAACCGCCATGGTAAGCAATGGCGGAAATGGCACGTATCTTAATACTGCTGCGTATTAACCGTGTGAACGGACTCCAATGATATCCATTATTAGAAATTATACCAGTCAGTGGTGCTCCCGTGATGAGTATCGGTGATTATTTACTAATCAGCCATTAACGTAAACATCGAAAAAAGGAGTCTTCTTAGAGTTATATTTGTACATTATTTACTTAATATAGCCAGACAAAAATTAGCGTCATTAGAATGTAGGGAAAATATAAACATTCAACATTTTTGAAATTAAGAGGGATGATGGACGCGAATAACTTAAAATATTATCAACGTTAGTTTACGCAAACGTAGATAGATTTGAATAAAGATAATTGGAATCAACTCATTACTGACGAAATTTGAACACTGGATATATTTAAACCAATACCCAGAGCTATTTTTAGAGTACAGGAAGTAGATTTCAGTTTGATCTATCCATATTAGTACTCGGAGGTATTTGCACTAAATATCGAAAAATAACCTAGTTCAAAAGATAAAAATACCGATATTTAAAGGTGCTTATTTTAGGAAATTAAAAAAAAAAAAAAAATGAAAAGTAAAAAATAATTATTTGATAAGAAGGATAGTTTATGGGAATATTATGATAATTCTTAAACAACATTGTCACACTTTAATCGAAGTCAGCACCAAACTCAAATTACAATAATATTTGTAAACAGTTCAATGAATGTGTAACAACATAATCACCCAGTTTCTATAAGTCAAGTACTGAAAAAATCAAGAACACTTAATGAGGTATTTTAATTGTGATAATTTGAATTTGTTGTACCGAGACTGCAATTATAAGGTATCGAATGTTGTTTAAGAATTATCATAATATCCTGCTTCCTTTAAGGGTAGATTTTACTGTAAATTATGTTCTTATGGAATATTTATTTTTTACTTCTTGGTGAATTTTTTTCTAATATCCTAAAGTAAACCTTTAAGTTGCCCTTTTTTAACTATTCTATATTACAGTTTTCTGTGCTTCAGTGTTCTACAATATAAGTGCAGTTAAAATTCTTTCTTTAAAAAGAAAAAAAATTGGCTGCATTTCGTTGATTTAACATTAACAGTCGCACACTTTTCTCACATTGATAGTTTTCTATTTTGCGTTAATTGTTGTTAATGTTTCGGAATTATACAATTGCATCTTATTCTGAAGACATCCCAAAGTTTGTTGCCCGCAGCTGATAATTTATATCGGAATTTACTTTTAACAGAGATGAATATGCGCTAAAGCTAGTAAAAATAATGTTTACAAAAACGGTATATTTCACTTCAGTGTTGTTGGATTCTAGAAAGCATAAATTAGCTTTAAGTTTTTTCTTTTTACCCGTTTATCACTAATTTGCGATGGAATCTTTGTAAGAGAAATAGCATATACGGGACGTGAAAAAAGCAAATTAAGAACCATTCGCAGACTATACGGTTTGTTGTTTGTTTTTTTTTCCCATTCCGCCATGTACAGGGGAACTACCATTGAGTATTTTTAGGTAAAGTTGATTAGCCTTTAGAATGGAAAAGCATCTAGGAATTTTGAGTGTAAATATTTAAATATAAGGATTCGGGAGTTTTGTTGTAGGTTTCTTCGAGTAAGGAATTTTGAATAGTCGAATATTATGTGTCGGATAGAAACGGGAACATTGCGTGAGTTACATAGCGGTCAAGGTTGTTTATTTAGGATGTGTAGTTGTGTATTAGAGCAGCGGAAATGTTCTTAATCTGAGCAGGACAACTTTGTCTTTTCTGGATTCTTGATGTGAAGTTTTCCAGTGATCAATAGTCCTTTTAATGAACGTAAATTTATTAGAAGTTGTAACGAGGTCCCGTATTCTTTGAAACGATTTGGGTATAAAGTTATTTGCTTGCCTTTTTAATGTCCGACATCGGAATTGGAACATTTGGAATTGGGGAAATCGTCAAGGATATTTTAGCTGCTTCGTCTACTTTAGCCTTTTTGAGGAATATCGGAGTGAGATGGGATCCAGCAGAATGGGTAATTTCTTTATTTACTGTCCAGAGTATTTGAACTATTTCTTGTAAGAATGGATGCTGTTTTTTCACATGATAGTTTCGGATGGATAGGAGCGCTGATAGCGACTTTGTTAATATTAGGATATTACTGAAGGATGGATTGTTAGTTTTTAAAATTCCGATGAGAACGGAATAATGATGATATCATGAACAAACGAGCAGCCTGCTCCTCCGTCTGATGACTTGGAGTCATCTGTAAATATTTGTATGTTATCGACACGATATTTTTACGAGAAATTTCTTTTGCGATTGTTTTCAGATTTATATCAAAATTGTCACGTTTTCACTCAACGTATTGGCATACAAAACGAACGCGTGATTCATATTTCATTAGACTAAATTAACATTCTCGCACGGTACACGCAACTGTTCGATTTATATCGCGAACAAACCGTGTTTGCTTACACTTTTCCACTGTTGCTATTTCTAAACAAAATCTTTCTTGTCGTTTGATATAAGCAATGATCGCGCCAGTAATAAAACGGTAAATAAATCGATTAATGCTGTACTCAACAAAAATTGTTTGAATAAAAACTTTTTTCCGTTTTTTTCTTAAACATTCTGCTCGTCAAATAGCGGAAACATTATTAATATGTAGCGCGATGTGTCGAATTGGAAATATTAAAACTGCAGTTCGGTAAATGAAGGTAGAAGTAAATCGAGGAGGTTGGAGACTTGCGAAGAAGTTCAACGTCGAATAAGGATGACACAATTAGCAACAGCGAAATTAACAGAAATATGTAAAGACCGTAGAGTGAAATTATGTTTGCTGAAAACGATAGTGTTTTCCATGACACTTTATGAACACGAATCGTCGATATTAAATAAGTCATCCCGAAGAAGATTAGAAGCGATGGAGATGACGGAATATAGAAACTTACTAAGAAGAATACCATGAATCGGCTATAGAACGAATACCTAAATTCTGCAGGAGCTAGATATTCAGCCCAGCCAAAGAATACTGCCTATGATTTATAGGAGAATGATGAAATTCTTCGGGCATGCCATTCGAGCCAACAACATTGAGAAGGATGTGATCCAGGGAAAAGTACACGGAAAACGACATAGAGGCCGACCTTCAACGCGGTTTATCGATCAACTTAAAAGGATAACCAATATTTCGACTAGCCAAGAAATTATGCGCCAAGCTGAGAACAGTGATACATGGCGAAAACTTACTTCAGAGTGGTAAAATGGGTCACGACGCTTATGACCGAGCATACGACCAAAATGATGATATTCCTTAGCCCGTCTGTCCATTTCCAGTGGCAGATTTTTTAGCCACATTTTCGGCTCGTAATGTTGCCGTCCAAAGAGTAACTCATTCCAGACTGTAGCTCAAATTTTCGCCTATTTTCTAATTCTCGATATATTTCAATCGAAGTTATTGCGTAAAGTCGTAATCTCTCTATTCAATCATCTCTTTCTGTACCTAGGAACCCTGCTTTCTCTTAAACGCTTTACAACCGTTAATTTTAATCGCACTTCCCGGATCCTTTTTTTCCATTTTTCATCCGCATCCACTGCATTTTATCCTTTTCAGCCCATATGTAAGAAATCATGTTTTATTTGAATGATCGACCTTTTCTGCTGAACAATCGTCCTTCCGTTCTTCTATACTAAAAATTGTCGATTTCCCTATTTCCCTTATCGTATATTCTCTTATTTCCTTCTATTCTCGTTATTTCCGAGCGCGATTATTTTTCGTTGGTCTTTAAACGTTTAAAAATTCAATTACTTCATCGTATTGCTTAGGCTAATGTTCTCATTGACAAATCAATTAAAAGAAAAAGAACTGCTTTTTTTTCTTTTTGTTTTTTTATTTAAAAATGCGATGTGTCCAACTTACAAAATAATTAGACAAAATTGTAAATTCGACACGAATCCATTTTTAGCGGATGAACATAAATACATATATACCATTTCTATTCTCCCGCTACTGAAATTGTTCATTCAATGCTCAAACGCGGTCAGGTAACAATAGCGAAACGGTGGACGCACTGAGAAAGTGAACGTGGCTTTACTGCTGCAGGTATTTGAAGAATTTTTTATCCGCTCTTTAATTTGCTTCTTGGACCGGTCAGTTTCGGCCGAATCGCCGCGAGTGTTAATTTTTCGAAAATACTTTATTTTTATTTTTAAATTTGCGACTTGGACGCGGATAAAAAGATACGCGGATTCGAAATAATTCGTAATATTCGTGATAGTCGTGATATTCATAATATTTGTAATCATGGCAGCGACGAAGTGAATTTCGATACGGTGAAGTAGTAAATAGCGTGTATTATAAATAGTTCGGTATTCTCGATTATGTTTCGAAGTGCAGTAGTTGGCGTGGAAAAAACTCCACCAACTATCTGCGTAGCCTACATTCATTTGTTAGCAATTTCACGGTTCTCCTGTTCAGGTATCGAAATAGTATTTTCTTTTTCGCTATAGGACCAGCGGCATCGAACACCGTCCAATACTAAGATGCAGCACTGTGACGGAATATCCTTTTAGGCACTATATACTGCTCAATCAGATACCGAGTCGATTATCTTTACAGTCCGGGATGCAGGAGGATAGTGCGATATTAAGTATAGAATTCACTCTGTATGATTCCAATAAAAGGAGGTTAGTGTATCGCGTGTAAGTAAGACAAGCCGGATGGACGTGTTTTGACGGTAAATAAAAAAGTAATTTTCCTATTTAATTCAGTTAACCTCGTTATCGTAGTGACAAGTTTGCATCGCTACCCTTATGTTCTTCGAATGTTCCTTTTCTCAAAGAGTCAGGGATTCGTTCGTGATCATTTCTGGAAACGACTCGGAAAATACTTCGTTGCGCAACCGAAAGTCCGTTTCCATTGTGTTCCCTATTGAATTCGATGGAGAAAGTTGACTCATCCATTTAGCGGCTCTGACTCTCGTATTTCTTTAGTGCGCCAATGATCATGTAAAGGTACCTGGAAATAATTGTATTCAGGATACAAAAAAAAAAAAGAAAAAAACTATTTAAAATAATTTTTGATGTTTTCCTTTTCTCGTTTCACTATGTTATTAGATTTTCTATCGGCAAGAAAGAAGGAATATGTCGCATTCAACGAAAAGGGATAGAGGTATTTTCTTTTAAATAATAAATTAAATGCATCAATTTACGTTTTTTGACGTTGTTTGTTTAAGTTTTTTCAAAATTTAGTTGATATTTTTACATTATTTTATATATATATATATGTAAGAAAATGTGAACTTTTTTCTACGAGGGGGAATTCGTCTTTTCCCTTGTTTGGTTTTGTTTAATAAAAATATCGCTTGTTAAATGAACCTGAAAATCACGTGAGAAGGTCTCTTTAGTTTTTGTCCAGCTTAATGCCCTGGAAACCTTAACTTCACAATCATCCGATCCCATGGAACCAATTTACTTTTACTACTTCCGAACATTATAATTTTATGCAAAACACGAACTTAAAACAGAAAATTAAACTCCAAATCCCGGCACACACGATACGTGCCTTTTTCTTTTTTTCCTTTTTTTTCTTTAGTTCTTGGCCGCCACGTTTCTTTTTTTTATATATATTTTCCATAACGGTTTCCGCTAAATGACCTTTACACATGTGTCCCATCGGAGAATTCATCCGATCAAAACACTCTGCTTACCTTTTAAAACCTGCTTTTCCTACCCTTCGTACGTTAGTATCGGTACTTTTCTTCCTTTCTTTGTGTTCCTATTTCCGATAGGAGAACTTCCTATTTCCTCACTTTATAATACTCGTCGATAATTGGTTTTAAAGTGGATGTAGATGAAAAAAAAGTAAAAATAAAAATTGCGCACGATAACCGGACGAACTGATGAAAAATGTTCAAGTAAATACAAACGAAACGTAAAATTGCAATAAAAATTCTTGCCTCGCCAATAACACGATAGTTCTTAATATAAAAAAATATAACGGTACAATAGTACCGCCACAATTTTTTTTGTAAATTCTTAAAGCGTTTACACCAGTTATTTTTTTTGTTTTTTTGAAAATAAACCACCCCTTAAGGGAGTGATCTAAGCTATTAAAATCTTAAGTTTTCACTTAAATAATCAATAAACCATTAATATATAGGGTGCTGTGGAACCAGCCTAGTGACTTTAGTTCTCACTAATATTTAACAAAACTATATCACTATTAATTAGGTGATAATGTTTTACAAATAGGTACATAACCAACTCGAGAGAGGATAAGTGCGCTAGAGGTACCTAGTGTCATTATTGGTGTTCTCTGTAGCTGAATGACCTCTATATGTATGTGACCATCGCATTTCTTGTTGATTGGGAAAGAGTTACGAATAACATTGTGTCAACCAGCTTCAGATCACAATGGATATCCTCGTTACACGCCGAAACTAACAAACGTTTGTTATCGCACGAAAAATATAATATTTTGTCGACGTTATTTCTGTTCGATCGAGAAATACATCACCATAACTAGGGCTCCATACGTACAATTATTGAATGTGGGATCGCTTGTGATATAGAAGAAGTTTATTACATAGACAAAGTGGTAATATTTTGCCAATTAATCAGTATATCTGACTAAGTTTGCGCTTTAGTTGAAGCTTTTTATGCTCGATATGTGTCTTCCCCACGTGAGCCGCGAATCGAGATTCAATTCAAGATACTTCGCTGATTTGTATTCGGATGCTGTTAATATTGATCTAGTAAGTCGACTGGGCGAAGTGTATATGTAACGTGGACTGCTTTCTGCTCATTGAGCTTTCATCTTCCAATTCTGTATCCGCTTCACAACTCGGTTAAGATGATATTGGAGAACCATTGTCGTTTCGACTTGTGTTTGTCCTGTTGCTATGATGACAGTATCATCAGCGTAGGTGGCTGTAAAGATATCGTCTGGAGTGACATATCAGCAGTACAGAGAATATACATGACAAAGAACACACTGTCCTGTGGTACACTGGCTTGTACGGACTGAAATGAGTACTTTCCATCTTCATGTACAACATGAAATGCGCGGATTTTTAAATACGACCGAAGAAGTTGGCAAATTATCTCAGGTAAGATTGTACTTCATTTACAAATTAAGCCTTCACGTCAGACTCGATCGAATAATTGTGCACCACTTAAGAATACAGCGACAACACAGTATAGTTTTTTTTTTTAGAATGCTTGCGTAATAATGTACCTAGATACCTGATGTACCTGATCAGTCGTTGAATGGTAACTGCGGAATCCAAACTAATGATCTGGAAGCTTTATCCGATATATGTAGTTTAAGTCGTTCTAAGAGCAGCTTTACATACAATTCGGACAGAGAACAGTGAAATTGGTCTGTATAACGTTACTAATTCTACCGGCTTGTCTGGTTTTTTCAGCAAGACAGTCTGTGTAATTTTAAATATTGCAAGAACATGTTGAAGATGTAGGCTACTATTAAAACCTCGTCTTAAATAATGGCCCAAGCCCTCTTACTTCCTCCTTTCGTTATTTGGGTGGTTTCTCGATTACTATTCCTATATTTACGGAAATTCTTCTAGATCCCTTCTGTCTAAACACAGTTGGATGGACCTCACATTCCTTTTCTTCGAAATTCCTACTTAGCTTATCGCTTACTCATCTAACGGTTTCCAATTTCCTCTTTCTCTCTTATTTCTTCTTATGGCTTCATCTTACATAACAGACTCTTTCCTGCCACTAAAAATTCTGTCTGTTATCGCTGCCTGTCTCGTTCAGTTTTCTCCACATATCTGCTTTTCACGATAAACGCCCATACTTTCTTCATTCTATTAAATGCTTTTATTATCCTGTTCCTCGTGAACTTATTCTTCATCATGTTGTTAGATTAGAATTTTTACAGAATCTAAGCTTTTCATTCTCTAACCATTTTCCGATCTTCACCGATGATTCCAAAGGACCCAAAAGTGTTGACGCAGCTTTTTCCTGTCCTTCTCTAAACTATGTCAAGTCCTTTCAACCGTCCTCCTTTTGCTCAATCTTTTATGCTGAGTTCTCTGCTATTCTGCGTGCCCTTCTTTTTATCAGATCATCACCTGCCTCTCGCAAATATCCTTATCCTGTCTAATGCTCAAAGCGTGCTGCAGGCTATCACATTTGATCTTCCTTCTCACTCAACCGACTACGTGATTCTTTTTATTCGTTCTTTCTCACTTAATCCAGACTGATTTCTTTTGAATTCCCGGTGATGCCAGAATCGAGGGAAATGAGTTAGTTGACTCGTTCGCTCGGTCATCTTCCTCTTCTGGTAGGTTTCTATTTCATCTTCCAATATTACCCTTCTGTTCGCAGCTGCTCATTCTAGACAGGTCTCTTTATTCTCCAACCCGGATTCTTCTTTGTGTCTATTCAACGCCTTCCTTTCCTCGCTTCTACTGGTTCTTTGACTTTCCTTCTATGCACTGCTCTAATTTCTCTGCGATTTGCCGCCTGCGTGTTAGGCACAGCTTACTCCCTTCGTCGCTCTTCTCTCGTGCCGTCTCCTTATTGTCCGTTGCACCCTTCTAACAAGCAATTTATTTGTGATTCCGATCACGTGTTGTTCGTCACTTTTAACTGAACAAGCTTCTTTCTATTTTCCTCCCTTCTACGAATCGGTATTCTCGCTTCATACATTGCTTCGTTCGTTCTCTCCTTTCCTTCTGCTTCTGTTATCCAAGCTTTTGATTATTTATTATCGGCTATCTCTGATCGCGTAAAGACCCGAGTCTCTTGCCCCTCTCTACCGTTGTTCTTGGACCAGTGTCCATGTTAATAAACCCATATAATAAAAAATTACATTTACGGGTGATGATGATTTTCTACTACTCAGCAAAATACTTAAAACTCTCTTTTAATCGCTTTACGATCTTCACTGACCGCTCTAAAGGGTTCCATAAAGATAGTTCAGCTTTTTCCATTTTTCTATTAATTATGTCGAATTTTAAACACCCTGCTGCCGAGTCTACTTTACGAGCCGTTCTCTCTATCCTCTCTGACCGGTCTCGTCATAATTCGTTTTCTTGTCTCAACTGTTTGACTTCTCTGCATATTTTGGTTTTCTAATCCTCCTTCCATTTAGCTATAGAGCCTTTTTCTCCTCGTTTTTCACGTTCAATGATTTTTCCAACGTTAGTCAATCAATTACTTTTCAGTTTAATCTTCGTCTGCTTCCCGATTCGCTCTTCCGTTTTTCTCTTATTCAGTGTCACCCCGATGTAATCTTTCACGTGTGATGCGAATTTATGAAATCATTTTTCTGTTTGAATGCCTGTTTATTTCCTCAGGGCACGCGCTATTCCAATCTTCTGAGCCTCGACCGCCACCCCCCTTTCTTGTCCCTCTACTAACTATTCTCTAATTAATATCCTTCCCTTCGACACTCTATCCAAATTGTATACGAATACCTGGAGGCACTCTACGATCGAAGGATTTGCTAGCTCGTTTAGCTTCTTCTTCCAGGAGGTTTCTTCACATTTCTGAATTTTGCAACACCACATTTGCCGCTGCAACTGTTCATTCTAAATTACGGTATAACTCTTATTCCTTCCATGCCTAAATCCGAATATCTACACTCAACTGGATCTTCATCCTTGGTTTCTGAATTTTCCTCCTACTCTTCAAACATACCTTCATTTTGTCCTCGCCATTCGTCTACTTTTCTTCTTAAATGTAACGCTGATCCATATTTGTATGTTCCAGCAATCGTTGCTGAACGTTTTTCTTCATCCCTTTTTGTAATGGCCCTATTCATCCTATCCTTCTGTTATACTGGTTTCTGTATCCTGTTTATCCACGATATTTGATCGCGTAAAGATCTAATTACACTTTCCTTTCCTAGTTCTTGGGCTAATGTCCATGTTGACAAACCCACAAAAAAGAAAAACCAAAAAAGAAAAAAAAAACCCAGCGAATAAAGGTTTAAATTTGAAAAGAAACTTTTTCATTTTATGTCCGTGTTCCATTTTTTCAAAATTATGTAATAAGGTGCAGGTGAATCGAAATTAACTTTTAATAGAAGTAAGTAAGTAAAACCGTCAGACCTCGTTCATATTATAATATTTTCACCGACAACGTACGAAAAAATTTACTCTAGAGCCACGCATGGCATCGGCTTTGAGCGAAAAGTTTTGCATCAGATGGGCTGATTGTTAAAATGGGACGATCGCGAGAATCGCTGGCGCAAACTCGACAAATAGAATCTCGTTTAAATGAAAAGGAAATTAAAAAAAAAAAGGAAAAAAGGAAAAAAGGAAAAAAAAATCAAAGGAACAGGATTCGCCTTAACAGCTTTACGACTGGTTGGTCGGTTTTCTACGCGTTTCCCTCGGCCGAAATATCTTCACGTTAATATGCAAATTATCGAAGTTTGTTTGATTTATAACGCGCCTATTCGAATAGAGATTATTAATAATTGCCGGCCTGGCCAGACGGCGGACGATCCGATAATCGGATCTGGTAAAGTCAGTCGCGGTGGTGCCTTTACGGCCGGGCTAGTGGTTCTACGTTATTACGGTGGCAGTGTTGTAAATCAGCAGCGCTCGGCATAATGGATATACGGCTTAAAAGTTGTCCTAGACACGTCGCGTACATCGTAAGTACATAAGAAGGCAATCGCGTGCGCTTCAAACAGCTGATAATACGGCCCAAGTGGAAACGAAGAAAATCGACTTGCGCGTAGCGCACATGTAAACTGGTGCTGGAAAATAAGACCGGAGCGGATAACTAGCAAGCGGCGAGCACGATAAAGATGGAAACCAGTTGTGCTGCAGTTCAAAAGACGCGCTAAATGGCTTAATAAACAATCTACACCCTCTTAAGAAAACATTAAAGCCAACTAAAAGGATTCCCCAGCAGCCATTTGAGTGGTAGAGGGTTCGTCTGCTGCCTTATCATCCGTGAACTGATACTGTTAACCGTCGACTAACCAGCCACTCTCACCCATTTTCTATTACTGTTATTAAATATAGGAGCAGTAACGATTAAAGTGTTTTTACCCATACCGGTACAATCGTCATTTCGAAGAAATATATATTTTTACCTGAGCGTCGGTCGATTTTTTTTTTTTCATTTTCGTTCTGTTCTTTTTTCTTTTTCCTTTTTTCTTCAACGTATACCAGAGCAGAGCCTATGTTCTTTACCGTTTCCCACATTGCCGCCCCGCGACGACTTCGGTACGCGCTCCGTATTGTTCGGCACGGTCGTAGGAGGACATTGCGGTGTTGCTCGGTGGGCTGTAAATCAGTATGAAACGCACGAAATGAACGTCTGGTTCGCTCCTTCCGTTTCTACATTACACACCTGCTGAGAGTGCGCGCCACTTCTGAGGGATGAACAATTTAGGAATCTCAGACACAGGGTTGTCGCGAACGTGTACATAAATTTAAACTTTTCCGTACACGCCTACATCTAAGTGCACGCGGTTCAGCGCAACCGGAGAGAGCTTAATTGTTTGAAAGGTCGAGACTGAAATCTTAAAGATCGTGGTGATACCGGTCGCATGCAGCGTAGATGAAGACCCTTTTTGTTTTTTCCGCCGTCAACGAATTTAATATCGACCCGGCCTTCCGATGTATTAATTCGTGCCAGTAGGTGTGCTCCTCCCTTAGTAATGAATTGCAAACGCGCCATTTCCATTTTTGTAGAAAAGCTGGAATCGAATTAAGAGACGAGATGGTAAATATAATTGAGCGGATGCGGTGGTCGAACTGGCCTACTGATTTTAAACGAAATAATCGAAAAATGCGCCATGAAAAAAAATGCCAACCACGACCAATGTATCTTTGATTTATTTGATTTATTTGATTTATTTGCGAGAAAATCGGTTTTTTAGGTGGATTTTTATATCGTCCGAGTGTCAGCGTGAGAAACGTGAGAAAGTAAAGGCACAAGGATGAGATTCTCTTCAGACATACATTTTTAAAAAGCTCTTAGATACGTGTGACTACTTGTTTCATTTTACATGCTAAATTTTTTCAGATGTCGCGTGTTATCATCACTTTTTTTCATATAGATTAGGACACTTGAGTCTTTCAGTGAAGTACCGCGCCTATATATTAACACGATGCGGATAATAAATGGTTCCGTTTGAGACAAACTAAGACGCATCCAATATGCAGATCTACGTATTGAGTCCACCCCCCGCTTACTGAACCCAGGCCACCCACAACCCACGCGGATTTTATTCTGCAAAACGTGTATTCAAACGGAGTTCCACATATTGAACCCGACCCACGTACAGCCGGCTAGTGTGTAGCCTGTGCGAAGAACACAATTTTCGTGAGTTGCGTGGGCTGGTTTAAGTTTTTAGTAGACTTTTTCGTAGTGTGCAGACTTTTTTTTTTTTTTTAAATGGGTTCGTCAACATGGGCATTGGCCCAAGAACAGCGGAACAGAGAGAAAAGAGAGACTCAGATCCTTACACTATCAGAGATAGCCGACAGAAAGGAATCAAGAGCTAGAATAACCGAAGGAGAAGGAAGGACTTATATATTATTGTCTCAACCGACAATACTTAGAGCGACGTCCCCGATCAGCATAGAGCTGAAAAAATGTTAAATTGATTTCTTGTCTTTAATTTTTAACCGGTTTTATCCGCGTCAGTCTTTTTACGACATCCCCCCCCCCCCGACAGCTACCTGAATGGTAACAGCTTGACTTAAATCTTTATTATTAAATGTTACCGGCGGACGACAACAATTTCGCTTCTTTTTTATAAAGATGGCTTGTACTGATTTGCTTAACTCAACTCTGGGGGGCACTTGATGCGGTGGAATATATTGGTTTCAGAGGTTCGATCTGATTAAATAGTTCGTTGCAAGTAACAATTTGACTTTGTAAGACACCTATACCGAAGTCTGCTGAACATCTGCGCAATGCATCTAAACGTGCTAGCGTGCAATATTTTTTCTATTCAATACGATATTTTTTTAACATACCTATTCTGTTGTAGTATGGCTTCTTACTGTATTCAATTGGTGCGGCCTGAAATATTATTGTTTCGCTTTACTGCATTTAAAAAATGAGTTTTTTCAAAAATGTTTTCGAAGAAAAAAAGGAAAACTGGTAATAATGCTCGTCGTAAAACCTTACTTCTTGCAAAGATTTACCTGAATCTAATATTGAAATAATCTCTGCTACGAAAACGTTGCGCTTTTAATATGAAACTGAAAAAGAAAAGAAAAGAAAGTGGGGTGATATAGCCTTTGTTTGCACTTGTCGCAAAGTTTCCCTTTTATATTGTCGTAATTTGTAGTTTTATTTTTTATTTCTATTTCTTATATTTTATTTCTGAAGCTTTGAACATCGATTTCTCTCAACACGTTTTCGCAATTCCTTATTTTCCAAATGTTATTAAGACGAATTGATGGGTACTACGTAAAAGCAGTTAGTGTCTTTATCGCTTTTTCCTACGTATTATTGCACCCTTTTTTGATTGGAAGATTGGATGACTGTTGTTTCGCTAAATTTTTAGAGCTATTCATAGAAAATATTCAGCGCATTTCCTATAATTTTTTAACTAAGTAATAATTGTATTCGGTAAATTCTTTTTTAACTAATGGGCGCATTCGTTGATCTGCCATCTAAATTTATTGTAGAATGCTTCTTGATGTTGGATAATCACGTAGTTTTTTGTCTGAATGTATTATTAGTAGTATACTTTTGTAGGCAGCTTTATGTTATTCAAATATTCAGCAGCTCTATTTACTTCGTTGCGCCAGTTTTAAATTCTTAATTAATATATTTTCGGTCAATGGCTTTCCCAGTCGGTTTTTTTTTTTTTTTTTATTATTATTATTATAAAGAAGCGGGTTATAATTATCGAATTTAACATGGCGAATATTGAAGGGTAGTCTGATGATCTGCGATAGGCCATCTTACCAAAATCACAAAATATTCGAATGGAATCTCCCCTTATCGCATTACAGCTGTTATGAAAAAGTAAATGCTCAAATTAGTTACATATTTACAGTGATCATTGACAGAAAACATTTTTCAACTTCAGATAGGTGTATGATTTTATTTATCTTCGCGCTAAACAGAAATTAATCCTTTGGAACGATTGTAATTTAAATGAAATATGCCATCATATTGGGAATATACCGACGTTTACTAGAAATGCAAACGGTGAAAATTTAAAATTTAAACACGTCGTAATCCGTTAGAAAATGCATTAGATAATAATAAAAATTTAATTGGGGGTTTATAATATTTTTTAGGGAAACCTAGGGTGAGATTTAATGAAGGGAACGAGAAGTTTAAGGCTTCGGTAAATTTTTACATTTTTGTTAGTGAGAAAAAAAAAAGTAAATAATATTTCGTAAAACATTTATTTTCAAAAAATTGGTTACCGCGTATACGCCCATTTTCATTCTCAGGTACAGAAGGACTTCTCAGGTATATGTTTAAAAAACCTTAACTGGAACACACTGGTTAAACAAACTATGCCCGAATGTCAGCAATAGCAGGCGTGACGATAATAGAATCCCTGCCGGAGACTTTTCAATTCCATTCTTTCGTCTATTTCCCTGTTTTGGTCTTTCCCTCGGTGTCTTTCTTTGAATCTCATTTTCTGTTTTATTTTTTCGATTTTTCCTCTGTGAAAGTATGAACGCGCACCAGAACCGCTTTTTCATCGTCGTCACAGGAGCTCTCCGAATATAATTCAAGATATATAAAAGGATGTGTATTTAAAATTCATTAATACCAGGGAGTAAACGGAACTGTCTGACAGAAACAAACTCCGGAATATACATTCTGCAAATCAAATCAGTTTCGTTTAAATCAAACGATAATTTAGTTAATCAGTGTTATTTCCGAAAAATTGCTAAAGAATCTCGTAGCCTTATAATAGGCGATAGAAAGAAAAACATAAACATTCCATAATTAAAACAAAAAATAAATAAAATAAGTCATCTTTAGAATAAATACGGAATAATAATAATTATAATCGAGCAAATTAAAGTGTACTTTGTTAAGCTATTTCATATACGTACCAGGCAAAAGCTGATAAAAGATAACAGAAATGTTGGACGCCTTTTGACTGTCAAAAGATGAAACGGTTGATATTTCGGGTTTCGGATAATGGGCACTTTTATATTCTGCTGCGTAGTCGTTGTTTGTTGTAGTTGAACTATATTTCTAATTAAATATTTGATTAAGCTAAATAGCGCGTTTTTGTTTTTTCTAATTTAGTGTTGATGGTACGCTTTTAATTTGATGTTTACACAATTTTTCGCAATTTTTTAAGCATAGTGACATTTACTATTTAGTGAAATTTCACTTGAATAAACATATCCAATTTACTCGATTTATTGGACTAAAAATGTTTCTACCAGAATTGGATATCAAAATTTAAAATTTTAAATATTCACCTTTTTTATTTCGAGCGATACACTTGTTATTATAACTATATTGGTAAAAAGAAAAAAACTGATTTAAATTATTCACTTTTGTGGTTCTCATTTTTTATGAAAACATTACTTAGGTCCTAATGGTGTTTATAAGTAACAGTTGAGTTTTTATATTGATGATAGCTTAGGTATATGTGTCCCTGCCGTCCGGAGATCCGCACTTAACACAGTTTATTAGGAGGTTATCCCTCATATCCGAATTAGTGATTCAAATTTTCTTTGTGAAAGTGGTGTTTACGTAAAGGAAGTCCTATACTTTTTTATCAGGGCGTCGAGGATTGTTAAGGTTCATAATGTACTAAGCCCATGAATCTAATGAGAATTCCCAGGTTTCCCTGGTACCCAATTATTTCACGCTGGCTAAACCTGGGAGCGATTCGGATTCAATGCATAACTTTTTTTCATCAGTTTTTTTTGTTTAATTGCGCACTGGTGCGCAATAATGTACCTGCGGCGGCTTTTTGCTAAATGGTAACGTTTATTTCGAAAGTAGCTTCTTCTTTCTTTTTTATTTTCTATACATGCGAATTTTTTCGTACTGCTCTAAAGCCATATTCAAAATGGCTATTACAACATTTGGCGAAGGAGTCTGATTTTTGGCCGCTCTTAAATGTGTCTGTGCATGCCACCGAACCCGAGAAAACCACCTATGAGGACTTCAACCGCCGAGTTTGATAATACTTCAGAAACGGACTGATCGAGCTGGCGTAAGCTTGACGCAATCTTTAATTACATGTTCGACAGACGAGGTGAGAAGACACGGATAAACACAGCGGCGGATCCAGAGAAACATTTCTGGGGCAGAATTATATAATTACTTAATATCTTATACGGTAGACAGTAAATTTGAGAAATACCTTGTTTCATAAACAAAATCAAACTTTAGAAATTTAGGAATTTAAAAATGTTTTAAAAATACATGACTATTACAGTTTAATTTAAATTTTTTTTTATTTTTAGGTGAAAAATAAAACGAAATTACCAAATTGTGTTGCGAAAATGGTAGTTCAGAATTCGAATAGTAAATTACCAAAAAAAAATAAAACGCGATAGCATTTTTTATTAAACTTTAATTCTTTTTATTTCTGTTAATAATCCGATCCGAATTGTTTGCCCGTCAGCAAGTAAAACAGATATTTCTCATTAAACTATTTTTATTTACTTTGCAAAATAAAAATTAAAAATAAATAAATAAGGCAAAAGATCGATACAGTTGCATTTAAAACAGAATAAAAAAGTAACATTAATACACTTTTACTAGAAAGCAGTACTAAATATTAGTTATAATTAAATAGACAGGTATAACATTTATACAAATTTTTTATAGTATAAATTAAGTTTCTCTGTTGTAAAGATTTTTTTTATCGAGCATTAGGTTCCTTGAGGGGCTTCCTATCTCCCTATCTCCCCCGTGGATCCGTCACTGATAAACAACTTAGTTATTGGTAAAGATCTGACAAATCGATTGTGGGGTGACCTATTCGCGAGCGACTAATCCATATGAACTCTGTTTTGTCGTCTTCATTTATGCCGTTCCTTCGAAGACGCATTCGTCGCTCCATTGCTGCTCACAGCCATTTCACAAAACCCGAGATAGTGACGATGGGGATGGTTATAGTTAGGGCTGTCTATTCAACCTTCACTTACTCCCGGGAACTCTAGAATGCCCTTGGATTCAGATAAACGAAATTTTTGAGTGTCAAGCAGGTCACTATCGAGTATTCGGTTGGAAATCGTATTTCTTGTTGGGGAGTTAGTTAGGAATATGTAGGGCGGTCAACGTCTAGCACTCCCTTTTGCATCAATTCGAGAATACAGAAGATGTTGTATGCCATATAAGATAGAATACACTTCTACGTCCATCACAGTGCAAGTATCATTAATAAACCGCGTGTTGAACACCACACAAACGCACATGTTGTTAGGAATGTAATCGACTATGAGATCGGCTCTTGATTAGATGAACTCTGATTTCGCGGAAATATGACAATTGTCATAAACTATCGGCTTTGTTCAATATATTCTGGTGAACAGATGGCTGCTGGTACCACACCTTTTCATCTGCTCGAATCCGAACACTATTCGACGAAACGAGTGTATTGCGCGTTTTCGATACTAAGTAAAAGATTAATTACTCCGGGTACGAAAAGATTTTTTTTTTTTTTTTTTTTTTTTTTTTTGATTTTGTAAAAAACTCCCCGGACAAAATTAATATCTTTTACAGTGTAGAGGAAAATTTTTTTATAATTTAAGATTCTAATTTTTAGTGGATAATTAGAGTCGCCATCAACCGGGGGAGGGAAGACGAAAAATAAATAGACGAATGAGTAAAAAAAGGAGATATTTTTAATTGAGGTAGCTGTCGAATAAAGCCTGTAAACTGTTAACGTTACAATCAATCCGGTCTGCGCAGGTGTGCAACACGAACTGCGTCCTCTTATTAAGCAGGCAAAAGTTAGAAATTGGCAATATCTGAACAAATAACAATCAGGCCAACAATTTAATCGTGATTAATAATGTTAAAGCATTCTGCGCGGAAATTTTAAATTAGCCAAAATGTTTTTCAGTCACAATAATTGTGCTACATTTATCTTTATTCTAGTGTGTGTTTGTGTGTGTTTTATTTTCCAGCTGAATATCCAAAAGTGTTTTTACTAATACTTAGTCTTAAAATGTTTGTTGTTGAATTTAGAATTTCCATTATTTTTATTAATTAATTAATAAACAGGATATTCCCAGTAATATTTAATTATTTATATTAGTTAAACTAGAAGACGACTTTCTCTCAGCAACGTGCAAGAAGTCTGCTTGCTCTCTTGGCTCTTGCGCAGCACTATTAATTGTTGAATTGTCGAAATATCGAGTGTTTATTATATTCCTGTACCCTATATACTCTGGTAAACTGTAATTTATGTTGAAAGTATGCGGATAATTTTGTAAAATTATTTCTCTATTACGCAATTCTTAAATTTGACAATAAATAAATTATAACCACAAAATAAAGCAATTATATTGAAAAAGTGCCAACTGGTTTCGCATAACTCGGTTTTTTCGTTTTTTTTTTCTTTCGTTTTTTTTTCTTTCGTTTTTTTTTTTTACTTTTTTTATTTTTTTAAGGTTCAGCTACGTCACCATAGTCGAAGCGAACCGGGAGTTTCTAATCCTCTTCGAGTGTTCTTAATTTTTACTCGACTATCGCCGATTAATAATGAAATCATTTTCAAATCACCGTTTTCTAGTCGATGTGATTAGTTTAAAAAAAAAAAAACGCACGTGACTCAAAATCGTAATTAATAATGTGGTAAAAAATTAGCCGTGCACAACTACTCGAAGAAGTTTCAGTAAGAATTGTTAGATATGAAACTTCAGTTGATCGATGGAGACTTTGATTTAAAAATTCACGAATTTATACTGCAGCTGTTTTTTGCCGGTTTTAATTTACTGTATATAAAATTATCGGAATAATGTGGGAAAGGGGAGCTCGCCCTTGTTTATTTCCGGCTTTATTAGAAACGATTGACATAAACGTGTAGTAGTGGTACACGCCTTTTCCCAGCGAAATTCACCGTTGAAACAGGACACCTTTCCCGTTCCGGGCTCTTTGTGCTTCGTTACAGAGACACGTGTGTGTGGTAATAAAATTCCGTATAGAATCTGCATCGGTACACCTCAGCAATCGGGCCAGTTCGAAGAACGGAAAGAGAGAGATATTCATTTCACGCAGTAAAATCTACCGAAGATGTTAATTTATTAATTTACTCGTTTTTTTTTTTTTTAATTTCGAATGTTCCTGCGGCGTATATCCTTTTCTGTCTAGGGTCTATGCGGCAAGTCTGCGATTGCACTCGATCGCAATGTTTTTTTTTTATCTTGCTATCGCCTGACATCTGTAATTTCGTTTTATGTAGATTATTATTTGTTGTACGTAAGTATCTAAAAGTAAACGAAATTTAGTTGATAATATATTTTTATCTGTATTAGTGTAGGTAAAATTTATTGTAATCCTAGCAAATGCTTAATTTTATTAAATGTTGGAGTAAAATAAGAATTTAATTTATCAGCCAATTATTTGCTAAAACATTTGTTTCACTACCTTATAAAAAAAAAAAAAAAAAAGTACTGAAAAATACGCTGCACTTATATGTCTCTCTGGTTAGAACATTTTTCTAAAGAGTTTTCTTCTTTTTTTCTTTTTTTTTTTTATATTATAGACGTTCATGATTATTTCTAGTTTAACCTGTCTAATCGACGTAAAAATATATGTCCATTACTGCTTATCATAATCGACTGATAAATAATTCGCAAAATAATTTCCCTCAACAATTTATTTGCAATTCGAAAACTAACGAAAATTCATTTTCCAGCTATTATCGGAGATTTTCACCTCACATTTATAGCTGGGATTACTCATTTGAATCGTGAGAGGCTGATTTTTGTCACAGCTGTACGGGAAATAAAAGTTTTACCGGTTTCGTTTCCTCTTTCAACCCTTTGTTAATTATAATTTATAAACGTATTATTTTCAAACGATTTCTAGTTTTATTGTGTCTGTTACCGATGAACTTAATTAATATATGTCACTCAAACTTTTCATACTTAACATCTTGCCGTTCCGGTGTATAATTTTTTGCAACTTAGGTTGGGAAAAACAACTTGTTAGGTCTTCGCGGATATTTGTTAAAAAATTGAAAAGATTAATAGGTATGTAGTTTTTATTGCACATTAAGTGTAAGAATTTGCATGATGGCAGTTAGACTCGCATTAAATAACAAAGTGAAATATTAAAATAATACCCAGTTATCCTGAAAATGCAATAGAGCAGTATATTTTTTCTTTCTTTCTTTTTTTTTTTTTTTTTTTTTTCGGTCTGGCACAGAACCATTTGGCCACCAACCACAGCAGTACACATTAATGCTTGTAAATTGTTCTATGAAATTATTACGAATTGAAAAAATTAATTTGCACTATTTTTCCTTCGACTTCTTTTTTCTCTCGTGTAAGCGATATTTTACTTTAAATTCCGTAGTTCTGAACGAATATTTTTCTTGATGTTGTAAAGCAAAACATTTTATACAAAACTAGCGAGATCACAACAAATACGGCACTGTTACCGTTGCTGTAGATTCTTATTGTTTATTTTAAAAATTACAGAGAATAAAATTACAGAAACACAAAGCCATGTGTATTTAAATAGAAAAATTTCTTCAATTTTTTATTCACACAAAAAAATTTGTTACTTAACGTTGTCCGGGCCAGTTTATTAACTACACCCATGAAAACTTTTATAGCAAAGCAGGTATCACATTTAATGAAGAAAAATTATCTCAACGTGTATTTCGGTTTTACCAATGGTGTTTCGAACACGCGATTACCGCCGTACATACCTGTTAAAGACGTAATCGAATTTTTCTTAAAAACTAGTACATTCTGAATTAAAATAATCTTATAAAACATTCATTTAAACTATAAAAGGGCGCTGTAAACATTTAAGTTAATCAAGCAAATCAGTTAGTGCTCTAAAATTTTGATGATTAAAAAAAGTAAAAAAGTATCATTTTGGTAAGACCAATTTTTGGAACAAAAATAGCAGTATTTTAAAATATTCGGATAATCTTTAACTCATACTTACACATGTGGATTGTTGATTGCATTGCAATTAAGTGAATTCAAAAATATAAAATAGTAGCAAGCAAAAAAACTAAATGTGGTTTTCCTCCTAATATTACTCTGAACCGATATCTCATGCTTGATGTTTTCTTTTTTAATATATCTATACACATATACATATATATATATATATATATATATGCTGCTGCTGCCAACAGCTTCAACCGCATTTAATGAAATCTTTAATTTTTTCTCTATTGTTACTTAGTGAGTTCATATTTCTACTAAAGATCCCTTTTTTTCGATCATTGCTTACTTCATGTATTCGGTTATCATTTTTTTTTTTTTGCCGTTTTGGCTATATTGCTAATGTAATAATAAATACAAACTTTTAAAGTATAGTTCACGACAGTAAACCGCAATAGTCGGCGGAGATTTAAGATTTCTACATATTGAAACTGCCGTTGCATGATTTTTTAATAATTTCTCGGCAACTTAAATTTTTTAAATATTCTAAATCCACTCTATATTGACTTCAATAAAATCGGTGAACAAACAGATACTTTTAGTAGTCATCATATAATAACGTGAAGGGGCGTTTTTAGAGAAATTTTTGGTAATACAATAAACGTCATTGATACTTAAAACACTATTTTTATTATTTACTATGGAAACGTACATTGGAAAGAATAATCATTTTAACATAGCCGAAGAATAAATATTATCATTGTTAATTATCACGGATAACTTTATAGATTCGAATAAATAAAACTGCCATAGTAACGATGCGTATCGGAGCGTATTGTGAACTGACTTCAATATCTTTTGATTATTACGAACTCTGTGCTAGTCACAGTAATGCTGTCATATGAGCATCGATGAGTATCGACGTGATCAGCCATTAAAATAAACGTTGATAAAAGTGGTCTTTTCGGAGTTACACTCTTTTTATTTAATATAGCGAGACAAAAATTAGCATCATTAGTAAATATGGGGAAAATATAAACATCCAAATTTTTAAAATTAAGGGAGGTGATGGATGGCCTAAAATGTTATCAACGTTAGTTTATAGAAATGTAGATTCCAATATAAAGATGACTGAAATCCTTAAAGCGTGATTTATAAGCTCATCATAACGTAGAAAGTAACAACACATCAGACTAGTGCATCCGTATTATCGCTGAAAAATATTTACACCAAAAATTGTGAAAATGACATACATGTACATAAGGATATTAGGATTATTCTTAAACATCTACTTTTTGGAGTCAGCGCCAAATTCAAATTTCGATAATAAAGTTTTTTTTTTCTTTTTTTATTTTTTATAATATACTATTACGAGCTGTCCATCAAGGACAAATACGTATGAAGGAAATTAAACATAAAGAGAGGAGTACCCAACAACGGCACCTACCCGATTACCCCGATCTAAAACAAGGTACTGTGGTTTCTGACGTTTCAGTCTTCTTACATCATCGGTAACATCTAGCAATCCTCTAGCAAGAATGTTCGGTTGTCTGTCTGCGTGTCTTTCGGTGTGAACTTTGATGACATCAGCCACATAATCTATACACAAATTATTTCTCGATTATTTTTTATATTCGCGCTCTCTGGCAAAACGCGTAAATTATCCTTTTCTTTAACACTCCTTTGCTCTACTCCCATGCCCTCGTTTTTCCACAAACTATTACTTCTACAAACTTTTTATACCGCTTTTTCCATAACAATTTTTGTCATTTCCTTCTCCTCCCTTTCCGATTCCCTTTTATTACTTTTTCTGTGCTTTTCCAGTTAATGGGTAGAGTCCATTACTGACGCAAGCCAGTAAAATAAAGGAAAATAGTCATTAAAAAACACACATACACATGTACATATATATATATATATATATATATATATATATATATTAACGACTACGTAATTTAATGTTGAGTGTAATAAAAAAATGATGTATTATGTGATTTTTAAAAATTTTGTTCCGTCTTACGTCAAGTGCGTCATGTTGGCGAAAGCGATTAATCAAATGAACAAGTTAGTAGCTTGATGTGCGATTAGAAATTGTTATGTAACCCCTAAATTACTAAACGACATAGGCAATTACGAACAACTTTTTTATAGGAATCACCATTATCTGGGGTGGGGATCTTCGTTTGAAAGTTTACAAGTGGATATGTAAAATCTCTTACGGCCTACCTATTAAAAATGGTAGATTATTAGTAGTATGGGTTAATACAAAATTTCGGTAACCGAATTTATTAATATACACGCACGGTAGAATTTTGCTGTTTCTTATTTTTCCAATAACACGACTATAAAACTTTTTCTAGAAAACGTATAATTTCAAATAAAAATATAAAACTGCAATATGAATGCGAACGATTTTAAACTTTTGATAACAATTAGTTAAAGTGTTCGAGTTACATATCGATCTTCTTCTTATAGTGTCATACTTAATTCCTGAGCGTCGGCGACTACCTATTCGTACATCTCAGCTGTACAGATATAGGTAGTGTACTAGGCAATTGTAATATGCAACGCGAGTGTATATCGATAACAGCATTAAAATATCGACTTTTATTCATCTTTTCACCGATCACATATGCTTTCATTGAACGGTAATATTTAAAAATTAAAACGAAGGATTTTTTCTGAAAAAGAAAAAGAAGTATTGTTGCTAATAAAAACAAATATATAAATAATTATTGTATTTTCGAATTTGCTTGTGAAAATCGGTGTTTTGAATTTAGTTCATTATTGTTATTATTATTATTATTTGGATTTATTTGAGCGCACTATAATGTGCCTTTTTTTAAATTTTTCGCCCGCCTTTCTATTGGCTCCTTAAGACAAATTCCTCAGCGTCTACTTCGAAATATACTCGCTCATAAGAAGGACATATGTCTGGATTGTTGCTAGAAGCTGAAACACGGCTGGAGAATCAATTCCTTTATGAGCTAAAAATTCTTATTCGAAATCTTCTTTAAAATTAACTTCCGCTACACGCTGAAATAACGATTTTATTTTTTAAAACGCACAAAAAAAAAAACAACCCACAAGAAGATAACAATCAATAAAATCGTGCAAAAATAAAGATTATAAATTAAGAAAAAAAGGGTGAAAAAATTACCTTCAATTCTAAATTGAAACTGGCAACCTGATTTAATTCTTTTAAACCTATTTTTAATTCTCTCGTTTCCATTATTTGCAAAAACACAATTCATTGTTATTAATTATTTTATCTTTCGTAATTTAATATTTAATTTTGAGACAAATAATAAATTTAAGATAAATAGACATAAAAACGGGAGTCGAATATGCGCACTTTTAAAAAGAGTAACAGCGTAAACATGAATACATTTTTCGCACTCTGTCAAAATGTATTTGTATTAATTACGTTGTACATAGGTTAAAAACTTTACAAGATCTCACTAATAAGTAACGGAAAAATGTATTCGTAATTACCGCTTTGATATAAAAACATTTCATTAGACACGATCATAATTTTTTTTCTTTTTTGGATTTTTACACCGATCAATTATAAACTTTCGTAAGTGCATCGGTTAGAAAGAGCATCATCAACTTAATTCGGATCATTCGTCAATAACAGAGACTGCGCGATAACATGATACAACGAAAAATACTGTAAAAATAAACGCGAGAAAAAAAAAAAAGGCAAGCAGTCAAACATCCGAAAGAGAACAAAAATTTCATTCGGCATTTAGAAAAATATATTACTTAATAAATACGGTTGCGTAGTATTTTACTATTTACGAAAATGAATCAGATTTGTTAATTGCTTTTTTGAAATTTTATTAATTCTATTTAATGATAGACATAGCCGACAGAAATGTGAGAAACTTGTGCCGCGATGGAAAATCTTTCGTTAAAATGTTTAGCTCCGATACATTTCGTAAATAAGTAAACACGATGTGTGCGAATTTAATTATTTAACGTTCGCTAAATTAATAACGTTCCAGATGAAAATGGATTGTAAAAAGTTTTCATTAGAAACAACTATAATTCTTAAAAATAGAGTACCTTTTTATAAAAGTCGATCGCGCCGCGCCGACAAAGGCTACACCGGCCGGTGCATTAGCTATGTAAGCCGAACGATTCGGGTAAAAACTCATTGTCCAAATGTTCCGGAGAAGCTTCGATAGCCGAAGAGGAAAATTCCTCGTCCATCGAGGAAACTGGCGGCATTTTCCAGGACATTTCAGGAATGGCCGGCATTTCCGGTTTGTCCATCATCCAGGACGAGGCCATTGCAGCGACGGTCGGCTTTTCGGCTGACGACGACGACATCGATTTCCACTTTAGCGGCGGAATACGACTTTCCGAAATAGTAGTCGGAATGTCTGGCGGCTGTTTTTCCAGCGCAACGTAAACTGGCACTTTAACCGGGTACGGAACCGGTTTCTCGACCGGATACGGAACCTGCTTTTCCACATAGACCGCGTACGGTTTCGGTACCTCTACCGGTACCGGTCGGTCAACGGCTACTTTCAGCGGAACCGGTACTTTCTTGATCACCGGATACGGCTGCGGAACGGCCACTTTAACCGGGTACGGGACGAGTTTTTCAACGTGCACCGGGTACGGTTTCGGCACCGGTACCGGAACCGGTTTTTCTACCGGCACGTGAATCGGTACGTGCACCAGTTTTTCGAGCACCAGCTGTTCCTTGTGAATCGGAACTGCTTTCCAACGAGAAGGCCAGCCGCTCCAGCCGTGCGTTCCTCGCTTGCGCGGATGTTTCCTAATGATGATGTCTTTACGTTTTTCGGCGATCGCGGTCGAAGAATCGTTGATCCGCTGGTTCGAATAGGTGGCAGCGGCAAGCGTTCCTTCCTGCCGTTTGGACGTTGAAGCGGCGATGCTGATAAAACAGACAGCGAGTGCGAATGCGGTCGCGATCGTCCGGTGCGTCATATTTCAACGGACATACAGAAACGATTTGGCCACTATAGCGAACTTTTATCGGCGTAAAATTACGAGAGTTGCAAGAAAAGCGGCTAAAACCGGGCGGAGAAAACGACGTTTGTTAGAAATTCGCTTTCCAATCGTCGCCAGCCGAAATTCGATGAAAAGTATTAAATTACATGCCGAGTAATTTTATACGGCCGTTCACGCGATTCTCTGCTAATCGCCGACTGGACTCGAGGAAAGTCTTTCTTCCGCTATGTTCCATCGCTGCTTCCGTTATGAAATCTCGCCAACTTCTGTCGTCCGCTGTCTCCCGATCGCATTTCCGATACGGATCTCAGCGAATTGTGCGCCATCATTCTTATCGTCTTCTCTTTCGGTACGTACGTTTGCTAATTTTATATTTTCCGTTTTTATTTACTTTTTTTTCAATGAAAATGAATTGGCCACCGCGTTTTTAAAGGAGATCGACGAATGTGTGTTAGGCTGTTGTGTCGTTCGGAGTTTGAGGTAAAAAAAATCCTAAAACGTTGTTGAGCAGATCGGCTCAACAACGTTTTTTGTTTAATGTCTCAATAAAAACTTGTGTCGGCGGCAATGCGTATTCAACGAACTCAGAAATTGAATCGAAAATTTTTTTAAGATGAGATACGTCCTCTATAGGTCACAAGTCATATTAGTGGAATCGAATCGTTTATTTCTCTTCAGTAGCTGGAAAATGCCTTTCTAATTTCTTTCATTGGAACTGATTTTTTTTGTCGATACGTCTTTAACAACGACGGCCTCGATCGACAAGATGGCCACGCGGTTTTGTTGCCTATCGTTAACAATGTTTGCTTTTGAGATGTTCAAATTACTATTATTTTTAATTTTGCAACCTGCCTACATACAATTGATATACCGATGCAGAGCTAAATAAATTTATTGTCTTTATTATATTTTTACGCAAATGTGTAAATAAATAGAAAACATTGAGCGCTAGGAAATTACAAATGCTGACTGGTTTACCCGCGCAATTATGACGATATTAGTATTAATTTTTGTTAGACGAAGATTTGTTTTCATCGTTTATTTTTTCCATGTTTACAGTTCAGGTTGCTAAATTACCGCACATCAATCATAGTAACTCAACAGGAGAAAATCGTTTTATCAAGGATGGTGATTTGAGCACAAGACGCGTCATCTACGAACGTAATCGAATTTTGTCGCGAATACATCTCTATCGGGTAAATAACGTATGTAAAATGTTACGGTGTTTTAATTAAATTTGATGATCATTTATGATGAAAATTGAAATACAAAAGGAACGAGTAACAAAAAAAAAAAAGGCACAAGCATTTTAGATGTTTTATGAAAGAGTCTCTTTATCTTGCAGGGAATTTCAACTTTTTAGTAACCAACGACACATCGTGTTAAACTTATTCGACAAACTTCGTCGTAGTAAAGGTAGTTAGTTCCGTAAACATATTTTCCCTAACGCGGTTAATTTGCGGTAAGCTGAACTCTGAAGACCGTAGGGAAATTGTTCCCGAAGCGTGCGTCGGTCAGAGAAATGTAGAGGTGTTTATGCGCCGAACGAAGGGGAATATTACCGATGCCGGCGAATTATAAATACTTTTGATAAAGAGAAAAAGAAGTGAAATTGCGTTTTTTTTTTTTTAATATTTGAAGTGATTTTTAAAAATCGGATAAACCGTAATAAAATCCACTGATACTGGTTTCTTTAATAGATACGCGCAATTTTGACCGAATTTCTATACACGAAGTTCAGTTGTTTCTACCATCTATTCGACGAAAAATATTTTTTTCAGACAACTAATTGTATAAGAGCAACGCAAATCTGTTGAATTTAGCCGTGTGATTTTACTAGAAGGGGTTGGAATTCCGACAGGAAATTCCTTCAGGTAAAGACTATTTAATAAAACATCTAAAGACTGGTTTACTCTTTTTCTTCTATAATTAATACGGTACTTTTAGGGAGAAAAAAGTTCTTACCTTTTTAAATATTTATATCGTTTTCGGTAAAATTTACCCATTTCTCCTTTCGTTTTAAACGCCGCTTATTATTAATTTGGTTTCTTACGTTCGGCAAAATCGATAGAAATACAATTATATCGCAATATGTAAATAATTTAAATTCCGAGTTTTTAAATTCGGTTTTGAATTTCCGACTAAAACTACTGTTACAATAATGTTCTTGTATTTTTCGAGTAGTTTCCGAAAGCTTATTAATGGCGAAAATTCTTCTTCGATAGTGGCTGTAATTTTATTTCCTTTACGCTAAAAAAGGCCTTACGGTGATAATCGTGTCAGTTTCCTCCGTTATATTTACTCTAGCGCTCCTCGGTACAATTTTAACTTCTTACAAATAATTGTACTCCCTTTCACCAAACCACCTTACTTCACTTTTAACTTCTTTGAATTCAAGCATTCTCCGAAGTTATTTGTTCTCCCCTCGGACATTAAATCTCTTCCTCATCCTGCCGTTCAAAAATAATTCAATCACGTATTGTTATCCTCATACTTTCCTTCCCATACAATTATCTACACGGATGGTTCGAAGTCTGATGTTGGCGTTGGGGCTGCGTTCATTATCCCCGCGCTTACCTATTCCGAATCCTTTCGGTTGCCCTTCTATTCTTTTATTTTTCTTACTGAATCCATGGCTATCCTGCAGGAAGTCCTTTTCATATCCTCGACAAATAACATCTCTGGATTCCTCCTATCCTCGGACTACTCAAAAAGTATAATAAAACAAACTTTAATAACAATCAATAAGGGTAAATAATTTATAACAATAAATTAGATAAATACCTTAATTAGAAACGTATTCGGGCATAACCCATCATCAGCTAAAACTAACTTAGTGGAAACTTAAAACTGTGTTTAATTTAAATTAAATAATAGTATAAATCGGACGATAACTAAGGGTTTTTCTTTTTTCTTTTTTTTTTTTGTTTAGCCTTTCGCTTAACCCTTTATAGAAAATGTATTTTATAGAACTTTCTTATTTTCGTCATATATTTCTATTTTGTGTCGCTTTATAAATTTATACACTAGTAAAGCTGGATTTGACGTTCAATCTAGGCTACTCTCTATCCGCGTTACAGTCACCGGAAAAGTATGCAGTTCTAATAGGATTTCCAAGATTGTCCCGTTCGTATTCTACTGCCAATTAAGATGGTCGTCTATTGATTCCGTTTAGCATGCTCCATCATTGACAATATTAATTTTAGCCTAGTGAACCGCGGAGTTTTTCAGTCTGTTATCGTTATTATTATAAACTTCCATAAACCGAGAGGGACCCTTGGAATATACTTTTGTATTTTTAAGTAATTTGTTCCGATTACTACTTTCGAGATAATCCGAACAAAATTTGGAGTAAATCGTATTAAATGAGAATAAGAAAAGGAGTTTTTTTTTTTTCTTTTTAGAAATTCAAGTTAATCAGGCAAATTAATAATTGCATAGATGTGCACTTGGAACGTGCAGTAAATTAACGTAAAAAAAAGTAAAGTGAGTTCCATACCCTTGAAAGGGCGTCGGGATTGTGAAGTTAAGGTTCACAATGTACTAAGCCTAATGGATCTGATGAGAATATCGGGGCCAGTTCCTTTCTACTTGGGATCCGCCTTTACTTTCCCAGATTTCTCTGGTACCCAATTATTTCAGGCTGGGTAAACTTGGGAGCGACATGGATCCGGGACCAGACAAGTCTCGAACCCGTGACCTCCGACTTGAACGAGTTAAAAAAGGAAAACAGGTGGGCCGATGAGCATTCGACAATCGAAAATAACCGAGAATTAATAGAAAACGTGAAGTTCTGAAAAATCGGATTAAGGATAAACAGAAAAAAAAAAAAACCCAAGCTCGAACCGTTGCCAATCATGTAGGAGCCGAGTAATTCTACGGAATTCCGGTTTTGCTACGAGGAAGAGATTTTTGAAAAAAATACTCTAGGGAGGAGAAAGTGTGTAATCTCGTTACCGGAAAAAATTATGTAAGACGAAAATAAGATAAAATTTGAACTAAAATAAAGAGTTTTGCGAGCAGTGAAACGAAAATTGAAAAACAGAAGTGAATAATCGAGAGAGGGGGAATTCAGTCAGACAACGAAGGTGGATTCTGTAAGAATTTCTGAAACAGAATTTAACCGAAACGGAAACCATACAGAAGGTCATACGGATTAGTTCCGAGAAGAAAGACTTTTTCGAGGGAGAAGTGTAAATGAAAGCGGTAATCAGGTTTGATGTGGATACCGTGCTATGCAAGAAAATGAGAATAAATGAATCTCGTTCGGCACGGATTTTTAGCGTGTTTAAAGCCTCTGAAGGGGCAGAGGAAAGAGGAGATTAATTAACACGTTCGATGAAAACTAACAGGCGTGACACCGGGGGCTAAGTAAGAACTGAAAAAAATCGCTGTACTAACGAATGTTCAAGTTTACGGATAGACAAAAGTGCCGTATACTTTCTCATTCGCTAGTTAACTCTCATATTCTTTAAAAAGTACATGTCTAAATTTAAAACGAAAAAGGCCCATTTCCGTAAAATGGAAGAACCAGAATAATGACAACTGACATTTTGAAAAAAAGATGAAGTCAGAATCACTGAGAGATTTAAAAACTGACGTAATTTCCTCAAGTTATTATACTCTGACACATTAATTTTGCGGCCAAGTTTTACGTCCTTAAGGACGAAGTATGTGCGCCGATTTTTTACTGCCGGTAAAATTTTTTGTATTTACAAAATCTGTATTCTGTTATTTGTGCAAAAACTGATAAACGAAAATTTCTGCCCGCAATTACTCTGTTCCGGAGTTTTATGCGGAATTAAAATTGCTGCAAACACACAGAGGTTGGAAAATTGAAAAAGCAAAAGATAAAGTGGGAAAAAATCGATAGTAAATCCGTGGCGATCAAGTATAACGTTCGTCAAAAACTGATTAATCACATGGTGCACGACAACACTGATTGATAGCAAACCGAAACGTGAAAACTTCCGAACGGATCCGGAATACGCAGTGACAATACAATTTTTAGTCTTTATACCGGCACGTAAAAGGGCATTTTAAAAGATGTCAGCATTTTGAAAGCCTATATCAAATGCGCGTTCACTTTAACACGTATATTTCTTTCGTGATGAGTTTTTATAACGAAAACAAATTCTAAGCAATAATTACAATTCTCCACATTCAACAATTTATACAGGAAGTATGATTAAATTTCTAATTGAAAATAACACAAATTTATGGCGTGTTGCTTTTACATTAGTATGTACTAAAGCAGGTATTTTCATATAAAACACTACACGTATATACTACAATGCAATAATTATGGCTAGAATTCTATATGGAATCCAAATATGATATGGGGGGAGAGGCTAAGAAAAGGGTGAAATCAATAAAATAGGTAAAATTCAAAAAAGGTGTAACTTATACTACCACATTGGAAACGGACTGACTCGAGATCAATTATGTATAGAAGGAAAATGATGAAATGTCTGCAAAGATGTACTACTTACTACTATTACAGGTTACTCGAATATAATATCAAGAATATAAGGTTACCAACTAGGCCAAAAACTACTCGAATACCAAGAAATCAAAATAATATATATTACATATATATCCCAAAGGGGGGGGGGGGCAAATCTACGAATTGATAACACAGGTGATATTCGGTTTTAACTAAGATTAATGAGTAATATTCCCAATCACATTATAAACGAAAATAACATATTAGCGTGTGGAAAAAGGAAGTGGTGAAATGGCTGAAGGAATGGTGCAAAGAATAAAAAACAAACTGCGTCCGAATTCCTCACTCCTAGATAGTTTTCAATCATGTAGCTACGGATACAACATGTATTCTATGTTGTTGTTGTTTTTATGTCGCTCCTCTTATAACTTACTGTTCGTAATTCATAAAGAAGATATTGTTTACGCTATCATGATATATATGTATATATGACTTTTAGAGTGAATGTATGTATATGTATGGTTTTTCTTTTTTCTTTTTATACCTATATATAAGTTATATATATATATATATGTTTACTAAGACATATATTAATTAAGGTTTATATAATTTCGATATGTATAATAAGTATGTATAAGTTTGTACCGAAATCGAATAAACAATAATTAGAGTGTCGGGCACTCACACAACGGGCATACTTGCCCAGTGAGACCCGCAAACTTATTTTAAAATTTAAAAAAAAAAAAAAAAAAAAAAAAAAAAAATGAAGTGCAAAGGAAAAATATTTATCTGTACAATACGATGTTCAGATTTAACAAAAATCGACTGTGTCATTCCTCGCAAATTATGTTATTATGCGTTAACAAGACTTAACGTAAAGTTCCATAAAGTACTTATATAATAAATTCATTTTCCGCACGAGATGAAATAATAAAAATTTTGTGTAATAAAAAAAAAAAAGGAAGAGATCAAGAAAATAATTGAGCCAAAAGAAAAAAAGATCAAGAAAATAATTGAGCAAAAAAAAAGGATAGATTTTATACAATTATTAAATAGTTATTTAGAAAATTAAAAGTTGAATCAAAATGAACTGACACTATCAAAAAATTCCCGTTAAATTTACATCGAAATTAGAACAGTAAATGTATTTTTCATTTCTACTATTTGACCCTTTACTAATTTTTAATAAAAAACAAAAACCACCATACGCCTCTTATTAGAAAGGTTAAAATTTAAAAAAGAACACCGCGTTAAAAATGAAACAAGTACTTTAACGAAAGGTGTATCGCGATGATTCTTTCTGAATACTTTTTCGATTTAAGTCGGAAAAAAATTGCCGTCACTAGTATGCGTTCGCGATAAGAACTGAAGCATTAATGCATTTTTCCTCACAAGCCAAAAAAAAAAAAAAAGAAAAAAAAGCATCGTCGTAAACTTAATATTTCGCGACGTTATTTTTATTTTTTCCGGAACGGAATTACAAGCCGGCGTTAATTAAAATATAAACAGTTTGCGGTAGTAGTACATGATTATTCTGATGACACGCGAAAAGAAAATGCTCTTCATTTACAAAAAAGACCAAAAAAAAAAGCAAAGAGAGAACAGTTAAACTGCGCGCGCACATTTAGTCTAGGTTGTCGTATGAATACTTCGCTGTACTACGAACGAAGAAACGTTATATTTCACGATGTGCTTTCGAAAGAAATGGTTCATTTGAGAAAAATGAACTACGAAAGAAGGGTTCCGCTGTTCGGGTACAAACGAAGGCTAACGGAAATAATACCGCATCCGTAATAAAGAGAACTCGTTACGGGTGGATAATAAAAAGTCTATTATCGGTTAAGTTTGGCTTCGAAAGACGCCGTACTACTCTCTAACCGAGTTGTTCACAATGGAAACAAATTTGTCGCGCACAAACACAGGCAGAACGATTCCGGGATGTCCGATGGTGCAAATCCGAACGGACCGAGAGCGGATAAAGAACTATTTAGCACTCGGGGAAGGAGAAGAATGTGTGTATATATGGTTTTCGCTCGCAAAAGAACACTAGTTAGAAATTGATTTGTTTTGAGCTTTGGGCGCGAATGCACAGGATTTTCGGAAATGGACGGTCCTAAGCAGCTAAGAAGGTTTTCTCTCTAAATAGGAGGAGGCGATGATATCGGCGGAAAGGGAAGCGGCCGACTAGAGCGGCAGCGACAAAACCTCTAACGAACGAATTGGACATTTTTCTATTTAACCGGAAGAAAATTGGCTCCGGCCAAGGCGATTTCTTCGAACGCGATGTCGCGTTATTATTAATGTTGCGACGAGCGCCGACGATGCGGGGTCGCGAGGAATTTTTCTCCGGCCGAAAGAGACGGAAAAGAGAATCGGACGAAGGAGCGGTCGGAGGAAATCGGATGGAGACGAGAAGAATTTTTAATATAAAGGGAGAATATTGGAAACGACAGCGGGACGTTAATAGAAAATAGTCAATCAGAGGACGAATAAAAGAAAGATGCAGAAGACGCTTGTTATTACCATGATGCGAGAAATACAATCCGTCAAATCTCTTTTGCAAATCCGATTTGCTCGCAATATTACAATTTCGTGACAGGGCAATTTGCCATGTTGACATTCGAAAGAGAATCCTCTCGCCACCGATTAGTAACAACCAATAAGAATAAACACCAAACCGCCTAAATGCAAATGGTCACATTGCGGTACCTATTTCGCGACTACCGCTCTTCTCTGCTATGCATTCAAAAAGGACTTTGCCAGTGAAGGTAAAAAATATCGTGCATACTGTAAAGAACCAAATAGGCTGGTTGTTTTATTTTAAATATCACATATATATATATATATATATATATGATATTATGGACAAAATGAAGGATTGCGAATAGTTTGCGTGCGTATTTTAAGAGAGTTTAGACCGAGTTCGGAATTATGGAATTTTTGTTGCTACGTAATCGCGGGTTACATTAGAGAAATTCCGAACAATCCAGACAAAATCGCTAAGACGCAAGCCGGTGTGTGTGTGTGTGTGTGTACTTGAGTCAGTAATAAAAGCGAGTGTGAATGACGTCGCAATGTATGTCGAGGCTTGCGATTAAATATTAGTAATTAAAAAAAGGTATATTGGATATCTCGGCGATTGATGGGAAATTTCGCATTAGAAGCGATGTCTAGACAATTGCTCGGCAGCGCAAATTATTGCATATAAATAGATTCGTCGTTGGACGCCGCGAGCTTCTTCCTTTTTCCTCGTCGTCCGATCAACGTCCTGATTGATTGGTAATCGTTTTGTCGCAAATTGTATTTAGAAGAACTAGTCAAGTAGAATAACCGCGATACCGGAAATATATATTATTTTTTTTTATTTTATTTAATTTCGTTTTTGTTTGTTGTTCGTCTGGTTTTAAGTCCTAGAGTCTTGTGATTGGCTATTGAGCAAGGAACACTGTGTACCGCTCTGTGGCGAGTGGGAAAGTCTTCCCTTTCCTCCGTTTTTGTTTTCTCGTGTTTTTTCTTCCTTCTTTTTTTTTTTTTTTTTTTGTTAATTTTGAAGAAATTGTGAAGAGAGGAAAACAGAACAATGCGGTCAGCGAGAAATTTTCATTGCCACATTTGCCGCTATGTAATTGCTTTCGATCGCATCGACGAATGTAACACTGATCGGCGAAAGATTCAGGTCAGCCGTTCGAGAATTGCCGATGCTGGAGCCGTTCAGCCCTTCAATCTCTTCTTACGCTATTATTTTTCGAGCTCTTAAATTTGAACACGGAGTTATTTGCAGACTACAGAGATCGAAAAAACTACTTCTCCTTAAGAAAAACCATTTGAAACAAACGATCGCTTTTTTCACTATTTAAAATCAATGAAGCGCGTAATCAAGTAATTTGAATGTCTCTCGAATTCCTCGGAATACTGAAAACTGAAAAGATAAAGCGCTGGGAAAGCTTCTTGCTTTATGCGCACGACGACAACTATTCACATGAACACACTGCGGAGAAGAACAAACTGGTGGTCAATGATAAAGCAGTGACAACGGACGGATGAAATACAAGTAATACGAAGAAATATGTGATAATAGCGAAATAAATTTTAGTTTTCGCGTCGGATATTGAACAGTACTTAAAATCTTTCATTTAGCCCGTATAATATTATTGCATTTTCAGTTATCGATTTACAAGAGAAATTTTCAAGAATCCTGCAAGCGCAGACGAATAAAAAAGTAAACATGTATTAAAAAGATATTTTCAAAGATATGTTCACATTACGTGCAGCACGCCCCATACAATTCTTGCGGATAGACTTTTGTGCCGAAAAAAATCGATGTTGCAATCTCTTAGACTGTTAATTATGTATAGCGCCGCTACTAGTTGTAATCTTAAAATTCTGCTTTGTTCGCAGTTTTCTGAATATTACTTGAGGCATATCCCCTCGCAAAGTAGGGATCGCTCAATTGTGTTTACTTTGTACTTATATATGTTTTTAAATCTCACAATTTGTACGCACACTCTTCTTTAGATATTTAAGTTTTTTTTTCTTATGCTAATGTTAATCCAAAGTTTTTATTTTAAAATATACTCATCATCTGATTTCACTTACTCCCTACAATTTGCGTGTATTTTACATCTTCTTGGCCATTCTAGTCTTCTACGTCTAAATTTTTGATATTAAAATAATCTCCTCTAATTTTTTAATTTTATTTGTGCCGAAATTTTTGCATACTTACTCTGTTCTAAAATTACGCAGTTTTAGAATTAGCTTCCAAAAAATCGAGCTCCAATTCGAAAATAGTCCTACTTATATACTTCTTTCCGATAAACCTTCTCGTATCATATTTTTGTAGAATTTCGTCCAAATATAGAGCTTTTTTTCTTTGTTTTTCTAATTTTTCGAAACGTAACGAAAAAAGTTAATATCTAAAATTAGTTACACAGATATTTCGAAATATTATCCTTTTAAAATGGCTACTATGAAACAAAAAAAAAAAAAAAAAAAAAAAAGTATGTGTAAAACTTTACATATAATATATTTATTGCTAATGGAAATTTGTAATAAAAAATAATAATTTTGAAAATAAGGTAAACAACGAATTTAAATTATTACTGTGTACGCAGTTTAACGCAAAATAAAAAAGAACGATTTTATTAAAATTAATAAAAACGAACATGAATCCGAAAGGAAATCCGGAAAAATTCGTTACACAGAATACATCGGAAGTTGAATATTTATTTTATTAATAATCCATTTATTTTCATGGAATTTTCAAATGGTATACAATAATCCAAAGCAAAGTGGCGAATCGATATAAGCAACATATATATATATATATATATATATATATATATCAACAGCGGATCCAACGGGGGGGAGGGAGAAACGTCCCCTAAAAAGAAGCAAAGATGAAAACAGAGAAACTTAATGTATACTATAAAAGATTTATATAAATTTTACCTACGGATTTTAATAATTAATATTGAATACTGTTCTCTAGTAAAACTATTAATGTTACGTTTTTATTTTATTTTAAACCCAACTGTCCTCGATCTTTCGCCTTTCTTATTCATTTTTTATTTTGCAATGTTAATGAAAATAGTCCAGTGAGAAATATATATAATTTTTTTACTTGCTCACGAACAAAGAATTCAGATCGGATTACTAATGAAAATAAAAAAGAAATAAAGTCTAATAAAAATACTATGTTTCTTACTATTTTTAAATTACCATATTTAAGATAGAATTTCATAATTTCTATTTATTTTTCACGCCTAAATATGAGACAAAAATTAAATTAAAAATTGTAATAATTATGTATTTTTAAAACATTTTTAAATTTTTAAAGAGGTGGCTATTTGATTATCTTTATGAAACAAAGTATTTCTTAAATCTACTGCCTACTGTAGAAGATTTTGCGTAATTATATAATTCTCACCTCCCACCAATGTCCTTCTGAATCCGTCCTTATATATATATATATATGACTCGACCGTTTTGGCCTCGCAAGGGGCTCCGTCCCTTGATCCCTCTTGCTTTCATTTCTGTCTCTTTCTCTTGGTATAAAATGATCAAAATTTACAACGTAATTCTTACTGGCATCGACACAAAAAAAATAACATAATCATAGTAATCCTATACTAACATTTAACTTTCATTATATAAAATTAAGACACTTTTTCGTTACATTTTTCGTTACATATTTCGTTACATAAAATTGTGACATTTTTTAGGACATTTTTTTGGGACACTTTTTCTAATGGAGGATAGCTTAAGAATTACGTTGTAATTAATATATATATATATGTATATGACAAGGCATTTTTACGCAAATACGTTTTATTGAAGCAGCAATTTGTTATTATGAAACTTCAGAGAGCGCAGCGACTACATTAGCAGTAGATGAATACTGTAAAAGATTCTTACAAAAGCATGGTCTCTTACTGATAAACTTGATTTTTTTGTTCTGAATCTGCATAGGTCGTAAACGACAAAATTAGTTAATAAATACCTAAATTTTTCGTTGACAGTGTAACCGTTGTGTATGTTTTTTTTTGTCAAAAAACATTATAAACTTTTCCTTACCGAAGAGGATACGAAAGAAATATATATATATATATATATTTTTTAATAAATAATGCGCTATACACAAGAATTATTCGGAGATGTCACTTCCACTGATGACATATACCTCGGAGTTTACTGCTCGCTTTTGATAAAGTTGCGAAATTCATTTTGATCGTCTATGGTTTATTGATGCTTTAATTATTAATGAGATCAGCATATTCATCATGTTCGGTATAAATCGCTCCTCAATCGACAACTATCTGTTCTCAAAAATTGGCCCTACATACGCGTATTCGTTTTTGTTTACATTAATTTTTGTTACACTTCTACTGCAAGTACAAGAGCTGTTCGTAATAAATTCATTTTACCAAGTTCACATTTACCGTTTTTATTCACTTTTAAAACATTATGACAATGGCTGTGTAAGTCTACATATTTCGAAAAATTTCGGTTGGTACACCAACATTTTCAATAAATACTTAAAAATTCCGTTTTATTTTAAAATGCGCCATTATTTAACTATTTGAATGAGTTTTCTGAAGAAACGCTTGTTAAATTACCATAAATGAAAACTGAAATCGATATTTCTGGTCCACGCGTGATGGAAATTCACAAAATTTCAGTAATTTCAGTGTTTTGTCTGTAGATTACTTTAAAATTACCTTGATTACTTCCCTCGCATTGTTCGTAGCGCAATTCGAATATTTCAATCCATTTTGTTATTAGGTAAGCATTGATGTTTAGTTTGTGTGTTTTTTCCTTTTTTCCTCATCAAACTTCGAAACATGGCCTCGGAGTATAGATTTACTTCTTCATCAATTACATTTTTATTGCTTACAATTTTTTTTTCTCGCTAGATACTTTTTTAAAATTTCGCAAACAGTTGCATGCCCACTCTCGCTTTCAATCTCATTCACATTTGCTACGAAAATACGTTTCAGTATTTTTTGACTTTTCCAAAGTTGACTCTTCTTCTATTTTCTTTACTTATTTTATTTTTTAATAACCTACCAATCAAGTTTCTTAGTTTTTACACTAACAAGTACAGTGTATATTAAACTGATTAGTGTAAATGATTTCAATAGTTTCTAAAATAAAAAAAACGACACGAAAATATCATTCCCATTTCTCTGAACTATATTATATTATAAGTAAGTATATACAAATAATCGTAATTACATTGAACTCATATGACGTTTACATTGCATTTGTATAACGAATTCCATCAAAAACATAAATGTAAACATGGGAGCCAAGTTAAATATTAAGAATATGCGTGGTTGTCGACTTTGCTGACAAAAGAACTGAAATCTAAATAGATGCCAAGTTCTGTAGATAATCCTGTTCGATTTATTTATAAGAACATACACAACATTCTAAAATTAAAACACAATTTCTTATTTTTTTTTCAGAGACAACAATGTTTGCTATTTAAAAATATATAATATCTTAAATTTGAACAGTCGAATTATTTACACGAAGCAGATAATAATTTAGGATAAATTAAAGCTTACGAATTCACTTGGCTAGTTTTTAGCAGCAAACCAAATTTTTAGAAGAGTAAGATATGTTGACCTTACAATATAAAAACACTAGTAACTAGCATATAACATGAAGAAGATAAGTTGATTAGCCAAATATAAAATAACACTTGTATGTGAAAACAAGCCAATTGAAATCGTTAGAATTTATCCTAAATTATTATCTGCTTCGTGTAAATAATTCGACTGTTCGAATATTTATGAAGTTGTATATTTTAAAATAATTGTTGTCTATGAAAAAAACAAGAAATTGTGTTTTAATTTTAGAATGTCGTATGTTCTTATAAATGTAAATTTCAGAATTATCTACAGAACTTGGCACCCATTTAGATCTCAATTCTTTTGTCGGCCAAGTCGACCACCATGCATATTCTTAATATTGAACTTGGCTCCCGCTTTTAAAATTAATCTTTTTGATGGGATATCATTTTACTTTTTGTAAAGAAATTATTATTATTCATTTAATTTTCAAATTCAAATCGTTTATTCTCTTCAGAATGGGCTTACAAGGTGAGCACTTTTTGAAAGTCAAGTTATCCAGTCCGTCTGTCCCCTAACTCTAAAACTACCACCACTTCGGACTTGTATGACTGAGGAGCAGAAGTGACAAAAAAGCCTTACTGCAGCACACCGGGCCCTACAAATATGTCACATGTTATTTTCATCTCTTTTTTTACAAGTATATGTCAAAATTAGTATACACAATGTTCGTTTCCTGTGCTGTACTGGAATAATCGCATCGCTTCATAATATATATATGTTTCATCATTAAGATAGTCATCTATTTTATAATAAGGGAATTTTATTATAAAAACGCACGCAAAACCTTAAAGTGTGCCAGCTATTAATAAAAATCGATTGCTGGGAAGAAATATTTTAAATCGTAAAGTTCACTGTTTTTTGATTTTTTCCTTTGTGTACATACAATTTTTTTTACCCAGCTGGTCGCTAAATTTCAACTTTCTAGGTCACCTGGAAGTGGGTTAGGTTTTTGATCTATACGCCAGTCAGTGACAAAAATTCCGATTTTTAGACGTTAATATCATCTCAATAACCGTTTGAGTTGTATTTATGAAATTTGGGATTCCAGTTAATTTAAGGGGTTTTAATAAATAAACCAAATTTAATGTGTTCGCGTTAACCTTTAAACGTCCCATATGCATTATAATGCACATCAACTTTGAAGTCATTTTTAAATACTTCGTGTTAAATTGATAAAGAAAAAATTATAGTAATATATACAATATTATATTTTGTTTTAAATATATTCAAGTTTGGGATTTCTGGGCACGCTCAAAAGGTTTCTAAATAAAATATACAAAATAATTTTCACTTTGCTTTTTCTACGTGAGGGCATTTAAGGGGGTTAAATAGATTTTGAGTTGTTAAGGGAGGTTAAAAGTGGCTCCAAATAGTTCGTGTGGTTAAGGTGCTTGGCTACCAAGTCAGAGGTCACGGGTTCGAGACTTGTCTCGTCCCGGATCCAAGTCGCTCCCAAGTTTACCCAGCCTGAAATAATTGGGTACCAGAGAAATCTGGGAAAGTAAAGGCGGATCCCAAGTAGAAAGGAACTGGCCCCGATATTCTCATCAGATCCATTAGGCTTAGTACATTGTGAACCTTAACTTCACAATCCCAACGCCCTGTCAAGGGTATGGGACCTACTTTACTTACTTTACTTACTTAATATAACACACGGCTGCTGCGTCGTCGCCAATTCCTTTTTCTTGTCAAATAATTCCAATCAATTTAAACTATAGTCTTGTGTGTACACACTCACGTTTCATTCAGAAACGCCGCATACAGAATTCAACAACGTTAAATTATCTTCCTACTATTTCTTGAGCTTGGATAGCGAAATTTTCGTTTTGCCTATTAGGAACTATTAATAGTGATTTATTAATGAATCTATAGCGGGAAACAGACCTGAATGAATTACCCTTTATGTTGCCAAAGTAGTAATTGCGTAACGTGCGCTTACTAATAGTACCTCTATTAAACTATTTGAAGAAAATAGCCATATTAAAGAAAATCCACAAAAATAGGACGATTATTTATAGAAAAAATTAAATTTTTTAATAAACTTTTTTCTCTTTTATTTACTTATTTATTTATTTATTTTTTAATGGCTTCCTTAACGACTTCCGTTTAGAACACCGACAGGAGAAGGCCGGTTACATTTTAATTAAACACCGGACAGCAATAGACGAAAGCTTTGAAAAATAGGTATAGAGAATATAGCGTTTATAAATCGAATACAGCTTTCGAAAAAAAGGTGATTAGCATCAGAGAGAAGTACGTCATTGAAACTTCTATAAAATATTTTTTTGACGGATACATTAAACCATACCGAGAATGGTTACAAAAGTGGAAAACTAAAAGAAAGAACTGTTATAAACAGTAAAATGCAAGCTGCAAAGCGTTACGGTTAAAAAAGGGGGAAGGTCGCTGTAAATGAAAAATTAAGAAAATCCTATCCGTAACTTAAATAATATGTTGTTCTGGTCGCGGTCGTTGTCGTCGTCAAGGGTCGCGACTAGTTACTTGGTAAATGTCGAAAAACTACACGGCTATCGAACAAATAATGATATGAAAACTTTTGAATTATTAAAGAAGGCCGAAAAGGGAAAAAATGAAACTGCAATGTAATTAGATAAGTAGAAATAGAAAAGTTAGGACCCAAACGGGCACAGCGTCGAAAAGGCCGAACTAAAACAAACGGATAACGGCTATCACGCAATAACAATTGCTAAGACTAGAGCACCGTTATTACTTGCGCTTCTTTTAACGACCGTCTCTGTATATCCTGTAAAAAAAGAAGAAAAGAAAAGAAAAGAAAATAAGCTCGTTAATTGAGTGGTGTGGTAGAAAGAGTTTGACAAGTTCAACACGGGGAATATAATTAAACGTGCGCGGATATGCGGTTAATTAGGACTTGGTTTTCGGTAAATTGGTTGACCGGTCTTATTAAGTGCGGTATAGAGGTAATAATAATAATAATAATAATGATAATAATAATAATAATAGTGATAACGGCTCAGTGAACGCGTCGTAATTATTTTTAGCTAAACTCATTTAACTGGAACTGATTGAAACAGGACTAATCGAATTCCACAATCGTTTCTTGGCATCGTTGTGCCGTCGAACTATGTGATTTAATGAAAAATATGAAAAACCGATTAAGGATGATTGGTAAGAGTACACCTTATTGGCGGAGCAAAAAATTTGAATCATCCAATTCCAGACCGAATGACACGCGAACATACGCCGGAATTAATATTTCCATATTTATACTTCTTGACTGTGTACAATAAGCGATCATCGTCCACCTAAAGTGCGATTAATAGAACTGCTTCACCATTATGTGTTGCACAGATCATCTGTAAAGATGAAAAAAATCAATCTGTTCATTTGTCCTTATGAATTATTATAAAACGTAGGACGACTCAAGGGTGTCAATAATATATGAGCGCATAGTTTAAGAGGCGAATAAATGATGGCCACAGAAAGAAAAAGCGTTTTCTAGATCACCGAAAAATGACCAATTTACGGAACACCCCCATTCCTGGCAATATTTGAAAAATAATTTCAGAAGAATTCGATTTTTAAATTTCAATATATATATATATATAGATTTGTAGCTACACCGGAACTTTAGAGAAAATAATTTCAATGAGAATAAAGCGAATAAAATTCACGCTAACAACAAAATACATCCCCCTAGGCCCTTTTTCAATATAGGTATATAATACGAGTATATAACCCGCAATATATGATCAAAATTCAATAATGTTGAGAAATTGGAGAGTTTGTTTAATTTTTATTCTATTCGAGCTGACGCGGCAAATAAATAACAAAAATATTGACAAGAGTTAAGAAAAGAAAAATGTCTTATAAAAATAATGAATAATAAAAAAAAGGCGTTTTAATCAACCAGCGTATATATTTAATTCTCGTTTAATAAGAAAATGTGAAAATAATTCGTCTAATCGAAAAGGAAGGTATAGAGAAAATTACTGATAAATCGCGGATTACAGAAAATAACGCGCTGCAATTTCTTTTATTCTTTCCGAAGCAAGTTACGGGTTCTATAATAGTCCAGAATCAAATTTTAGGTTGATTTTTAAAAGCTCGGTTAATAGAAGTTTTTCACCGCGATAATTTTTATATAAAAAAAAAAAAAAAAAAGAACGTCAGTAATAAAAATGTTATTGAATGAACTCCAAATGTTACGGGATTCCCATAAAAAAATTCGCAAATTTTTCGGTTTCTCGACTTTTTCTATTAGAAAAAAATAATTAATAATAATAAAAAAAAAAAAAATACATCTCGTTATAGATCTTTAAAATGTGAACAATTTTTTTTTTTTTTTGTTTAATTAAAACCGGTTTGTAAGTTTTCACGAAAAAAAAAGAAAATAAGAATTACAAAAAATAGCGAATTTCGAAAAATTAATTACGCGGCTTCTAATTATAGTATCGAACTTTTTCTTTATTTAAATTGTAGGTATTTGAGAGGTCTAACACTACCATAAAAATGCAGCTTTTTACATGAGCCTTTGCAGGATTGGCAATAATGTTATAATAGGATCGCCGAAATCTGACTCCCGCGATTTGTTAATAATAGTGTTCTAGAGCAAAAATTCAATAAGGATTTTATTCTGAAAGAGTTAGCATATTATAACCGACTTTTCATAAAAAAAATTATAAATGCAAATTACGTAAACGGTGCCGAAAAAGGTGTAATTTGGCTCAGAGCGCAAAGGAGAAGTGCTCTGGCTTAGTGGGGGAAGTGTTTCTTGTTCGAGCGCCGCGATCTTCCCCCAGAAGAAGTTCGATACTATAATTCGATTTTTCGGAATTCGCTATTTTTTGCAGTTTTTATTTGTTTTTACGAAAAGTTATAAACCGGTTTCAATTAAACAAAAAGGCGTTTGTTCGCATTTTAAATATCTGTAACGAGATGTATTTTTTTTTTATTATTAATTATTTTTGTTCTAATAGAATAAAATGCTTTTTTACAAAAAATAAATACCGACTTCAAGGTTTATTAAATTTAAAAACGCACCAAAAAGTAAAAAATAATTACTCCCGATTAGAAAATATGTATATCAGAGTGATATACCCTTAAAGATGATATTATCGTAATTCTTATACAACATTAGTACCTTAATCAGAGATTCCGTCCATTTTGCTGCGTGAAACTTTTGTACCGATACGGTTTTTGAAGATTCGATTTTTTTTTGTTAATAAAATGCTTCTTTTTACATAAAACAAATACCCCGATACTTGAAGATTTATTATAAAAATTTAAAAATGCACTAAAAAGTAAAAAATAATTACTCCCGATAAAATACATATATGTATATATATATCAGAGTGATATAACACTTAAGTGGTGACATTATCGTAATTCTTATACAACATTAATACCTTTATTAGAGTTGGCATCAAATTCATGTTACTATATCTAGGAACAATTTAATGAACATTTAATGCAGCTTTTAATTATTATTTTAATATGTAATATGAATCCCTACTCTAATAAGTATTAATGCTATATAAGAATTACGATATCACCACTTAAGTGTTATATCACTCTGATATATATATTTTCTTATCGGGAGTAATTATTTTTTACTTTTTAGTACATTTTTAAATTTTTATAATAAACCTCGAAGTGTCGGTATTTATTTTTTTTTAGAAAATAGCATTTTCAGTTTTACTTTTTAGTGCATTTTTATTCAATTAAATTAGGAACATTTTAATAAGAACAGACATTATTTCCACGGTGTGAAAACATCAAAAGCTACATTTCCATGGTAATTTGGCAAATTTATAGTATATTTTAAGTCAATAAATCGAATCCGACGGTGAAAACAATCATGAGTGAAAAGCATCCTAAAAGCTTCAATCTCCCGCATTACTATTAAGGATAACTCAAAAACTATCGGTCAGATCTTGATCAAATTTAAATGGGACCACATGAGAAACACTATCTTTCAAATAAAAGAAGAATCTTCAAAATCGGTTCACCTAGAAGAAAGTTCTGTGGTAACACACATAAAAAAAAAAAAAAAAAATACAGTCGAATTGAATACCTCCTCCTTTTTTGAAGTCGGTTAAAAAGTCGAGAAACCGGATTTGCGCACATTTGCGAATTTTTTCCTATGGAAATCGCGTATAATTTGCTGTCCCCATTTAATAACAGTTTTATTCCTGACGTGTTTTTATAAATTATCTCGATGAAAAAATTTTTATTAACCGATTTTTCGTATTTTTTTCCAAATTGATAAGGCGTCCTATACTTTGTTATAATCGTTTATCGAAATCTACGTACATATATGATTTCTTATAAATTAAAATAGGCGGTAAATGCAATTTCAGAAAAACGCGCGCGTTTTAAAAATGCAATTTACTATCAATATATCATTTCCCGCTTTAGCGGTAATTTCCTTGCAACGAAAAGAAGTTCCGAATAAAATTAGTTCTACAAATTTGATTCGTTTTTTTTTTCTTTTTCTTTTCACTTATTAATTAATTAATTAGTTAATTAATTTTATCTTCGTTCAGTATCTTAATTATTACACCGCGGCTGGTTTTATTAACATTTGTCATTGCGAGCTTTTTGATTTATTCGCAATTTTTCGATACTTGACTTTTTGATATGACCGGTAAACTGTATCGCGATTTATTTCATCAATTCAATGATGGAAAGACGAATTTTCGGCGATATTTAATTACCGTTCACACTCTGTTAAACGGTTTTGTAATTATATTTTTCTAGAAGGCGTTTATTTTAAACGATTTTTTTGCCCTTTCATTGTTATTCATTTCAGTTTATACACGAATTAGTGCGCATTAATTTCGAATTATTCTTCAGTACAAAATCATTTAAATAGCCCCCCCCCCCCCTCGTATACGTACCGGAGGAAATAAAAGCGCCTGCTTGCGAGGTAAAATGTATGAGAAAGTTATTTCCCAAAAAAACAATTTAAATTTTTGCATAAAATTCGAATTTTAGCCGTGATATCGAAAAAAAAAAACAACAACTAAAGTTTTGTGCTTTACAGCACACGTCTTATTTTTATTTTAAAACTTTTTCGAAGACCGTTAGAAGAAAAAGTTGGAAAATATCCTATTTTTTAACTCGCGTTGTCGTTCCACGCTAGATCGTACTATATAACAAGAATCACGTTGAAGAAGATTTTTCTACATACTGTCATTATTACGATTGCCGATTTTCAATGCAAGCGTCACTAAAGCTTAACTCGAATCCTCTCTAACAATCATACTTTCCTAGCGACAATTGCCTAGCTAAACTTAATTAGCCTATTTTCTTCAATCTAATCTCTTTGTAAAATGCGCACCTCTCTCGCCTAACACGATAAATCAACTATAAAGTAAAAATAATTTCAACTTTTACAACGTTTTTGATATTCTCAGAGTTTTTAATTTTCTTTTTCGTTCTATATACTTCTTAATTTTCAGATTTGGTACCGGTCGTTTGAAAGTTGATCGTGACCCCAGTCAAAACGATATTTCGATCGATCAAGATGGTAACGTAAAACTATCGTAGATTGCGTGAAAAAATGAATAACCGGAAAATGGTATTAGATGGGTCAATAGAGAATATCGTAATATTAGACAAGAAATCGTTCGCGAAAGAACGGATATATTTCACGTAAAAAGGTTACATAGGAAAAGACTTAATCTTATCAAAATCAACTGAAGCATACCGGGCTATATACCTTTACTACATACTCCGCGAGAGATGCCACATTTCTCTTTCCACGCTCGGTAATGGTATCCAAATTGGTCGGTACGTGCGGTCCAAAAAATATTTTCAAACACATGTAATCTGTGCAGTGCGTCCAATTTGAAATAACGTGCAACTAAAATCAAATATATATATACATATATACGAATTAGTTTGATTTTCAAACATGTTTGATTTTCCTTTAAATACACGCAGCTTTGAAATAATGTATTTACAATACCGATTGAGCGGTTAGTTGTGTTTTTTGTGTATTTTAACACATTCAAGTAGATGCTCGTCTGTGATACGCGCATTTTGATTTGTCCTATACGACGGTACTTTTAAAAATGTTCTCGTCCCGGACGGCGATACCCGTCTCATACACGGAAAAGTGAGTAACCCTGTAGTGACGGATAATTTCTGCTTGGTTTTCGCCCCCCTTCAAAATTATAAATTAAAATTAAAAAATTCAATAACTAGATTTTTATAAACTTCCGACCTCTCATACTTCTGATACGAAAAAAAAACAAAAAAAAATTATTAAAAAATTTGGACAATTAAAAATAGAGATATTTAAAAATTACCTTATTTGAAGCCTCGGAAAAATTTTTTAACTGCGTGTCGCAGAATATAATAAAAACTAGGGCAAAAATAATCGATAATATTTCAGATAATTTACAAACAATTATTTATTAATTTATACTTGCCAGTACTAAATAAGCAAATCTTCTCTTGTTATCATAAAATGTCGTTTCGTTTTCTTATTATAATTCATTTTTGGTTTGAATTGTAATCAAAAGTGTAATATTTTCTCCAGAAATTTATTCATTACGATACTCTTTATACGTGATTCAAAATATATCAAAATATATTTTATAAGTAAAAACTACGCTTACTTCCTGTTGAAGTATACAAATTATACGGATCTTTTGGTTTAAGGTCTGTAAAAATAGATTTTTCTATTGAACTTTAGCGTTTACAGTTTGTTACAGACAGCGATATTTTTGAAAATATTACATCCACACTAAAATAATTAAACGTTTATATATTCATTCGGGTGTATTGCAAAAATGTGCTTTTCTTATTTTTAACTTGAGGAAATAAATAGTGTAATTCACTAAATACATTCTATAAATTTCATTTACTTTCTTCTTTTTTTTGGTTAACATACGTTAATAATAAATAATTATCACAAATAAGTGATTTTTTAACACTTTTAATATATATTAAAATATAAAAATTACACAGTTACAAAATAGAAATACAATATAAACAAACAGCTACTAATAAACAGACGCACGCACGCACGTATCATTCATATTGGACACTTCCGCATTTGCCGTGCTGCTTTGAGGTGATCTTCAAATCGCGCGCACGCATCGCATACCCAATTTGGACACTGTCTTAGAGGCACTCAGCTCCTCTCTTGCCTAGGCTTTTTCCTACTTTCTGTTCTCGAGATAATTCTTGCAGTAAAGTTATCCCGCCGCTATTCTTCTTCGGTACATACAATTGCCCCTTTCCCGATATGCACCTCTTAATAAATCTCGCGATTCACAAGCGGTTCGGGACTTTTTCTTCCACATTTTACCCCTTCCCTCTTTTCGGTAACATTCACTTTGGATTTTTCATTTCACAGTTTAACTCTCGTTCATCCATAAATTCAGTCCTCATCCTCTTAATCTTTCAACTTTCAGCCTAGATTGTGTTCAAAACCACCATAGAGATTAGCAAACCTAAATCATTTTTAGTTCAAAAACCAAAATTTAAAATTTACGATATTACTTATGCTTTTATCATATGTATATATATATATATATATATATATAGGATACGAGTATACTCGGCCCTTCGGTAATTATAATGCGGCAAGCCCCCTTCACAGCCAGGTCTAGTTCTTCTATAATTCTTATAGAAGAGGAAACTTTTTCATTGGCTACGCCGTTTTTAACTTTCGTTACAAAAAATTAAGACATTTCTTCGTTACCTTTTTTCGTTACATATTTCGTTACATAAAATTGTGACTGATACAAATTTCGTGACAGGACACTTTTCCTGATGACCCTTGGCGTAAAAAGTAGTCTTGTTCTGTTATATGGAAAAAACATAGCGTTAAAATTTTAGCTAATTTGGTCAACTTTAAGACGTGCTGATATGGCCAAGAAGTAGCGCCAATAGCGCAACTCAGCGCGTGCGCGAAAGTAGTAAAACAGCAACTCTCATTACAGGCTTATTAAGACTGAAATATCACAATTTTTTTCTTAGCCTTCTTTCTCAGGTGAATAATTTTATTGAAAAGAATGAAAACATCGTTGAAAACACATTTACAATTTGCCACAGAATAAACTTAAGAAAGTTAAGTATTAATGCCAGACATGAGCGTCGATTTTTTCGCATCGGAGTATTTTTTTCGATATTCCGCTACCAGCTGAAAAAGCAGATGCTGTTTTTGTGCTGGGTAATGCCCTCGACTGACGATCTCAAAAGAAAAAATAAATACTGTTTTTGATCTTCTTTTTTGCAGGTCAGTTTATTGTTGTATTGTTCAATTAATTGAAGGCCGCGTTCAGCTACATCATTGACCACTTTTATTTTGAAGATTAATTCTCCTACTTTTTAGATAATCTTCATCCTGCTCCCATTCACTTGGACTTCTGAGAAGAAAATCGGTGTTAATGCGAAATTTCTCAAACAAATTCTTGATGAGTGAATTAACAAATTGATCTACATCTCGGCATAAATTTTCTACGTCAGAAAATTTAATCTGCAATTCGCTTATGCCGTCATCTTCCGTTGCGTTGAAATCCAGGTTTTTGTGCATTTTTTCTTTTACCTCATTACTGACATCGTTATCAAAGAAAGCGAATTGCTTCCGAAGTTAGATACCATAAATGGCGAATAAATTGATTTACAGCCATTTTTGAAACTTCTTCGTCTATTTTTTCGTAAGAATTCAGTTTTTTTAGAAAATTAAAATCTGAATTTGGTGCTTTTATAGTAACCGGAGCTGAAAACCACGCTTCCACATAAGTAGTCACAAAAAAAAAATACAAATATCAGCTAAACCTTTCGCTTCTGAAGTTTTCAGCTTAAATTCATAGCGAAATAAATACATTTTCAAGAAGTATATGACTTTAGACATCCACCTTGCGCGTGGTGCATGGCTCGAAGATATCGAAATGAAAAATTATTCGGAGTTTCTCCTAGAAATACTAAGCATAATTCTAAAAATTCTTGATAATCGTCACGAGACTGATGTGTGTAGCAAGTGTATGCTGCAGGAATGTAATCAATTGGGATTTTCTGTCGTTGTTAAATACTGATCTCATTTCTTCTTCCATTGATGCTGAGCGAAAATTGTCTTTATTCATCGTTGACCACTTATTTTGGAATTCTTTAAAAATAGCAACATTTGAACTACCAGAAGTCTGAGGCATTTTCAGTTTGAAAACAGTTCTTATAATCATTTCAAAAATATGCTGTGACTACACGCCATATGTAATAATTTGCGGTCGAGCATCCAACTCATGTCTCTCCGTTGTCACCAGTGTTAACGGCAGTTGTGTCAAAAGAAATACATTTAATAATAGAGGCACGGGATTTTTTGGTTTTGGCCGAGTTTCTTGACAGGGCAAAGCGACTGCTTAAAAGAACGAGGTCCGAGAGATGGTGAATTAGTGACACTTCAGAGAATATTTTCTACCTCGGACATAAACGATCTCGCTGCAAGTACCGATTACCAATATAGAGCACAAAACAATATTCTCGCTTACAATTGCACAATAAATAGGAATAAGCAACCAGAAAAAATCACTTCACTCTTTTCTTTGCCTCACCTATGCAGTAGAGAACTCTTATCATACACATTTAGAAGAGATATACAAATGATGATACTGATCAGAAATATCGCATCAGAACTATACTGCCTCGCTGGCATACAGTAGTATAACGAGCGCGCATGTACGCTCGTTTCATCGAAACGCTTTTTGGCACGTCTTCGAATCAACTAAATGGGCTAAAATTTTAACGGTATGATTTTTTCATATAAGAGAACAATTTTACAGGTTGGGACACCTAATTTTTGAAAAAAAAAAAATGTCCGTCATCTATAACTAAGGGCCATCCTGATACACATTGCATGGTGCAAATTTCAAAGATAGATCTTTTAAAGTGCATCACGGATGAAAAATTTGTTACAACTTCGTAAATTGACTATTTAAGTGAACATTAAAATGGAATTTACACGCTTGGTTGTTTTGTGAGTGCGATTTAAGAGATCATAGGTGCGAAAAACCACGGTATTTCGATAACAGTGACATCGCCGACCGCTCGGAAACGGTGAAATAGTACCTGGTTGCAGATATTGCAAGCAGAAGCGTTCAATTTACCTCTTGCACCAAATCGTAAATGCGCGGAACTGTGCTTTCCGTTGAAGTTCTATAGACCGCCGGCTGGAAAAAACCGACTGCTTATAACTTTTTCCTCGTATTAAAATGTACTTATTTAAATACTACAGTAAAACTATACAGAAATTATAATTATATAATATTATTATTTATAAAAACAGCACCGACATATTTCGTAGTATAATATTATATAATTATAATTTTTGTGTAGTGTTACTTTAGTTTGATTTACATACGTAATACAGAAATGAATAATACTATACTTAATATGTTTAATGTACTTATTCTTTAAATTTGAATTATAAATGTTTTAGTATCCATTTTCTGTTTTGTCATTAAATATTAAATATATATATATAAAAATACGTATTACAGAAAATTATAGTTATAAAAATATACAATATAGCCAACAAGTTTCGGAGTTACATACCTCATAGCAATAATCTGATTATGGAGTATGTAACTCCATAACATGTCGGTAATATTTTATATTTTTATAATTATAATTTTCTGTAATACGTGTTTTTATGTATATTTTTAATAAAATAATGTACTTACTGTTGAAAAAGTCTCAGTTTTTTCAGGAGAACATTTCAAATTGACGTAGAAAAAAAAAAATTGTAACGGACAAAACACTGATATAGGGTTATAGTTGAAAAACTTAGCCACCGTAAACTTAAGACTATCTCTGGTGTGAAGCAGGCTCGTCTCGTTCCCAGATGTACTTAAATGGAATTACTGGAAAATGAAGAAAAGGTTACATTTGCAAGAAAGCAAGCTTTTTCCAGTGCACTACAATTGAACTGAAAATAATAATCTTACTTTCTCCCCAACTAAAACTCTCCACGTGAAATTCTAGAAAAGCCATCGATTAAATCCGAACCGTAATTTTTTCCTTACCCTAAATGGATCCCCTTTCCACATCCTCGACTACATTTTTAGGCCAGGCCAGCTTTTGGCCTAAAATAGTTTCTTCACATTTCAGATCTCAAACACACACATGCAATAAATTCCCGACTATTTTGAAATACTTATCACTTTATAAATACAATATTAATCCTAAACTACTTCCTTCCGTGTATAGATCACTTGCCCTAAGCAGAACTTCCCCTCCTTCCGTGATCATCCATACTGATAACGCTAATACTACTTTCTCTCAAGGAACATCGCTATTCCAAAATTATCCTTTCAAATTCCTTTGTTGAAAAAATTATTAAATACAGTTCGAATCCTCTGCTATTTCCAAAAGAATCAACGTGGGAATATCTATTGATAGTAGATTTATCATTTTTGAACCCCCATTCAGTTCGCCAAAAAGTCATTGAATAAATACAAACATACACACTCGATCCACATGTTTTGACACAGATGGAGCTAAAGAAAATGTTGCAGGGACAATGTCCTCTCCCACAGTATGCACTTACTTAATTTCAGGTGAAGTTCAGGTTACGCGGCTGCATGATTACTGTTCCGCATTGGAAGCCGAATTACATGGAATCCTTTTTGCATTAGAAACATGCGAGTGGCATGAATCCAGTTAAAAGCAATATATAATTATTACAGATTCTCTGATTTCCCTCCAAATTATCAGGTCACTTTGTATTAGAACAACGGTGCTTCAACTACTCCAAGAGGAGATGCAGGTAGGAGTTTCCTTTCTGCATAAAAGCATGAAGATTCGATTTCATCTTGTCCCAACAAGCAATCTTTCTAAGGGCTTCCAAATCGAACGTCAAAACTATGGTAGCCGCCGATCCAAATGTCAGAAAATCAATTCTTTCAACAGATTCAAATTGGGACATACATCCGTATCAAACAATCCTATCTTTCAAGTCCCTCCTCCTATTTCTTGCATATTGTACAATGCCGCAGTGACACCTTCTGTTGAATTTACATTCTAAAACAAATTGTTTCAGTAGAATTAAGAACGAACTTCTACACATCTTCTTAGTCTATTCGCTGAGAACAGGTTCGGATGGTTTTTGCTTAATACCAACAACTTTTTAGACATTCTATAGTAATTCTTTTCCCTTCTACGTCGTGCCGTAATGACCCGGGCAGTTATACAAGCAAATGAGCATATAATCTCAGCAGGAGAAAAAGAGGTTTTTTTCAGCATTCTTCAAACCGGTACTGTGAAGGGATCGTAAACCCATTTTAATCAAATCAAATCAAATTTTTCTATTCGACAAATTTTTATATAACTAAACATAATTAAGTACTGCGATAAAGCAAAATATAATAAACTTTTTCCAAAACAACACATTATTTCTATAAAGCAAAAAAATAAAAATATTATAGTTTTTTCAGTAACAATACCCTATTTATAGAGAAATTTTCTCATAACGGAATAAAGAATATAATAAATTGTTTAGAAAATGATAATTTTTGTACTTAATTTTCTGAATAACGTGGAATATAAAAAAATCTTTACAGAACATTATTTTTATGAAGAAGACCTTTTGAATAGAATAAAATGTGGCAAATAGTATACAAAACAAGACATTATTTCCATTAATAAAACAAAAACATTTTCTCCAAATGAAGTAAAATGTACCAATTTTTTTTTGTCCTACCCTGGGCGCGCCAGCGGCCTTGACCCAACAACGTGAAAAATTAAGAGGTAGAATTAAATAGCCAGGCGGTCAGAAATGGAAAAAACAAAGGACAGCAGCAATGGAATAACTGAAGGCAATAGGAATGAAAGGATATAAGCAGCGTTAAAGGGAGTAGGAAGACCCAAAGCTAAAAGTTGGGCGTAAAGAAAGGAGCGTTCGTTAGAGAGTGCAAACCATTCGAAAAGGATATGATTTGGATCACAAATACAAGAAGGCTCAGAAGCATGAAGAGAGCAGAAAGGAAAAGGGGATAAAGCGAATCGAAAGCGAGAAGAAGGGAGTAAAGAATGATTGATTCTGAGGAAACAAAGACAGGAAATAAGGAACCGGTTGAATACTACATTGTTTACATAACGGAACATTATATTTATATAAAGAGAATCCATTACAAATTTAATGCGTAACATTCTATCACTTATGAAATATTGACTATTTTTTTTATTTTTTTTTAGGGTATAATTATATCGCAGATGCACATTTCTGTGCGGGTTTGGTTAATCTTGTATATGTAATTTGTACTATCTACTTTTAACTTCAATCATTAAATTAAAATTATCCATCGAATTGATGGTTTATTTCGATACATTATTTGTGTGTATACACACATACACATATGTATGTAAAATTCCTATATTTGTTACTTTTTTTTTTTTTTTTTTAATAAATTTACAAATATAAATCTAGGCGCCGTGTCTAACTACCTGGGCTATTTCCCCACCTAGACTCACTGGAAATTACAGAAGGCGGTACAGTTTGTTCGATGCTGCAAAATTCAACACTGCCCGAACACAGTCCGGGTAGTTCGACAACAGACGGTGGAGTGAAGTATGACTAGAAGTACGGGAAGTTTGCCGGCACCATTTCATCAGATGTTCTACGGTTGGCGACGAACCCGCAAAGAGGACAGGTAGACGGAGAGGAATCTCCTTCAAAGACGTAATTGTGTGACAGTGCAGTGCGCCCCAGACGCAGTCTCAATAGGATCGAGAAATCCCTACTTGAGACGGGGAACGGCAGCCACTGTGGGTCGGTGTTCGACTTTATGGACCTGAGCCAGGTCGTTTGTTCTGACCATAGTTTGCTCCACTCTTCAGCAAAGTGCATCAGAAAGACTGATGAGCCCAATCGAGGCAGTACGCGTTAAACGGCATCGTACTGGATAGAGTTGCCTTAGCAGCCAAGTCAACCCGCTCATTGCCGCGAACTCCAACATGGCTAGGGACCCATAATAATGTGACATATACTTCAGATCGTGAAAGTTGGAATAGGAGGTTTTTTATTTTAATTAGTAGAGAGTTTCAACTGTCTAGGCTCTGGATGGCTTTGATAGATTGAAGTGAGTCGGTAATAAGAAGGGCATTTTGAGACGCTGTGCTTGAAGAACATGTCTCAAGACAAAGAAGGATCCCCCAAACATTTCTGCCCCTAAAGTTGAGCAGTAGTCGTTTAGGCGCTCGGTGTACATTACACCTCCAATTTCATAAGCGCATGCAGTTGGTGAAGGAGAATTAGTAGGAATCGCTTTAGCTGCGTCTGTATACATGTGAATATAGTTAGGGAAGGAGGCGAGTTTTGTTTAATACTACTTGAGATATGGGTATAGAAAGGTTAGATGTTATTAAGGGATCTGTTAAGGATATGTTTACAGATGTTGAGACATGATTCTAGGGCGCTATAGCGGTCGGATTAACATGATGGTCGCTCCAATTTATGCCTACCTTAGGAAGAAAAGTTAAAGCCTTGACCAATGGATCGCCAGGAAAGGATGGAAATAGGATTTGGGAGTTACTGGCGGAAAATTGATCTAGTGAGGGATAATAAATAAATATCTACTTCTAATATATTTACGTATATTTTATCTACATGTTATTAGTAGTCGGAATCATCTTGAGAACAAATTATTTTTTAATATAGATGTTGTACTCACATGTTGCCTCTGACCCAGACAAAATCAACTTGGCACATTTCTGCTATTACCATTATTCTATACACCGTAATATTATAACAGATTATTTACATACTTTTACTTTAATACTAGTCGTACTTTCTTTTTGTATTTTGTCTTTCTGACCAGGCATCAAAATCGATCATATCGATACAGATTAATCTCGGTTACTATTAATATTTTACAAAAGGATAAGGATGCGGAAAATATATTAAAACTGCATTTAAAGTAGAAATTCCAATGATTTAAATTAGTAAATACTCAATAAATAAATGATGCAAAACAACTGGTAACCAAAGAACGTCTTAACACAATTTATGTGCCTTTATTTTCATGCAACATAAAAAGTTTGCTGCTACGACTATTTTACGAATTTTTAACAACAGATTTGCGAATAAATATTACTTGACGGAGTGATTTTAACAGTTGTCCGTATATAACCGTTGATTTGATGAACAGTTTTAATCCAAAGAAGGAAAACTTTTAATTTATTATACTAAATTTTATAAAATTTTACAACATCGTTAAATTATTAAATTGTTATTTAATCCTGTATGATTCGCTTATTTTTAACAACCCATAGAGAATATCTGTCTCTTTAAATTCAGATATTTAAATATCTCTAAGCCCAATTGGTTCAATACATAAGTGAGGTTTTTTGTTGTTTTACATTTTTCTATGAACACGGCTAATACATCAATTTTATTAACATAGCTGCCATTATGTGCGACGCTACTAATGGCGTAATGTTAGATTCATCTTTGTCAATGAAGATGCTCCCCGTGGAAAAGGTTATATTATGGTTTTTAGTAGAATGGTTGTGTCTTATAATCTAATCCTAACTTGCATTGGGAAAGCTGGTGTAAATTTACATAAGTGGAAATTACTTACTTTTTTTTTTTCATTTAACCGAAAAATTAGAACGCACAATTTAAGTCGATAACTCGAATTGATACTGAAGCGCTATAGAAGGAGGATCAACGTAAAAAAATTAGCGATAGTTCTGGAAAATTTCATTATCTTTAGAATTTTGACTTTATTCTGGTAGGGTATATAGAGGGATATATAAAGAAGATTCATACCCAATTTTAAGTAAACCAGTTTATTAGAACTTGAGATATCCTGTCAACCGTGTTGAAAAAAGTAGTTTTCAGAAAAACGCGCTTAAGGTTTCGAAAAATTCAAGTAAAGTTTCAGGCAGTCTAATTCATAGAATGGTACGCTATACTTACATTTTCTTAATCGGCGATTCCTGTTTCATACAATGGAGCTTTTTTAAATTCAAATTGTACATTTTCGGATGAGCTTTCGGACCAATTGTGATTCCTACGACGTTTATTAAGTTTTAAAATGGGTATGAAGCCTTCATTAAAATTGCAAGCTGCTATATATAATTTGCAATTTCAATTGTTCGTGGCCCTGCACGTATATGTTTTGGTGCAAAAGTCCATATCAATGAGTTTAACGATTCACTGTTATTTTGAGTCCAAACATCGTTGTAATAAGGTTTCTGCAGACAAACTTTCATAGATTAGCTTTATAACTTTCAATACTTCGTCGGTCAGAGGGGGATTTTCGTGGACAAAGTCATCAAGAGTGCTCTCAGCTACTGATTTTTGCCATTTGCACCAACTGGATGGACCAGGTGGACAATTCGTGTGCTGAGGATTTTCATCGGTTGAACTCTTATGAAAGTAAGTTGCTCATATGTCTATTTTCATGTCCTCAATTGAATCTGGATTCCGACGAATAGTATAATTCATTGATAATTTTATTCGTTAATTTACCGGCACCTTTGCCGCCAGTACCTTTATTATCTTTCTTAGCTTTACGTAACAATGAACCCATACGCTTTTGTACATGCCCAACACACTCCCTTTTTTTTTAACGAGATCATCATCATTGTAAGGATTCATGTCGAGAATGCCTTTGAATGTCTATGAGCCACCATCTCCTGTGTATCTCGTATACTTGACTCCGTGTTTTTGTATAGATCTCTCAAACATTTCAACTACTGCGTAAACCCTTCCTTTGTGGTTTATTGCACAAGAATATTTATGTTCTTCGTACCACCAGTACTGGTAAGCACCGATGTCAGATTTTTTTTGATTTTTTCATAGATTACAATCTTGACAAAAACCAAATTTCACTACTGTATCGACAACTCTTTGCCGTACTTATCTACAAACGTATTAACTCACTCCAAAAAGTGAATTGAATGCTTTTCTTTTTCAAGTACCATCTCCAGAAACTGTCAAATATGTTGAATTAGCATCGAGATCGGAGGCTGATAATTCTCTTTCTTCTTTTACAGCTTTAGAAATAATTTGATCATAAACTGACGATGCGGTCAAATATAAATTTTTAAGGCAACTGTAGTATACGTCGATTGTCAAACCTTGACAAATATCCATCATACTGCAGAATATATTTATAGCTGCTCTTCCGACTCCTAAAAGTTGCATAGCTGTTACAAATCTGTGATTTACTTCATATTAATGAATGGACATGATTGAATATATCGTAGATTTTCACAACCGCATTGCACTGCAATAGCGGTCCGAGAAAATTTAATTTTTTTGTTGCATGTAGCACATAAAACTAACAAGGAAAGTGGCCTTCAGTTGATCGATTTTTAAATATACGTATTTAATGTATAAAAGAGTTTAATTTATCCTCAGGTAGTCGAAGAATGTCTATTATATATTGTTTGATCCGCTCAGACTGAGACGATTTAATTACCGCGTCACGAAAATAGCTATAACTCCGTAAATAATTTCAATTAAAAAAAATTCTTTTAGGGATATATTTTTAAATGTCTAAACTATCAGAATATGCAAAAAAATAATTTTCGATTTTTTCATATTTCTAGACTAGAATACCCCCTAGTTGGTATCTGCTTTTTTGAAAAGTTTGCGTCTTATTTAAAATTTTAATTCAAATACTGACTTATTAAAATAGACTCGGAGTTAATTAAATCGTTTAGTCCAAAACTAAAAAAGCAAAAAAAAAAAAAGTACATTGATTATTAACAAATTTAAAAGTGGCCTGTAATGAAGCAGCCATTTTGGCATCATTCGGAGAAGACAATCGGTTACATTTAAATAAGCAATTACAGGTATTTGTAGACGAGTGAAGCAGACATTTCTCTTCAACATACAGGGCGGAATAATTTAGATTAAAACATTTTAAACTCCCTTCTACTATGTTAAGGGGCCATTCTCTTTATCTTCGAAAAAGGTTTTTATTATATCGTAATCCTGAAGTGTCTTACAGGCTATTTCTCCTTTTTCCTTCCATTCTACGGACTATGTAATTATTTTTCTATAATAATTCATAAATTTTTCTTTCGTCATTCTCCTTAAATTATGTATAGATATCTGGACGCTCTGGGCTACACTAACTTATCTGCTAGCGGAGATTTCTTAGCGCAACGTTATCTTCTGGAGCCGCTCATTTTGAATTATAGTATAATTCTTACTCTTTTCCATTTCCAAATTCTGATATTTGGTCTTCATTCTTTGTTTCACAATTTTCTCCCTTTGCAGCGTTCGCTTCTCTCCGCAATTTGCTGCCACTCGATTCCAACACCGCTTATCGCTTTTTCTCTCTTTTGTATTTTGTTCTCCCCATCCTTTTACTTCCCTTCTCACACGTGATGCTTAGCTTTATTCTTCCATCGCTGTTGAACGTCCTTCGTCTTCTCCTTTCTCCTTCCGTTATTCTTATTTTTTCTTTTTCTTTTTTGGAAGGCTCGCTCATTATTAACATTAATCTAGCGCAAGTGGTATAGTTATCATAAAAAAAAAAAAAAAACGAAATTCCAGGGCTCAACGAAATACCAGTGCCTAACCAACTACGCCATGGTGGTTGTACTTCCGTTCTGCTAACTCTCTTTGATCGCGTAGAGATCTAAGTAAATTTTCCGTTTGTTCCTAATGCCGACGATCCTGAAAAATGAAAAACATATACTTGCTTTGAAAACAAAAAGTAATGAAACAGTATTCTAGTTATAAAAGTACTTACAAAGAACGAGATTACGCAGTGGGCACACTCCGGGGACACACATAAATGTTTTTAAAAAAAAAAAAAAAAAAAAAAAAAAAATGGAACTGTATATACTAAATCCATATGTGAAATTCGAAGGAAAAATCGCAGATTTATGAATTCAGTAAAAATTGTTCTGTACGACTGAAACGGTGGAAGTGGACGACGGGAAGGAAACCCGGCTCGGAAGGAAGGTCGAAGAAGGGACAGCATTAACGAAAATAGTAGATGACAGCTTGCACAGGTACAACAAGAATGAGAGGAAAACGAAGAAAACAAAGGAAGAGCACAAAACGGATTTAGCGTCAGGCAATAGAGCAGAACGACGGGTTAAATGAGTAATAGGAAACAGGAATTCAAATGTTGCGGCGACCATCAGGCACGGAACAAGCACGAGACGAGAATGCTAGACGTTCTAGGTCGGTCTTTTTCAGATAGTTATACGTTTCGAGAAGCGTGTACTTGCCACGAGACTGGAACGAGCCGTGTAGAGGTATTTTTTAAACGAATGAATAGCGGAATAACTAAGAGCGCATCGAAGACGAATGAAACGATGAAAGAAAACAAATTAGTCGAAAATAGGTTCGCACTCTGACGCAAATTAAAATCTCGCAACGAGCAAAAAGTACAATGCGATGATAAATAGGAAAAGAATTCAACGAGCGGAGGACAAATTCTGGAAAGTTTCGCTTCTCGACTATAACGAAGATTTATTGGCCACTGTCAAACTTTACTCCAGTTAACGCGTCACTTATGCAATGCACCAAATGCCTTCTATTTAATTCAGGTTTCGCAGCACCGCGCCGGCCTGCTCCTCTTAGCCTGTTACATAATTCCCGTTTTTTCCCATATTTGTAGCCGCCACACTTGTTACGTGCACCTTATCGCCCTGCAAAACACACAATGTGCGCTAGCCTCTTAATTACTGTCCCCCGACCCGCCGGTGCCCGCCGATGCGATTTCCGAACAATTCCAGCGCCAATGTGCTTCAATTATCAAACGAGATTTTTCGTACCAATTTTCGCTGCACATTCACATTCTCGCTTCCTCCTGCTGCTCAAGCTTTCCCCTTTCCCATGGGGCCGTCTGTCGATTCTATCATATTCCTTTTCCTTCGAGAACATAATCGACATCGTAGTCGCATTTATAAGAATGATTTCTTTATTGCTAACGGAGCTGCAAAACTTTCAGCTGATTTATCGCATAGTTCACTCGTTCGAGTAGGCTGGTCTTTAGAATAAACTTCTCTTTAAAAGGCGGCGGGGCTTCTTTCAAGCTCTCGCTTTACACGATTCGCTCCGATTTTCGGCTGTTCTAAAGCACGTTCAGGTATACTATAGTTTGGTATTTACAATATTGCTATTAACTCCCTATTCCGGCTATTTCGAATCTTTTACTCCGAAGCAGTTTGCTGTAAATCGCGTTATTACCGACACACCGTTTTAAATTAATCCGCAGATAAATCAACGATAGAAGTAATAGCTCGACACTGCGTTATTATCAGAGGTGAAATGAAGTTTAAAAGTAATTTTAATAACTGGCCTGTCTAAGTAACAGAGAAACTATAGTCCATCTTCGTACCATCCGGCAGAATTAATTAGTCTATCGGTACCATTGGCGCGCTCTAAAAAACAAGAGGTTACCATAGAGGGGGATGACTTTGTATATTGAGATCCACCTTACTACTCTCACTGCGTACCTGCACTCAAACTTACCTACTTTTGCTTACAGTGCAAAGAACATTATGTGCATGCAACCGAAAACTATACGAGAAAAAACTCAAAATGCTCGAATCGGTAGTAAGTTTTGAAAAAAAAAATAAATCTCTGACTAGATAAGAGTCTTTCAGGCCACCTGTTCTCTCCTTCTTGATCATTCTTGTGACTTTATTTTCCGTATTCCTTCTTCTATGCGATTCAAGTTGATATTTCGTATGGACTTTTGATCATTCTGGCATATCTTTGGTAATGAAGCGACACTAGTACGGTGTCAAACAAATCGATAGCGTAAACCAGTACACTAACCATTTTCGTTAAATAATAAATAACTACGAATCTCATGTGTAAGATGCGAACATTTAAAATTCTCTTTGTACCGCGGTTGAAAGATGAAAAAATCAGAAAAAGATCGCGCGAACTGACTTTTAAAATAAATTTACCAGTGCTTATAATAAATTATCGATGTTAGTGAAATTCTACGCGCGCCGAGATTAACATATCTGCTACACAACTTTGACGATCTATCCATAGTTATTTAATTATCAAACAAGCCGGTTTGTTTTTGATAGGAAAATAATATATCTCTTACGCAGATGAAAAAATGCTATTAGCGGAAACGGAGAAACAAATGCAGAAAATGCTGGACAATCTGAATGAAGAAGGACGGAAGGTCAACATGAAAATAAACATAAACGAAGACAAGGAAAAGGCAAATGCTTTTGCGGACCATCTTGACACGGTCTTTACACCACACTCTGATCGCAACAAGGAGCATTCTGACTATGTACAAAGAGCATTGGAAAATCCTCGTCGGTGTGAACAAGCTACTAAGGTCTTCTCGCCAAGAGAAGTTCGCGTATGCCTTCGGAATATACCACTACGTAAGGCTCCTGGCTTCGATAGAATTACTGGAGAAGTAATCTCGCGACTACCGCGGAGAGCTGCTATTCTTCTTTGTTACATCTTTAATGCAATTCTAAGGATGCGGTACTTCCCTAAAATATGGAAGAAGTCGATTATAATGATGGTTCATAAAGTGGGGAAACCGCGGACAGAGCTTTCATCATATCGACCGATTAGCTTGCTCTCCTCTTTATCAAAGGTTTTGGAGAAGCTAATTTTAAATCGTATTGATCCGGTTATAAGTAACCAAGATGTGCTACCGAATCATCAATTTGGTTTTCGCACGGATCACTCTACGATTCGTCAGTGTCACCGATTAGTTGACGCAATTTCGTTAACGTTGGAGAAACGCGAGGTATGTTCCGCGGTGTTTCTAGATGTCACGCAGGCATTCGATAAGGTCTGGCATCCAGGATTGCTGTATAAATTGCGGCAAATTCTTAATGAGGATATTTATCTATTACTCAAATCGTACTTGTCCGAACGCTCGTTTGTGGTTAAAATAAAGGATTCACTCTCGGAAATACATTCAATCAGATCGTCAGTACCTCAAGGCAGTTTGCTAGGGCCTTTATTGTATTCCATCTATACCGCGGACGTACCAATTTATAATCTAACGTTACTAGCCACATTCGCTAATGACATTGCGATACTCGCATCTAATACGAATGTTAAAACGCTGCTGTTCAAAATCATCTGAATCGGCTAGAGAAATGGGCATGCCTCTGGCGCATATTGTTCAACCCAACTAAATGTCGTCACATTTTATTCACAAACAAACGAGTAAGATGTTCACACTTGAAATTTGAGAACTCGCAAATTCCAAAAGTAGACTCCGTGCGCTATCTTGGAATGCATATGGATAGACGATTAACGTGGCGTGATCACGTGGAAAATACAAGAAAATCTATAATAATTAGGTCTAGGTTGCTATGGCCGCTGCTAGGACGAAAATCAGTTCTAAACCTGGCCGTAAAGCGGAATGTATATTTATCGGTTATCGCTCCAATATCGAGATATGGATTAGAGCTATATGGAACAACATGTCAAAGCAACCTCCTTAGGATACAGCAACAGCAGTCCAAGATTCTCCGTACAATGGTATCTGCGCCTTATTTCGTATCCAACGACACATTGCATGCGGACTTGAATGTTCCATACGTGAAGGATGTTTATGCGGAACAGTACAAAAAGTTCTTTGAGAAACTTCAGTTTAGCTTGAATCCACTTATATACCGAATGTTCACTATTGATCTTTCAGCCAGATCCAGCCGGCGACTGAAAAGGAAAAAGTGGTGCCGGGATGCACTTCCGATAACTTAAGCGCTATTATATTGCTCTCGGAGACACTACGCATAATCGTTATGTAGTGTGAAAATAAATAAATTAATAAAATAAAAAAAAATAAATAAATAAATAAAAAAAGGATAAATAAACCATTTTCTTCTTAAGACCTGAATCGGGCATTTCGTTGGAACTGTCAGGTTAATATTCGTTTCCTTTTCCTTTTCTATTCATTCCACTTTTCCCCAATTTTTTCCCCCTCCTTTCCTTATATTCTTATATCACCATTGTTTATGGCAGACTGCTGTCGGTACAATGAAAAAAAAACAAAAAAAACGAAAGTCATGAAATTCAGTAGACACAAAACTAGTGAAATAAAAGTGAACATAGATGGGCAACAATTAGAAAATGTGAAATAGTTTAATTATTTAGGAGTCTTAATTATAGAAGACGGACGCGACAAAAATAAAATGGTTGCCAGAATAATAATGATAGTAAGGCATTTGGAAACTTAGAAAAAGTCCTGAGAAACAATACGATGGATCTGAGAACGAGGAAACGAATACTGTTATGTTTTTGGTTCGTGTGGCTTTACTGGACAATAAATGCGGATTGTGAAAGAAGAATTAACGCCGTGGAAATGTGGGCATATAGACGCGTGCTAAGAATTCCGTAGACGGATTAATCAACCGAGAGAGGTGTTGAATAGATGCAAAGTCGACAGATTGCAATTAATGGACGACATAATAATAAGAAGAAAAACCAAAATTATCGCGCATAAAATTCTAGAAGAAAGTCTTTTTAATTTGGCAGCACAGGGTAAAATCCAAGGAAAAGCACTCAGAGGAAGGAAAAGAATGGAATTAACCAACAGAAACATGGAAATTAATGGTTTTTTCCAGTTAATAAAATCAGCCAGATGCCGACGTATATAATGTTCATCATATGCAACCTCCCGAATTCCCGATGCTACACCTTTACGATGATGATTTGTGTGGACATATTAATTCGCATCGTACGTTAATTGCGCGCCACGATTAATCTTTACGGGATATCTTCAAGTTACCTTCAATTACCGAAAAACGCTCGGGCCAAATTTGCTAGAAAATCTAGTGTCCATGATACATCGGTTAATTAATGGAATTCTTTTTAACGACTATGCATATATATATATGCAGTGGCGGATCCACGGGGGGGGGACATTCCCCCCCACAAAGATCCAAAGCCACTATGAAAAAATTTGTTATAACAGAGAAACTTAATTTATATAAAAGATTTGCATAAATGTTACCTATGGATTTAATTATAACTAATATTTAATAATGTTCTCTTCGATCTTTTGCCTTTCTTATTTATTTTTAATTTTTATTTTATAATGTAAATGAAAATAGATCAAAGATAAATATATATATTTTTTGTACTTGCTCACAAAGAAAGAATTCACATCGGATTATTAAAAAAAATAAAAAAGAAGTAAAGTCTAGTAAAAATGTTATCTTTCTTACAATTCAAATTCTAAACTACCATTTTAGCTAGAATTTTATAATTTTTTATTTTTTACCTAAAAATAAAATAAAATAAAAATTAAATTGTAATAATTATGTATTTTTAAAACATTTTTAAATTTCTAAAGAGGTCGTTATTTGATTTTCTTTATGAAACAACGTATTTCTCAAATCTATTGCCTACTACAGAAGATATTACGTAATTATATAACTCCCCCCCCCCCAAATTTGCTCTGAAAATGTCAAACCATTGGGCTTAAGCTACAAATTAACGTGTCTGAAATCAAACAAACCAAACAATACTTCACTTTTCACAAAAAATAATGGCGATAAAATCTCCAATGTGGCAGAAAATCTAAACTACTCCCTGTCCTTTCTTTTTCTGTTAAACAGTACTGACAGAGACAGCAACAAACAACGGACTCCTCTTGATACTTCCGCATGAAATAGCATTATAAAAAATTTAAAAAATAACAAAGCTGCTGGACCTGAAAATATTACAAATAAGACACTAAAATTAATCCAAAAGATCTATCCAAAACTCCTTCCACTCCTGTATAAAAAAAAATCATCTCCTTAAACTATTTCCCTAAAACCTGACACGAAGCAAATGTAATCCTATTTTATAAATCAAACATAGATGCAAATGGCATAATCTTCTATCGCCCAATATGTATTTTAAATACTGTAAGCAAAAGTTACGAAAAGCTATTAAAAAAGTAGGATATCTTGCTATCTGAACTCAACAAAGTTTTCAGATAAAAGACAATTTGGATTCAGACAAGATCTATCCACAGAACATGCTGTGAATTATGCAATCAGCAAGATAGCAGCAGCCTTAAGAAAAAATCGAGCATTCTTGTCATAGGAGTGGATATCAAAGGAGCCTTTGATAACTGCTGGCATCCTACTTTGTTCGACATTTTAAAATATATTCTGATCAAAGACATACTATTTCTAAGTACAATATACTGCTACCTTAAAAACAGACGTGTAACTCTTCAAATAGGTAATCATAGTGCAAACACTGAAACCAATAAAGGCTGCCCACAGGTTAGCGTTTTAGGTCCACTTTTCTGGAATATATTATTCAACTAAGCTCTACCATACGACAAGAACGTTGACCTATGCGCATATGTAGATAACTTACTATTCATAATAACGGACGATACAAAAGTCAATCTCGAAAGAACAGCTAACAAAACGCTTGAGTTACTCGGAGCTCGTCTAAATGAAGTGAAGCTTAATCTTTCAACTGAAAAAACGCTTTAGGTCAATTTTCACAAACTTCCTGGAACTAAAAAGGAAAAATATTAAAGTGCTTTACAGGGGGATCACTTTAAAAGTAGTCGAACATTTTAAATACCTAGGAGTTGTATCAGACAATAAACTCCTTTAAACAACACATAGACTCCACCACATCTAAGTTGGACGCTAAATAATATCAATTACTAAAAGTGTGCTGAAATACATGGGGCTTTGATTACAAATATAGACTTGTGTTTTTCCAACACCTAAAAAAGAAAACCCTAAAGCAAACAATCTACTCTACACAACGTAAATACTTAATAAACGCCTGCAGAGCTTACAGAACAATTTCTCACAGCATCCCTGTTGCTCTTACGGGAGTCTTTTCACTAGACCTAGAACTTAACTGTAGATCAATCATTTTTACCATAGAAAACCATAAAAATTTTGAATATATTAACGATCTTCTTCTTCTTTGGTCGTAATCCCCCGAAGGAATGTCATGACCATTACACTACAGCATCTTCAATTCTTTTTCGCCATTGTGTTCGATCATCCACCATCCGTTTACATTCGATAATTGATTCCTCCTTTAATAAATTTTTAATTATATCCGTTCATTTAGTGTTTAACCTTTCTCTTGGGCGCGTTCCCTGCACTTTCCCATCAATTATTAATTGTAGCATGGAGTGTTCGTTACGCATAGTATTGTCAAAGAACCTCAATATACTTAATGAAACATCGCCGGATAATCTACGCTTAATGTCGAGTGTGTGTAATATTAACGATCATGTCAAATAATGAATTTTTTGCTTCCAATAAATCCTCTTTAGAACAATTCCTACGTGCTAATCAGCCATGACTTATATATAAAAATGTGGCTAAAACAACTTAAAATACACATTAAAAATTATTTTATGTCCATATGGCAAAACTCCTGGGAAAGAGATACAGCAGGTCGGTATACTCACAGGCTAATTCCACAGGCTTACAGTTAACATCTGATTTTTACACTACCCAACTCCTCACTGACCACAGACACTTCGGAGCTTACTTAAAAAAGTAATACAAAATTACTGAAGATGACAAATGTGGATGTGGGGAAATTGAAAACGTTAATCATGTAATCTTCCACTGCAGTAAGTATGACAACATCAGACACTTCAATATAGGAAACCTCAATTTGAGCAATTTAACTTTGCCAGCTAAATTTCAAAAATTCGCTTTATTAGTTTTAAAATCAAAATTTACTGACAAAAATAACATCCTACTGTGATTTACATCACTCGATTGAATAAAAAACATTACACTTAAAATCTGCAGATTAACACATATATAATTTTCAATATTAATACCTGGACAAGACAATCTAGCCTAAATGGTAGATCCAGCTGAAATCAATCACACGCGTCTTTCAGAAAAAAAAATTAAAAAAAATATTATTGTCTGTTAAATAAGTACACGATACATAACCCACCAGATCATGTAGCATTAAGTTTCTCAAGCCGGCTATTGTTTCCTTAATCAGATTAAGACTTGGTCATTCTCTCCTTCCCTCTTCTCGTTTTTCCTTTTCTCTTTCACCCTCTCCCTTTTGTTCCCCTTACTCTACTGATCCTCCCTTTGCATGTGACCCCAACCATATCCTTTTTGAATGTCCTGCTCTTTTTCCCGAGTGCTCTCATCTATACGCCGAACTCTTGGCGTTGGATCTTCCTATCCCTTTCAATGCTTCCTTTATCCTTTCCTTCCCATCTCTAGCCGTTGTTCCCCTCCTACTCTCCTTTATACTCTTTACCTCCGATCGCCTCAGAATCTGAGTTGGTGATCTAAACTCATGTAGTTGAGTCAATGCTGGTACCGAAACCATTTAAAAAAAAAAACAAAAAAAAACAAAAAAAACACCGATATCAAAAAAAAAATTAAAGTTTATCACTTAAGTTTTATTTTAAAAAGATTCTAGGTCAAGATTAAGTCTAACGGTGGTGCTTGGCTTGGCGCCTTTGTACGAAAATTCGTATTGTAAAAAAAAGCGCTATTGAAATACAGTTCTTAATCAAAAAAAAATCCTCCCCCCCAAATGTCTCTCTGGATCCGCCCCTGATATATGTATATTATGTATGTGTATCGGTACGTAGGTTTCGACTGTGGGGCAATTGTTATTGCATTTTCTGTTAATCTTTAGAAGAAACCGGCGCAAATTATGAAGAAGGGCGAGAGAGAAAGAGAGGGAACAGAGTTGTTTATTTGAAAGTAAATTATTTTTCGGATACCGCATACTAGAAAATATCGGCAAGTCATAAAATTTCCGATTTTACAATAATTCCACAAACCTTCGGGAAATTAAAAGTACTAGAGAGTTCGGTTGTAACTTGTACTGGATATAGTTATTTATCACGTCAGGTGTACAAAAAAAAAAAAATCGGGAATACATCGCCAATAGTTGAGCCAAACGGACGACCGAATTAAAGCTTTATTGTTTTTTCAAAAGATTAACACAAAAAATGCAATAACAATTATCCCACGGTCGACGAACCGATACACATACATAATATACTTAGTCGTTAAAAATAATTCCATCAATTAAAATTAAATCAACAAATATACCTGGAACGAGCACTCTACCTATGTTGCTAATAAGTTGAGGAAATCAAATCTATCTTTTTTATTATTTAAAACGATATTTTTCTTCAGTTCATGCCTTTGCTTTATGTGTCACAGTATATCTACCGGATTGATCACTCTTGGAAAATTACAGAATTCAGTGTTATTAAACCTGTATTAGACTACAATCAGTTCCGAATGAAGTCTTGCGTGTGTACACTCGCGTTGCATATAACAATTGATCTGTACAGCTGAGATATACGAATAGAGGTAGTCGCTGACGTTCAGGAATTAAGTATGGCACTATAAAGAAGAAGATTGCCAAAAAGAGAGTCCATTGCGAACAAGTATATTTCTCACTCTGGAAGAATTTTATAAATCAAATCGTCTGAGCTTCGTCTTAGGGCATGGGGGGATAAATTCAAGGTTTCCGTGTTTCAAAGTGAAACTAGAGTTATTAATGTATTTAAATCCAGGATGAGAGCACAGGCTACATGATGAGGGCTATACTTTTCAATGAAACTTCCGGAAGTCTTGAAAATATATTTAAAAATTTATGAAATGCGACTTAGGAAAATATTGACGTCGTTCCTTATACACGGAATCTAGATGACTTGATCTATAATAACATTTATTAATTTACCGCATACCACGCTGAGTATAGTTAAGTTTTAATTCAAATTGTTATTTCGTTCAAATCTGCGATAATATATCTGTCGCATAACATGGCTTTCACACTATATCAGTATTATAAAATAAAAGTTACGCCATGTATACACTGTCTGTGTTGTCCTTTTCACAGTTTCCCTTCAGACCTTTCGTTTAGCGTGAGCGGCTTGCGGTGGTTTGTGAATGTTGCAATAGTTACTTAATACACTTAATTAACGCTTAGCACGTTCATTTATTTTTAGTTCAAAATGTTATAACTTTCATTTATTTACTATTCGCATATTTATATTTATATATTATGTTTAATACGTACAGTGTCCTACAATTAGCGCAATATTGCACACATGTAGAAAGAAAATTACTTTGAAGATTGTACTCTTTTTTCATAAAAATAAGTAAATCGGATTTAATTGAAATTTTCTTTTATAGCTTCATGTACTGCGTGATTTTCCTCTGTCTGTGCAGAAAATACTACGAAATTCGTTACCTAAATGAAATGAAAATAATTACGTGATTTGTACGTTTTTATAAATTTCTTGAAAATTAAATACGGAAAAATATAATTTACACGTTAATTTTCTGACAGGAAAATCAGAGCCGCACTTTAGCCAGAAATGCACGAACAACTTACCGATTACACAGAAAAACGTTTGTCGCACAACACTCGAAATGCATTCTATTGTACACGAATACCTGCAAACAACCTAGGAAACCTTCTCTAAAAAAGAGAAAAATTTCCTTCCTTTCCGTTTTTCCCGTTCATATTTTCAGCGTAAAATTGTTTATTTTTTTTTCTTTCTCGAATCATACATTATTGTTCACATTAAAATAGGTGGCACTAGGTTAGTATCTACAATACACACAATTAATGTGCAATTAACCGTAAATACAAATTTGAAAACTCTGAAAAGTATTTCAAATTAAAATTTTTTTTTTTTTTTTTGGAATTAAAATCTAATATACAAGCCGCATCGAAATAACTAAGGGTGCAGACATCAATAATTTATTAAAACAGCCGTAGTAATGCTTTGTGAAGAAATTTCTATCATTTATCGGTATAAAGATGATAGGCAACCTGGACACACCGTATTCATATCTTCGATAGTTTGCAGGAAATAGACTAACTTTCTTTTATGCTCCCTTAAATTATTTGCCGGGGCCTGGACCAAATTTTATCGAAATCTAACGGTGCCAACAGATCCGAAATAATATGTACGCGATATAATGAACCGGAGGATTGAAAAGCGAGTCATTTGTTTAACAACGCATCCATGTCACAAATTTTGGTCCGGGTGAAGCTTTACGCAATCGATAAATGAGAAGGAGGGAAGGAATGCTATTAGGTTTATGTGCTATTAGGTAGAGGGAGTCTAATTAGAACACTTGAATGATATTAATTCTGCAATTGAAGCCGATATTTTATGCTACCGGAATTTTATTGAAAATAATACTGTGCCATTTTTTTAAATAATGCTAAAGACTTTTTTCCTTTTTTTTCCTTTTTTTGAGAAAGCAACAAAAACATTTTTCCAAAAACCACTTTTTTTTCTAAATTCCGATTTTCGCAATAATTAATCGTAATGTGCACTTTCGGGGCAAGTTGGTTTAAATAAGCGAACTTTGAAATCGTGCCGGATACGAATGAATTTAATCAGTTGGCGAGATTGGAGAGTGCAAAGTAAACGATTAGATTTTTTTAAAGAATGTAATAGTGTAGGCGAATTTCAATTAGACTAGCGTTTTACTTTATGAGGAGATAGCTGATGAAAAATAGATCGAATTTAAAAGAATAAATAAAAAAAAACAGCGATCGTATCAGTGAAACAGGAACATAACAAACGTAAAAAAATGAATACGCCGCCTGGAAAGATTTGATTTATAATTGCGGATAAGAACAACCTTGACCTCCATTCACCAGGAAATGGTGCGAAGAATGATCTACTACACCTTTACAAATAATGGCAAATTATCGGTTTACGAAGTAGCGGGCTAGTGTATAATCAGTCTGCACCGTAGATCCGTGTTTACATTAGGTCCAGATTACTACCGGATAATTTTTTATCGGTGTAATTTCGAATGGCAACTAATAAATATCGTTCAACTTGGTGGAAATTTGTGCATAATTTACTTTTTCTCTGTTCCTACCGTGCCATAATTGAATATCGATTACTCGAATTTATAAACAGTATCCTTTGTTTTTACCCGGACAAGAGAAAATCCGTCTTCGTCTTTTCTAAATTAAAATCAACGGTGAACCGTTTATTTTTAGTCTCAAAACCGGTCGGTCAGTTGAAAAAGGTAATTAGATATTTCGTTTATTGCCGAAGTTCCACAATGCGTGTTTATTGAATTAATTAAATACCGACAAGCAAGGCCTACCTCATCCTTTTTTTTTAAATTTTTGATAAAACTTTAAAATAACGTTTTTTTTTTTGTTTTTTTAAAAATAAAGTCATTTACTATAATTTCCTGTAGCAAAGCTCTTCATTATCGATATGATTTAAACGGTATTGCGTGCGGCATATTGTACCATCGCGGTAGTGTAACACCATGGCTGCTGTTATTTTCATATTTACTGTCTTTCCCGCTTTTTTTTTTTCTTTTTTGTACACATTTGAAATAACACAATAGAGCGTTTAAAATATTATTATTGTTATCTGTACCGGAAAAGAAAATATCTCTTACCGTATATAATAGGAATGCTGATCGGTGGTCTTAATCATACTTAAAGAAATTTAATTTGCGGGAAAAATTTTAAAATAAAAACTCGCATGCATGAACGACCGTAACTTACAATAAAACTAGATTAACACTTTAAGCCACATGTCTCCCCATATATGGAGACAGTGCCACTTTTGTAAAGTTTCTTAAAAATGGCTTGGGGTTTAAAGTGTTAATTAATAATTTAATCTGTGATAATATAACCCTCCGCGCAGAGAAACTCGGAAAAGAAGCTATTTAGTCGAATAAGAAATAACTTATGAAACTGGTGGGAAAATGTTATAATAAAAAGCTCGCTGGCTCCATCGCCAACACACAAGAAAAGACAAAAAATTTTCATTTAAGTGTCATTAGGATGTGTTCTATCCTTTTCTATGTTTGTATTTTTTGTATCTGTGCCTAAGAGCGTTTGACAGTCTCATAGATACACCTATTAATTAATTATTAATTTTAAGTCAGATGCACATCGAGAAAATTCTGTATGTTCTTTGTAATTATTTCCAGTATGTAAGGTTGAAGAATTTAGGTAATCACGCGAGTAGTTGATGGCTTTTTTTATTTATTTATTTTTATTTTTTCTCTACCCTGGGCGCACCAGCGGCCTTGACCCAACAACATGAAAAATTAAGAGATAGAACTAAATAGCCAGGCGGTCAGAAATGGAAAAGACAAAGGACACAACAGCAACGGAATAACTGAAGGCAATGGGAAGGAAAGGATATAGGTAGCGTTAAAAGGAGTAGGAAGACCCAAAACTAAAAGTTGGGCGTAAAGAAAGGAGCATTCGTTAGAGAGTGCAGAACATTCGAATAGGATATGATTTGAATCACAAATACAATAAGGCTCAGAAGCGCGAAGAGAGCAGAAAGGAGAAGGGGACAAAGCAAATCGAAAGCAAGACGTAGTTTTTTTTTTTTTTTTTTTTCTTGTGGAAGCAACATCCTTTACCGTCTGCTGTGGCTATTACAGTACGAAGAGTTTGTTTTTATATATATCTGCTTATTCCGCTAATTCTGATAAATTGTGTTACAGATAAAATTGCATTGGGGGAATTCTCAAGAATGTTGGTGACTGTTTTGTTATTAATTGAAGGGGGCCGATGGGGCGATAGTGCTGGACAGTCGCACAGTATGTGAGCAGTTGAGGGAGAAACATCTTGGCCACAGAAAGGACAATTCATAGGAGAGGGGGTTCTTTGCAAAATACACTTATACGATATGGCCGTGTGGTCTATGCACTTAGCCACAGAAAGGATACGGAGCACTGTCTCTTAATAAGTTCGTATAATATCTGCTGGGTTCGAATTGCTACAGGATGTTTGGTGAGGGGATTAGAGATTGTCACTAAAGCCGCGGATGAATCAGGTACCAGCAGGGCTTTCTGTGATGTAGGCTCCGTAGAAAGAAAATATTCCAAACAGAAAAATACTGCGTATATTTCAGCATCCAGTACCGAGCAATTATCATTCAGTCGAATGCTTCGAATCACGTCGCAGACTTTAAAGGAACAGGCGGTTGGGGATGAAGTAGCCTCTGGGCTAGCCTTTGGCAGCATCCGTGTAGAAAATGAGGTGGTCGGAGTATTTTTGTATTGTTGCTGCTGTCAACTGAACGATATTCGGGTGCAGGGGTTTATTACACTTCGTCAGGAAAAAATTAACATCACAATGTTTAAAGAGGCCCACGGTGGAATCACGGTGTTAGGAGCTAGGTTAGGGAAAGGGATTACACTCACGTTGTGCTGTGATAGGAGGGCCGGGATTTCTGGGAGAGGGTCATTAGGGAACTCCGGGGTGTTGGGGAGGTAATTTGTGTCAATAGGACAAGCACGTTTACTAGAGAAAAGAGCGAGGGTCTCACGGTGGTAATAAAAGGTTCGGAAATACTTTGGTGGGGGAGCGCCTAACAAGGCACACAAACTTACAGACGGGGAAGTTCTATGTGCGCCAAGTATCGTGCGGAGCGCCGTATGGTGTATTGAATCAAGGGATTTAAGAAAAGAAGGACTGGCTGACGAATACGCCTGGGACCCGTAGTTTATTCGGGAAATGACTAAGGATTTGTATATGGAGAGGAGAGTTTTCGGAGGTACATATTATACTTTGTGTTTGATACATATTTAAGAATAAATAGGAATTTATGACATTTAACTTGAAGATTGGATATGTGAGATCGCCAAGGAAAGTAGCAGTAGGAGACGTAGTTGATGTTAGTGTATCACGGTTTATTCAGGACTATTCTTGGTGATTTTCTTTGAAGTTGCTAAAAAGTAATACAACTGGTATAGCTAACTGGCGTAACGTATAATAATTTTGGAAAAATGATTTGTTTAACGCTTTTACGGTGTTAAATCTCGTTTAGAGTTCAGTTAGGCCAATGTGCATTTATTCATTCCAACAGTTTTTAGCAGTAACTACTTTTTGTAATTAAATAAAAAAATTACATATATATATATATATATATATATATATATATATATATATATATATATATGTATGTATGTATATATACTTTTTACAATACTTCGTTATATATTCGATGATACCTACTTTTTTACGTATTATACTGTATATGTAATCGGTCTAATTTGATTTTATACTTTTTTTAAATTTTTTGATTACTCTTTGCACTTCCAAAAATTCTTTTTCACTATTAATTTCTAAAATTAATTTCTAAATCGAAATAAATTTGCCGCGATATCTGCTGAACTCGGAATTTGTTTAATATTTAAAATACACATCTGTGCCTGTTTAAAAGTTTAATAACATTGTAGTTGATATGTAATATGTTTTTTTGTTTTTGATCATGTTATTTTAAATGGAACAATTTAAAGAGATTAAACATTTTACTCGTTCGACTGTATGTTAATTTTATTCATTTTAAATCATCAGTGTTATGGTAGAATTCCGCGTATATTTTCTTATTAAGATGTGGAGATGAATAGCTTCATTGTTGAAGGAGCGTTTTTATTATCGATTATTCTATTGTCCCTCTGTATTTTTTATAAATCACAATTTATCATTTTAGTGCTGTAATTTTAGATTTTATTTTGTAATTTAAGAATTTTTCGAAATACGAAATATTTCGCACATAATTTTAACTCTGGGATAGTAAAGGCGGATTCCAAGTAGAAGGGAACTGGCCCCAGTATTCTCATTAGATCCATTAGTCTTAGTACACTGTGAACCCTTAACTTCACAATCCCAAACGCCCTGCTAAGGGTATGGGACTCATTTTACTTCACAGTTGGTCATGAACATAGAAATTACAGATTCCTATGCAACTCGTGAGTTTGTGTATTTAATCGTGATGATATTGATATGTAGTTTGTCACAGTTTATTTAAAATTACGAACAGACACCAGTTTGCTAAGAATAGTATACGTTTCGTAATATTAAGAACGCGTTACATAGCTTTCAAGTTCTTTTCTTGCGATTATTTTACGCATTACTTCATAATGAAAAATATTATAAATTAAAAGCCTAAGCAACCGTCTCCCTATTTCATCTGCAGAACTTACAACCATATTGTTCTGTCTCCAATATTCCTTGCTTCACCTTCAACAACAAAACCTAATTTCCTCTATACAGGACACTTGCAAAATCCATTATCATCAAACACCCAGTCGGCCAGTGCATTAACGCGATCTCGAACACACTACATTTAAATTTCGAAAAGACCCAGGACAAGCTGGAATCCCTGAAACTCTGGATCGGGCTGCTAAAGCTGTCACACTCAATAGCAAAATTTCTACTCATATTTGTCCACTGCTGCTGAAGACCTCAAACAACATTGTAATTAACGAATGATTTTTTCTCTTTTTGGAAGCTTCGCTGGTACAACATCGGGAACAGTAGTAAGCCTTCTGAGTGAAAATTCGATACTTCGGAACTCATTAATTCAGGCGTATCATCAAAATCAGACAGTGGTAACTCGCCTGCGTATTGGACACGGTCAACGTACTCAAGTTTATCTCTTATCATCTAGCTTCTTAACTGTCCTCATTAAGGCATTGAGGGCTTAACGGTTGACCATATTTTCACACGCCTAGAGATTTCTTCGACTCTCAGTTCCATCGAGCTGCGTTTTAGCTCTAAGGGAGTCCTTCAACTCCACTGACATAGCATTTTCTCAAACAAGTCAAATTTTTCTATCCCGTTTAATCCCGGTTTCTTTCTACCTCGGCTGCAAAGCCGCCAGTCTCGAATTATACAAGTCTCATTAAGTAGATAATAAGAAAAGAAAATCCGGAGAAATATAAAAAACTTCTTTCTATCGTTAACGTTTTTTCGATTAGTATATATTTCAACAAGAAACGGTATTTGTTTTTACGGGGGCTATTTCATGTTGCGAATAAATATCAGAGATTACCAATTTTTTCTCATTAAAAAGAGGTAAAATAAAATCATAAAGTGCGATTTTTTATAGCTGAATGTAATCGCTATTCTCCGTGGAATTATAAAATATCTTTGAAAAAGTGTTATTTTTTATCGTTCTTTAAAATTTTCTCTTCTATTGCGGATATCTGTTAACTTCCTAATTTTAACCGCGAAAAAATGAATAATATTATCGCCGTTATTATTGCTTCTGGTATTATTTTTTTTTATTTTTTCTACCGGTATGAACAGAATTCGATATTTGATGTTTCTGAGTTCTCTGCTTTAATAGACTGAACCAACTAATATGCTTCCACATACGTCGATTTTAATGCGTTACGAGAACCGTTCATGTCAAAATTTGTCTCGTTTTGTAAATACATACTCGTATTTTTTAAATTAGCCAGTAATGTTTAGTTAAATTTTTAGCTTACGCATTAAAAAAATTACAAATAAATAAAAATCAAGGTTTTAAAGCTAGAAAAACAAATCTATCCCGCGACCCTTAGCAATATTAACTATTTACAAGCTGGTGCCGTATTATCGTAACCTTCAATATTACGTTCGATATAGTTACCACCTGATTTTTGCGGTGAATCGTGCTATTTTTTTTACATCCATCTGTCGCTGCATGAGTAAATTTCTACTTTCGTATCCGTATGTTAGATGAGATTCAATTTCTTAATTAATTATTGCAAAATAACAAAGTATCGCATAGTCTTCTGTTTTTCGGCTCACTACCGTAGTACAAGATTAAAATCATGAAACCTAACCCATTTTTCATTAAAAATTTCGAACCTGCCGCATCCTCCCGCAGATAATAACATTATAATGTGAATTTATCACCGATATTTTATATATATAAATATATATTTATCGAAGACGCGCTTACGTTTCGTAGTAAAAATATGTACATTTCTCAATTTATTGTATTCTCGTTTTTTTGTTTTTTTTTTTTGAATAGGTCTGATGTGAAGACGAAACTGGTTGGGCAATTAAAATGTGTTTTATATAATTAAAAAAAAAATGTTTATAAAGCTTTTAAAAGTTGTTAGTGAATTTAATTTATGTTGTTTACAAACAATTATGCATACGTGCAAATTGTGAATGAAAATTCGTTCTTTTTAACATAATTATAACAGTTAGTAACTGCAACATTCGGACAATCATTTATTTATTTATTTATTTAGTTATTTATTTCATTATTATTTAGCAGTTTACAGTAAGTAAAATTATTATAATAAAATCTTTCCTTATCGCTCGAACGTTTTTGTTTGGTAATTGGCCAACTGGTAACTAAATTTCAATGGTAATTAAGGAAGACAGTCCAACTCGTAACTAAAAAAAATCAGGTAAATTCTTTACAACGCTAACACATAGGCCCGGTCAGATGATCTCCGGACGACTAGTGCTTTTGCTTACGGTGACCCAGTATTAAAACAAATAAGAAAACCTACATGACAAAAGTAATTTTACAATGTAATGTAGAGTATTTATCGTTTATTTTTGTTGAAATTATATACGAATACGCTTAAAAATAAACATTTTTAGTTTCATTTTTTTTTAGTACCCGCCGCTTAAGAATTCTTTCTAATATAGAATTTTTGTTTGGCGGGAAAATATTTTTCATTTCAAAATTTCTATCTCGACATTAACGGATACATACGAGTATGTAGTTAACACACATCGGTCAATTGTTTTCCTTTTGTAGAAGATAAAAAAGCCAAAATGTTTTTTCACAAATAAAAAATTAAAGTAAAAAAAATGTACGAGAACATTTGTAATAAAATGTAATATTAACGCTAATTGAAATTAGTTTAAACGAGAAACAATTAGTAATCTGAGATGCAGCTAAAGTTACTTTAGTACTCATGTTGAAGTCGACGGCTGAGGCTATTTTTCCATCGTCTGATGTCCGTCTTCCAGAAATAATTTTCGTCTTGTCTGTGGTAGCTTTCGCGAAGTACGGATCAAGTCGATCCAAATGTCAGTAAAAGAATTTTTAGGTCCCAATAGGTTGCGGTTCGGACGTAATTCGCACAATTGTATGATTCTTCCCTCACTACACGCTTATTTCGCAACGCAACTACAGCTGTCATCGGGCGGCACATTCTTAAATATTGTAGTTAATTTGACCTACTTCACATTCCCTTGTCCAATCACTTACACTCAGTTGTTAAACGTAATAATCATTTTACGATAACCCCTAGGATACACGAACATATATGTACATAATTAGAGGAAAGAGAACAAAAAATAAAAATATCGCAGAGTATATCAATTTTTTACTTACCTTTACCTCCACCTTCACCTTCATCGTAACTTAAAAACCGATCGTGCCTAGTTAATTCTTATTCCTTCGCTAATTATGACCGCGAAAAATGCTAGTCAGGTGTTAAAAAAAACACTATCGCCTTCTTTTTTTCAAACTTCTCACGATATTGCGTAAAAATTGACACGCAAATTATTTACTTATGTTCGGTCTAATACAAACCGGACTTTTCGAAGAAATGTAAGGTATCCGCGCTAAAATAATTAACTGCTAATTTGAAGCATGGTTTTCTTTTTAATTTAATTTTTAACGTACAATGCACTCGAAATGGTGAAAAATTTTGACATTTACCCTAATTTTTAATTCAGTATTACATGTAATTACTAATATTTCCTTGAAAGTACTTTAAATATGGTGAAGCTAACTGTAATTAGTATTTTTTTCTGATATCGGGAAATAGATTTCTTTATACGGAGACTGCGAACTATTATTTAAAACTAAAAATGATCGGATTTTCTCGATAAAAACGAAATGTGTGAAACTAAGTTGCAATCGTGTATTAAGAAGATGCGAACGTTGTTAGAAAATCCCGAAGCATTTTGAAAATAACCCATTAGGCTAAAAAACAATGCCACTATGAAAATTCCTTTGTTTTAGTTTTTTTTTTTTTTTCATATTTGGTATGCTTTCGAAATACGTAATCTTTTAAAGCTTATGCATTTAAGTTTTTGGAAGTTTAATGTTCGACAGGAATGTGTCGACTTACTCTGAAGTAAACGTTCGATTTTAATTTGATTTTACAATGACCGTTTTAATCAGTCGTAATTATCGGAAGAGGTATACGCGTACGCGCACTATTGAAAAGACGAATTTTATAACGGTTATAAATTTTAAAATTATAACGTGCTTAATAATCTCAAAAATGGTTAAAAATTGATACTTTGTTTTATTTGAATAAGGTTGACGATATACTTTTGGCCTGGTTATATAAAGCATATTCCCAAGTTAATAGACTGTTTTTTACTAATTTACAGATTTTTCGAAATAAAAAAGAACGATTCACCTGTATGCACTAATAATACAAGAACCATACGGTTATATGGGAGATCCGATTTTAAGTCTGGCAAAGAGCACAGGAAACCTGAATGTAGTTCACGGAATAATGCGATAAAACATTTGAAAACCGAGATATACTTGTTAACCAATCCATAGTAACCCCCCCCCGCCCCGAAACGGTAGAAAGAGCAGTGTAAAATTTTTTCTACGATAGTACATTGAGAAGATCAAAAAAATGAATATTAAATATTACAGTCATTTGCTGTGAACCTAAATTGAAATTACACACAAACACACACACACACTATTACTGGATCAGGAAAAATATATTTAAGAATTATGATAACTGCAGTAATTTCAACTATAATAAGAAAAAAGAGATCTTTTTAAAAGGAGAATTTGGTCATCATCTAAAAAAGCAAAAAAAGCCAAAAAAAACAAAAAACGCATTATCACTTATTTTTATTATTATAATTACGATATACACTAATTCGTTTTCCAAAGTTTATAAATTTCATTTTTTTTTTTTTAACCCTCCTTGGGTTTGCTTATAAATTTCATATTTACGTGCATTCTTTAGTTAAGGTGAAATCAACGTGTTAACACATAAAAATAAAATAAAACTGTATATATGTATATATTAAAGCGGAAAACCTTTTAAAAAAACCAAATGTGTTCAATGTTAAATCAAAACAAAAAAACCCTGATATTATTACCTAAAACTAGAATTTTTCATATCGTTTTTTTTTTTTTTTTTTTTTTGAAAATAACAGAAACAAAAAAAGAAAAAAATCCGGCAAACTAACGAAATATTAATAGCGTTTCTTATAATTTAGAATTTCTAAATAAATTCTTTTTAGATATTAAATGGAAAGCACTTTCCGAATTCAAAAATTATTCCATGTAATTAGAAAATTATTCCATTTTTAACCATTTTGATTCGTGTTATGTGCCACATGAATATTGTCCGACAGAAGAATTATTCCGTCTGCGTACTCTAAGGAAATTTCGAATTATTATAGAGATTTCCAGCGGACCGATTTTAGCAGTTTTTAAACGTCCAATAAATCAGTATGGATAAAAATTTCGAACTGTACGTCGAAATATATTTTCAAATCTTCGAATTTAATAGAAACCGGAAAAATTAAGAAGTTTTTTTTCGTTCTTTTATCTTTAGGGGAGGAGGAAAAAGTAAAAAAAAAAACAAAAATCAGCCCTTTTCACAAGTAATGCATCTCTCTACGACAGGCCCGTGCCCAGAATTTTAAAGAGGGGGGGGGGGGGGGGGGGTGAAAATTTTCTTTGCATATTTATTTTATAAATAATAATATATTTTTTACTAATATTCATGCTATTAATAATTTCCATCATTTTGATTTATATATTAATAATTTAAATAAACTAATTACTGTATAAACACATTAATAAAAATTACATATGTTATTGATTATACTCGTAACAAGAAATTTTTCCTTAACATATTAATGAAGTACCTAAGCTATTTCAGTTCTCATGGGGGGGGAGGGGGTTAACCCCCAAAACCCACCCCGTGGACACGGCCTTGCTCTACGATTTAACTACCGCGTATTTTTTTCAACATACTCCTCGTGTGTATTAAGCGAAATTTTCCACAATGGAAATCTACTTTTTCTCCTTCTAACTGAAAATAATTACGATCTTCTAATTCGTTAAAATAACGAATCAAGATTAAAAAGAAGGAGTGAGGAAAAAAAAAAGCAACAGAAAACGACGATTTAATGAAAGTATGCATTTATTTAAAATAAAGATAAAAATTCTTATAAAGTATAAAATGAGAATATATTAAAATATTTTATTGTATAAAAAAGAGAATATCGCCGATACTTACATAATTTCTATATTAATATTTCGTCCGAGAAATATAAATATAGAATTATTCTCCTAGTAAATATTCGGAAAAAGGTTGGTAACCGAAAAAAATGGTAACTTAGGTTGTAAAAAAAGTCGTAGGACGATACAAGAAGCGAAAGAGAGAAAAGAGGAATAGAAAAAGGCAAAGGATTACAATTTAATGAGCGAAAGAATATGAAAAAAAAAATAATAATTACGTTTATGTACATGTATACGAAGTTAATCATCGTGTGACGTTAATTTGAGTACCATTCGTAGGAACCTTCTGTTGTGTCTTCCGGTGAATAGTATGGAAAAATAAATAAATAAAGGATGGATAATCAAGCACACGACTGAAAATCATACTTTTTTCCTTTGGCATTATTGCGAATATTGTGCTTGCTTTTTAAGAAAAATTCTCTGAGTAAAAACACACGGAATAGAAAAAGAAAAAAAGGTAAACAGAAAAAATTACAAAAAAAAAGCAGCTATTTAAGCGGGGCCGAGAAAAAGGATAAAAATGAAAAATACTTAACGATAATAATTACGGTAAAATGTTGTACTTAATCAGATCAATTTTCTCAGCAGATGTAAAAACGAACGGCAGCTGACGATATGATGATGTTACAGGCAGCCGTTGCTGCCTTTAGTCCCAGTGTTCTTCGCTTTCGTGGATCGGTTCTTTGTGGATGTAGATGGGTACTGTCTTGTGTACTTCGACCGGGTAAGGAACTTCGACCGGGACTTTTACGGGCACTTTAACTGGGTACGGTACGGGCCTTTCGACCGGGTAGGGAACCGGCTTTTCTACTGGAACTGGCACCGGTTTCGGTATGTGCACCGGGTACGGACGGTCTACCGGCACTTTAACTGGATATGGCACGTGTTTCTCAACCGGGTACGGTACTGGCTTTTCGACTGCTACATGCACTGGGTACGGACGGTCTACCGGAACCTTAACTGGGTACGGAACGGGCTTTTCTACCGGGTAAGATACGTGCTTTTCGATGTAGACTGGGTACGGTTTCGGTACGTGAACTGGGTACGGCCGGTCGACTGGTACTTTAACTGGGTACGGGATTTTCTTGATTACCGGGTATGGTTGCGGGACGGCAACTTTGACTGGATACGGTACTGGCTTTTCAACGTGCACTGGGTACGGCTTCGGTACCGGGACTGGGTACGGTTTTTCTACCGGCACTTTGACGTGCACCGGGTAGGGCACGTGTTTTTCAATGTGCACCGGGTACGGGACGGCTACCTCCTTCGTAACGTGGATAGACTTAACGTGCGGTTCGGGTGCGTACGATTCGTAACCGCTGGCGTAGCCTGACAACCCTTCGTAGCTATCATAGCCGCCTCCGTAGCTGCCTCCGTAGCTGCCTGAGCCGTAGCCTGAGCCGTATCCCAAGTCGATGATGCTGCGTTTACCTTTGTCATTATCGGCCGTCGCTGCCGATGAAGAGTCGGCCGATGACGATACCGAGTTCTGCTCAGCCTTCTTCGACTCTTCGCCGCTGGCGTAGGTACAAATAAGAGAACACGCGAATATTAACGCGATTAAGTTTAATCGAAGCATTTCGAACTTCGCGAAAAAAAAAGAGTACGATCGAAAAACCGAAAAAAGTGAACTGTTTTCTTTCAGAGAACTGTATTATAATAAATATATATCGCGCGTTCGAAACGATGAGCAGATACACGACCAGACGAATCCGCAGTGAGCAATGAATGACGACTGCAGGTAGGCAGACAGCCAGTTTTGTAGTGTCCAGAAAGGAAGTTCAGTGTGCTGATTCCTCCGCCACCGATGATCGAATTACCTGCAAAGTCGAGCAGACCTACTTTCAAAAAGCCGGTTTTGGTTCGCAATCGCCAGCTCGGCTTCTCCGCCGGTTGCCACCTGCCTGCTACCGCACTTGTTCTTACGCGTTGCACAATGCCTAGGGCGCAAATCCTTTAATTACTGCCACACTCGCTCGCTGTTCGCCATCTCAGCCGGTCAGCGTCAGTCAGTATTGCCGCTATTTTTTGCAATTATTATTACGACGGCAGCCTTGTTCGCCGCCCGATTATTACTCGTCGTTGTCGTCCTATTATTTACGTAAATCAACTTTGGTCGCACGCCCTGCCTTCCTCCTTCTCGCTACCGTCGCTTCGAATTTCACCGCGGACTGCACAACAGCGCCGCTTAGAAATGCGTAGTACTCGTGTATTCCGCTCGTTCGTTCCTTATTCCATATACACTATATATATATATATATATATATATATATACACATATATATATTTGTTTACCTGAATTTTCCCGCTTTTTTCCTACCCATTCAACTCGAAACGAGGTCCGCTAAGCCTGGAAATCCTTGAACAAGACTTCGTAACAATCGGAGACGCATGAACTCCACCGGCAGCAGCAGCAGCAGCAGCAGTTGTGCGACCTGTCGGTCAGTTCGGGGCGCTGGACAAGTCGGTCAGCTGGAATTAGAGATCTGTCGCAATGTAGGCTTTTTCGTATCATTTCTCATATAGCGTTCTTCGGCGTTGTTCTATTTTATTGTTCGTTAATAATATTTATCGAAAGGAAATACAGAGCGCGCCTCTTTTGTTGCATTACGTCACGGCGCTTTGTGGGCATCCGTCGACTTGCGCGATAGCTCCCGTTGACATACCTGACACTGGTCCAGCCGCTGTCCAGTTGGCGTTGCACTGAATTATTACTTTTTAACGATTCCTAATAACGGCGCCAACCAACGTGTGTATATTCTTTGTCGACTTTTTTTCTTTATTTTCGCCAAATTTAAATTTTTCTTATTTACTCTTTTTCGTTTAATTATAATATTTGTGTTTAAAAATAATTTCGATATAATTTCAGTTCGCACTCCTTAGAGAAAACGGGTTCGAATAAAATAAATCTTTTGTGATCTATCTTTTTTTTTTTTCTTCTTCCTTCTAGGATTAATATTTGTGTTTAAACATAATTTCAGTTCGCACTCCTTAGAGAATACGGGTTCGAATAAACCGATAAATAAACCTATTGTTGTTATCCGTTTTTTTTTTTTTTTCTTCTTTCCTGGATAATTCTGTTCGCGATGCGGTATAATAATAAGGACACGTATTTTACGGCAGCAACATAGCTGTGTTGACTTTGGCAATTGAAAAGTCTCAGTTTTCAGGAAAATAAAAATACATTAATCGGAAATCGGAAAGTTTTCACTAACAACATCGTAATAGGTACTTATTCTTTCTTTTTTTTTTTTTTTTTTGCACTTGTAAATAGGCAATAATTTATACGTGAAAAAGGAAAAAGCATAATGACGTATTACATGCAAAATAGTTTTTTTTGACCAAAAGAGTTATCGGGGGCAATACAATGGTCTGATACGCCGCTTTTGCCCTTTACGCTGATTATTCATTCGGTACCGGAAAAAGAATCTTGCGGTTGACACTAATTTTACCTCGAGACCAGATTTTTTTTTTTTTTTTTTTTTTTGGTCTGACATCAAGCCATTTGGCCACAACCAGATGATTATGTGTGCGTGTCTACTGCATGCTATTGATTTTATTAAATATAATCTCCTAAATTCTACCTTAATAATAGAGTCGTACGCCTAAGGGACGCGTGCCGTTTTCATTCAATATGAAAACAATATGGTTTACTATCCTATAATTGGATAGGTGTTTCGCTTTATTTAATCTGCCAGTTTCAGTTTATATTTTTAAATGTTTATACTGACGATTTATGTTGACATCACACAGTGGCGAATGTATGGTGCACAAATTCTTGTAGCTTTTTTTACAATCAATAAATTTTGGTGAAAATTACAAAATCGAATTTTATCTTACTGCCCGGGGGGAATCATTTTACGGGCTGCCGACACAATTGACTTTGTTCCTGTTTCGACTGTGCGGAATATTTCAAGACGCTAATCGGAGTACAATAGAGAATATTCATTACCTAACTTTTGGATACATCTCTGTATCATAGGAGGAAGAAGAAATTTTTGTTAACGTTTAATCAAAGCGTTTAATTTAATTTTTTTTTAAAAATCCAAACTCTATTATGTAATGTTTTCGTTTCTTTTTTTTTTTTTTGCGTTATTTATCTTTAAAATTGTTAGAGAAATAGCATCGCTTTTCCATTTCTATGTTTCCGGACGTCTTCTTGCAACCTAATGACTGTGAAATTTAAATATTTTAGTGTTTTATCCTTTTCTTCCTTTTTTTATATCTGTGGTAGAAAAAAAAATCCCAATTCATTTAATCTTTATTATTAAATAGCAATATTCTAAACTGATGAGCGCAAAATTTAAATTTGCTAAATTATACTAATTTCCCTTTTTTTTTTCTTTTATTATAATAATGAAAATATTTGAAGAGAAAAAATCATTATTAAAAATCTAATTAGAAAAACTTTAAAATGAAATGGAGTTGTACTCACATTTTAAGTGTAGCCTCATTTAACGCTAAATAGGAACCTAACTCTCATTCCATTTTATCATAATTATTAAAATCTGATTTTCTTTTATTTTAAGATGGTGAATATAGTGGACATATACTATTAAATTCTTCGATGAAAGAAAAGAAAAAAAAAGTTTCATTTCAAGCACAATTATATGAATGAAATTCAGAAATTTTTCGGTTTTTTATTTTTTTCTTTTATTTTCATACGCCAGTAAGGATGGTAGACTTAAAAAATAGTTTTTAACACAATTCAAAAAAAAAAAAGAAATTTTTGGGGAAGGGAATTTTATTTGGGTTTGTCATTAGCGGGCATTAATGCACGCACTTTAATTAGAACCAAGTTCTACTAAAACGAAGCACCATTAGTTGGGAATGTTTTTGAAGTCTTTGATTTCATTGATGTTCCATCATGAAACTAAATAAAAACTTATGCGGAACTATAAAACAAAACATACAAAATAAAAATAATTATATTTACTAAATGCCGACTAATTTCAGATAATTTAATTCATAATCAATGAATATGTATATATATATATATATATATATATATATATATATATATATATATATATATTTACAGTTGATGAAATAACATAGCGTAAAAGTAATATGCATCTGTACCAAAGGTTTTTTTTTAAGAAAGGAAGAAAAATGTAACTAGAAGAAATAAAATATTATATAGTTAACATAAATTTATATTGAAAAAAAATTGTTAGTACTAGTGAATAATATAATACGCAAAAAAAAAAAAAAAAGTAAAAATAGTAAAATTGGATTAATGCGACTCCATAAACTTAATTTAAAGTGTTAAATGAGTCGACCGTTTACGTTACACTAATAAATCATATGAAAGAAAAAAAAAGAAAAAGAGGTTTACCACGATTATTCAGATTATCCAAAACTAGTAGTCGGCATTTATTAAATATGTAATTATTTTATTTTGTACGTTTTGCGTTTATAAATATTTATTACTATTCGAACTATTGTCGCAGTCACCGGATTTTTTGAACCATCTACTCTTTTTTGACTATGTTTGTTGTTTGTTTTTTATGTATGCAGGCCAGTAGCCAGAAGTTGAATTCAAGAGAAGTCACTGCACCGGTGGTGGCCTATATGATGATCGAAGTTTTTCGAGTAGTTTTCCGCGATAAAAATAGTTCAAAAAAATTAGCAACTCTACAAATATTAACACTTGTTTTATTGTTATGTAATCCAAAAAATTTTACTACACAAACGAGAATGTATGCTATACACTATTTTTTTAAAATCCAACATGTTCTATGCCTCGAATAAATTAGAAACGGAAGCGAACTTTCAAATTTTTTTCATTAAATATTTCGTTACTAAAATTTTATAGAATATTTTGTTTGTTTGTATCATAAAATATTTCGAATAGTATTGTATCGGACTGCCGGTATGGTCAGTTAAAGTGTGTAACCTTTTTGCGATGGTGAACCGCTTTCCTCTCTTTTAAACTATTATCAGTAAAATTTTGCCAAAATCATTAAAATCGATATCTTTTTTACATTCATTATTCTTATTTTTAATTAATTGTGACCTTATAACTATCGAAAAAGCTACGTAATATGTAAGTAGTGAAATTTATTAAGATTGTTTTAAAATAACTTATTTTTCCGCCAATTTTAAATGTGTCATGTATCGTGGCTAGAGGCAGCGGTTGTTTTAAAATGATTTCGAATAAGTTGCTGGTCCTGGAAAATAGTAGGCAGTTTTGACTTTAGCTAGGCACTTTTACAATGAAAATCGATGTCGATTTTTCAGGTCAGCCGCTTTTGATTTTATCGATTAGGAAATATTCCATCGTTAAGCGCATCACAACATGACCACAACGGTGGTTCCGTCCGTTTAAGAAGCTAGCTGTGTATAAAGACCGTATGACATCACAAAATAAATGAAAAAAAAGAACATTAATTACAGAAAAGTTTTTGATATTAAAAATTTTCATACGATTAGTGATCTTTTTTCACTTTGCATCCAACTTAGCACTGTGTTTGTTTTATGAAAATAGGTGATAAACGTTATATTTTTGCGATTATTCTATTATTAGCTTTTTATTATTTTTTTTTTTTTCGGGGAGCTCACCCTTCGCTTTGATCCAATCACTTGAATGTATTATGATAGAAAAAATTAAATTCTAAGGCGATAATGGAGAGAACAAAGAATTGAAGTAAGAGAATTATTGCCGGAAATGGGGAGGATAAAGGAAGCACCGTAAGGAGCCAGGCAGCCAGGAGCCAATATTTTCGAATACGAAAGAGAACGTTCGCTAACAAAATCCGAACATTCCAAGAAAAAATGTTTTTTGCGTCGCATTAAAAGGAGGTTCAGGGTTGCGGAGGAGCAGAGACACAGAGAAAAACGAAAATAATTAACTTTACAAGTAAAAACTGAAACTGTTTCTCCCACTATGGTTCTAATGAACACCTGAAAATTACTCGTATAATTTATTGTATTAATCAAGTAGCAGCTACTTTTTAACGTACGAATTAGTACAGAGCATTTTTGTTATCATTCTATCGAGAATTTACTAGAATATTGACGCAAAAGAAAATAAACAAGAAATTTAAAATTCCTAAAATAAATTGACGGTTTTATTTACGACTTCTTTTTTTTTTTTTCAATTAGCAACGACGAAAGCGATCCTGCGAAATGTGAATTATAAATTATAAATTATGAATTATAAATTATAAATTATTCGAGGGTTTGAATTGTTCTTCACGCGGCGGTGCAGCAGTTAATCTGTATTTATTTTTTGCCGATTTCCTTTTGCTTATCACTGTAACTTTCCTTGTAAAATTTTTGATCAAAAGACGAAAATTAATTCATTCGTAAAAGAGAAAAATGTCCATGTGTTTCTTCTTTTTTTTTTTAATCGGTAGGAGTAGCCGACATTCAATGCGGAGGACCTATCGCGATAAGACGAATTCACCGAACCGGTAAAATTGTTGCATTAACGAGAATGGCGTGGCGTTGATAAATGTCTAGGCGTGGTATCGTGAGATATTATTATTTTTCATGTCGTAATTTATAGAGCGTTAAATGTCGCTTGCATTTCAGTATTTTCGCACTCTTTATTTAAATTATTTCAGTTTTATCGTAAAATTTTATTTTCCGAATAATTTAGAAAAATTGCGATATCTCCTGATCTTTAGCCGTCGGAGGGTTTTAAATTCCTCCAGTATCTCGTTAACAGTCGGTGTCGTAAAAACAGTAAAGCACCATTAAATCAGCGCCTGAAACGTTCGAACATCTGAAAAGGTTTATGCAATGTGCGCGACGCTTTATTGAGCTGTTTCTCAAAGTATTCGAGTAACTTTTTGGTCCACTTAATAACCGTTTCAGTCATAATAGTGTTCTCGGTATATGGCACATTTAACACACTCAATGGTATAAATATTTTCCCCGTTTATGTCACGAAATTATTTTGCTCCGATAATTTTCACAACATTTACAATTTACGGGTCTGAAAGGCATCAAAAAAATATCGAGGCAAAACTCCGACATAAATAGTAAAAAGAATTTGTTGTGTTACTTTAATGCCGCACATAAAGAACGATGAGTGAAATCGTAAAATAAAAGAGTACCTGTCATAGGATTAAGTTCCGATTGTGCACAATGAAATACTGTGGCGGAGAGATGACCTCACCCAAAATATACAATATTGAGCGCTTTTGAGAAATTATTAATAAATGATTAATTGCTATTGCTGTATTTAATTTATTTCTTTTATGGGTAATGTAACTTATAGAGAGTTATCCGTGTAATTAATTAGGGTTTATTAGATGAGCATGGGTAAATGTGTTTTTATTTTTATGTAATGAAAAAATTATGTTATTACTATTATTCTCATTGTTGTAAGAAAATATATACTTTTCTAAATATATATATATATTACGTACTAATATTAATGTATAGTTATCGTTATCGTTACAATTAGGTGGTAACATCTGAATAGGCAAATATGAATAATTATATTATATCTAATTCTAATTACAGCTCTATTTATGAAATATTGTAAGTGTATGCAAACAATAAAGTATATACATATGACAAAAAGTGGCGAAATAGTAAGGAAAAAAATGGGGAGGAAAAAGAATAGGAAGATGAGGAACAAGGTAAAATTTTTACATACATACCAGGATGGCACTTGTATATAACCAATTGTGTAACTTTATTTTTCATTTAATATTGTTTTTTTTATAGAACTCGTAATTTTTTATTTAATTATTTATTTATTTATTTTTAACATGTCATTATTTTATTATCAATTAATCTTGTTTTTTTTGTATATTTATGGAAAGTTTTAACTTATTTCCCGCATATCGTTTTGTATTCGTGTTTTCTTATAAGGACATTATTATTCGCGCAATACTGCGCTTATGGTTATTTACCTAAATATTTTAAATTGTTTCGATTGTATGTAAGTAAGATAACTATATAAACACTGAAAATACTGAAATACCTTCAAATAGAGGCATTTTTAGTGTTAACTAAAATACCACCTATACACTGTAAAGTTGTAAACGGGAAAATTACCTTTGTCGTCATTAGCTTTTTTTTTTTTTTTTTTCATTTAGTTACTATGTCCCACTTAAAATGTTTTACAAACTAATGTTATGTGCATAGGTATTCGATATTCCCTCCGCTCCGATCACATTCGCCTTCGTAACGCCCATCATTATTGAAATTAATTTTGTGTTAGAATTAGAACTGACCACCACACACACTCTACATAACAAATTCATCGGAAGGGAAAATAAATATAAAATTATAATCGCGTAAGTTTTTAAATGTTTTTAATTTTATTGTTGTACAATAATATTAACCTAAAGACTGGATAAACGAACTAGAATGTTAATTTATTAGTATTAGTTTACTACTATTTTTTTGTTTTTTTCCTTTATGAAACTATTTTAAGCAACTTGAAAATTAGCGATAAAATGAACAATTTTTGACAGTGCAATTTAATTTTTATTTAATTTGTCGAAGTCAAAATAAAGCATGATGTACAGAACTTTGCCACTTTTCTAATCCAATCTTATGCTGGCCTACTACACACTAGGTTCCGATATCCTTTCCTGCGACGTTCGATAATTACTTCCATGGTGCGACTCGGAAACCATCACTCTTTCCTACTCTCATCTATCGCTTTCCTCTTTATATTTTGCGTATCGTCCCTTGCATAACTCTGTTTCTTTTATTAATGATCTTACAGCTGAACGTTATCTATCTCTGAGTCGTCTTCCGGCTCTTCAGCTGCAGTTCAATCACCGTAAAATGGTAAACATAAACGAAGATAGATTAAAATAAGAAATATATATTTATTTACTTTTTTACTTACCTATTATCGCGTGAAAAATAAAAATTCACATAGTGCTTAATCAGTTATATTTGAATATTGAGCGTAAAGAGGGATAACTGATGCAGTAGAAAAATTAGAATATACTTTAAAACAAAAAGGGGCATTCCACGGACTCCTGATAGGAAGTCGGGAATGATGGAATTCACAATGCACACTAAATGTTCAACAAATTTAAAGTGGATATTGGGCCAAAATTATTTTCTTTGGACTTAACTTTAAAAGTTTGTCGGAGATTTGGCAGCGACCTGAATTTGAAACGAGAAGAGCCTCGAACCCACTAACATTACCTTGCTACTGGGGTACATCTGTTTATAACAATAAAAAAAAAACTACTTTTTTTCCTTTATCGAAATTATTGATAAGCGGTATTAATCTGTTTTTTTCTTTTTGATCATACGATAATCGAAGAAATTAAATTTAATGCCATAATTTTACCTTAAAACTAAGTTTTCTCCTTATGTCTTTTCCTCTTCCTTACTTTTCTTTTGATTTTAATAGTAAAATCTCATTCTCCTCTTCGCGCTAACTCCACTAGAGTAAAGTGGTCAGTGAATATCTCCACATCTTAAATTTTTCATTTCCCCGTCATGTAAAAATCTTCACCGATGGTTCCAAAAATGATAACGGAGTGGACGGTGCTTTTACGGCTCCCTCGCTTAATCACTCGGAATCCTTCAAACTTCCTTCCTTTTGTTCCATTATTTCTGCTGAAGCAGTCTCCATTCTCTGTGCTGTCTTCCTTATTTCCTCTTCAAGAGGGATCTGTAAATTTCTCATTGTTACACTGATTCCAAATCTATGCTGCAAGCTATCTCTTCTCCTCCTTCCCACTGATCTAATGATATTATTCTTTCTGTTCATGCCTATATTTCCAACTTGCGCTTAGCACGTTCTATCCTTATTGACTTTTTATGGGTTCCTGGCCACTTTGGCATTGAGGGCAGCGAAGCAGCTGACTTCCTCTTGGCGTCTCCCAATGGTCCGCTCCTCCCGCATTTTCCTGCCTCAGCCGTCCTTTTTCTCTCCGCAAGTCTTCATGCCAGACTATGGGATTAAGATCTACCTTTCTTTTTTTGCCAATCGCTCCTCCATCTAGCTCCTCCTACAGTCTACTTCCAATTCACAGCCCTGCTACCAATTTCTTCCCTTTACTCGGCGCTCGGCTCTTGTTTCCTTAATCAGACTAAGACTTGGTCATTCCTTCCTTCCCTCTTTTCGTTTTTCTTGTTCTCTTTCACCTTCTTCCTTTTGTCCTCTCCACTCTACTGATCCTCCCTTTATATGTGACCCCAACCATATACTTTTTGAATGCTCCGTTCTTTTTCCGAGTGCTCTCATCTATACGCCGAACTCTTGGCGTTGAATTTTCTTACCCATTTCAATGCTTCCTTTATCCTTTCCTTCCCATCTCTAGCCGTTATTCCCCTCCTTCTTTCCTTTATACTCTCTATCACCGATCGCCTCAGAATCTGAGTAGGTGATCTAAGCTCATGTAGTTCGGTCAGTGCTGGCACCGAGCCCATTAATAAAAAAAAGAAAACTTTAAATATCGGCACGAAACTACTTTAAACTATTCAGGTTTTGTTCACACGGATATCAGCTGATTTTCTTTAAAGGCGCGTTAAAAAAGGTGTACTTGTCAGAAATAAATACTTGGTAGCTGTTAAATTTATTGTAAAGTAATTTTTTCATCGGTACAACATATTAACAACAAAATTGTAACAATCTGACGATATTAAAATAAACTTTCCGCTCAATAAGAGGACATCGTTTTGTATCAGTTTCAGCCATGATGTCAATAATAGTTTTTAGGAGTTACTTCCATTCTTAACAAAAGAACTTTGCAAAAAATTTTGTTCTTTTTGTTGTTTCTTTTTTTGGGGGGGGGGGCATCTCAGATTTCCGCTCAGAAACAACGATAGGAAGATAGGTCAATTAGGTAAAGAATTTGATCAGCTAATATGAAAAACCGATAGCAAGAACAACAGCCTGGGAAGAAAAGGTTAAGATTTAGGAAGTGTAAGGTAAGGGGCAAGAAGCCTTAACTTCGAGAAATGTAAAAAAAAAATGAAAGGTTCAATTGGTTTTTTTATTTTTTATTTTTTTTGGCATGTTAGCGAAAGACCACCGCCGCCCAGAAGTATTATAGAAGGGAAAAAGTCAGAAAATCTGCGACAAATTGATAGTATAAACATATTGATAGCTGGAACGATTTAGAGCGTAGGAAAAGATAAGGTGTATAAAGTACAATATGGAACTGGAAGAGGTAGGAATACATAATAAAGTGTTCAGTATTATAAAAATGAGCACTGAAAAAATACACGATTGTAATCACAGAAGGCTTAATCACTTGGATGACGAGAGGACAATTTGGAGAAGGTATTTCAAGACGAGATAATAGAATATGGTTGAAATGTAAACAAATAACGAAGGTGAGAGAAAAGCTAAGAAAACACGAGTGCATCCAGGGCATCTGCATTATTTAGGGGAATGAAACCAGAGAAAGACGATAGCGTGAAAGAGACAATTCGGAGAACCAAGGATAGGAAGATTATAATTTGAATTAATGAAATAGAAGGACCGGTTTACTTGCAAAGGAGAAAGAGTACATGACCGAAATCTGGAGTGAAATTTTTTAATTTACATCGGCGCCCGATATTTCCGTAAGGTACACAGCGGGAAGGAGCAGCGTCCTGAGTCAAAGCACATTTCGTTAAGCTCGATGATGTCCCTTTGACGAGGAACCCGCAGGAAATCTGTGTGTATACGGAGTAACAAAAAGAAACCTTTTTACGAATGAGAGACGGTATAGGAAGGTGATTTCGTTTCCAACAATTATAATGAATACCTATGTGGTGCACTTTCATTTACTTTAATGTTATGTACGTATAGAAATATAATGGGCTTTAGTCAATACAGTAAAATTGCAAATAATTTACCTCGTTCCCGAAAACGTACTTCTGATAGTATTACACATATCGATGCTAAGAAGAATAATGTTAAAATTGAAATAGAAGAGATAGAGAAAAACTATTCATTTTAAATGGCAGTTTTATTTCACTGGCGTCGAAACCAGGTTTAAAGATAATTCCAGGCTGATGTTGTAAAGCGTCTCCGAACTATTTAAGGTATCGAAAAAGTGAAAAAGTAATGAATCATCCTGTAAACAGCCGTAGTTGAAGAAGGAAAAAAAAAACTCTGGGAAAAAAGGGACACAAGTTTATACCGTTTTATTGTTCGCTTATATACTTTTAATCGCCGTTGTTCCGCTAGCTTTTACAGTTAGAATGCACGGTTAATGTCGCATACGTTTCAAGAGTTGTGTGTTCATGTAAGCATAGCCGTATAGATCTGGGTTGAAAGCAATAACAGACCAGTGCGCGTCTACAATATGTAGCAGGTTAATAGGGACATACATCAGTAGGCCGTATATGGCATTATCAAGTGCGTCTCTAATGTGTACCTACGGTATAAAATATAGCAGTTCCGAACGTTTTACTCGCCATTTAATAGAATACGAATATGTACAGAATCTTCTTCAAGCGGAAAATATTTCAGATTCCAGCCGTTACGACACTTTTTATTTCTCTTCCCATAAAGAACGCAAAACTCATCGAAACTCATCCATACAAAAACTCGATAAATCGCAAAACTACGCATTATCAAAGAGGGTTCCGAGTCAAGAGATTAAACGCATCAACATCGTCGCCATTGGTTTATTTTCTTTTTCAGTCTTTTTCAGTCTTTCGCTACTTCCGTTTTTCTGGCTTGTTAGCCAATTCTTTAGTTCTCTCTATCTCTCTCTCTCTCTCTCTCTCTTGGTCTTCCTCCTACAATTTTACCCTATCCTCTACCGTAATACCTCCATGTCTAATTCTATACGTCCCATCTAACTCGGTCTTCCTTTTTTATGTTCTAGTTGACCCGCAGATTTTTTATATGTAATCTTGTCTATCTGAGATAGCTTGTCTAATCCGTCTTCAACACCGTGTTCAATCAGCTTTCGTTTATTTCCTTATGGTTAAGCATCTCATATTATATACCGTAAGTTTTATCGTTTGCATATACACTTTTCAGAAGGCATGCGCTTCCTTGTGTGTCGATCTGTTGCCCGAAATAGTCAAATGTCTTTACTTGATCAGCGTTTTACCCACTATCGTAGTTTGGCTCGTCGCGAGTTTTCTTTTTACACATAATTGTTTATTGTTTTGTTTTTTTTCTTTTTTAGAATGATTTCTTTTTTTTTTTCTTTATTTTCTAAACGGTTTTTCGTATTTCTGTTTTAACCTTTTATTATAATATTTTTTCTAGGTCGCTAAAATTTGCAAACAATGAAGCGGCTTTCGGCAAATTTCATGTTGTTGAAGATGCGGTCTGTAATCACTTCCGTTATCTGCCGTTCGCGATTATCTCCGTACAAATATCGATTAGGAACTATAGTGTTTCGAAGTATCGTCTTACAAAAACACGTTTGTTGTTTTGTTTCACCGGCTGCCTACCATTACACATGTGTTGCCGTTTTGTGAAATAGCGCAATTTTTTTCGAAAGCAGAAAAAGTTGCTTCTACAGCGTCCAACGTCTCCTCATGGTCCGCCAAACATCTACACTCATTGCAATCATTCTTTCTACGTATATATTCGCGAAGTTCCTATTGACAGTTTCTTGCGAAAGCCACCATGTAAGTCACATTCGGTATATCCTTCAGTTTTTCCTTTCATTTTTAAACTGTAGTGAAACCTTCGACTGCTTTGTAATTACTTTACGCGCGATATAAGTTTTGCACATGTTTCCTTCGTACGTGTGTCGGTTTGTTTCAATTCTGTTTTTTTAAGTTTTTTTAATACTACAGTTGTTTTTGGATTGTGACCACCCCAAGTGCGTCTAATCTGTCTTTCGCAATGAATTCGGTGTTATTTTCTAGTTCGCGGCACTTTTCATCGAGTGATTCTTCTTTCTCTGTTCTTCGATATTTTTCAGTGTTCTACCTTTTTGCTTATACTCGTAGTATACCGTTCTCGTAGATATTAACTCATGAATTCCACGAGTTTTGTTCGGAGGAGTTTATGTTGGAGTATTTTCTCGGTATCTATATTCGATTTAGGTCTGTCGACGAGAACATTAGCAAAGGAAAAAAGAAGAAAAAGGCTCTATTCTTAAACGCTTCGGAAGTATGGCGAGTAAAAATAATTCGAGAACAAGGGCAACAGAGCAAAACACCTAATGCGCCTTTGTCGCGAATTCTTCAACTGAGTACTTAACGCGTTGCCGTCCTTTTTCAGTGATCTCGGGTAGGCGGTCTTACTAAAAACTTTTGCTTGACAAATTTTTCTCGAAATTTTCTCCTCTCTTCATGCTTTTTGTAATTTTTCCAGATTCCATTTATTATGTTGCTCCGGCTTGTATCTCATCGAGTTTTTCCATTAAATTGTCGTTCGCGTCTGCGTCCGCTCCGCACCGATGCGGATTATTTGATTTCTTTTCCGTTCTTTTAATCATTAAGCAGTTTTTGTCTGTTTCCGTATCTTGTGATGCTTTGCACTCTCCTGGCTACCATAAGATCACATTGTTTACAAAAGTCCACTAGTAAAAGTCGTATCATTTCGTCGTGTCTTAGTTCGAACTGTCCCTTTTTCTTTCGAACTTTCTCACATACAATCGCTTCCTCCAGCAGCACAATGTTCAATGCATATGTCGCATCTACCTCAACGGTCATGACCGCAAGATCGATTAATGGTTCCGCTTTTCACATCGGCAACAGTGAAGAAGACAGAGTTCACAACGGTGTTGACTACGTTTGCTGAGTCAAGATGATTGGCTTGTGTTTTATCGGATTTTTTTTCATTAAATTACATCCGATCCAAGCCGATACGGTTTATTTTTAATTTTTTCCCACTTCTTTTAATCATTATACAATTCTAGTCGGCTTCTCTGCAATACTTTATACTGTTTGCAAACGTCTGTTAGTAGTCGTTTGAAAAGTCGATCACTTTGTTGTCTTATTGTTAGTCCAAACTGTTCGATTTTATTTCCAACTTTCTTCCAGATTCGCCATTGTTTCCCATTATTATTATTATTATTATTATTATTATTATTATTATTATTAATAATATTTTTCTATTTGTCCGAAATTTCTCCTGCTGCTTCATCTCCTTTTATTAACATATAATAATTTATAATAGTTGCATTAATAATAAACTGTTCCACTTTAAGTTTCCTTCAAAGTACATTCCGTTTTTTATTGTAAAACATATTTCTTCGAATTATCTAAATTTTGAATCATTTACGAGGTGGATTTTAATACATTTTGTAAGAGATTTTCTCAAAACATGATAACAGTACTATCTAAATTCGTTCGATCATCGCCTTGCATGTTACTTTTCCTTTCTAAAACTACGTTGTCTGCGTCATTTTAACATTTGAAAGGAAAATTACTTCTGCAAGTGGAAACCGTCTTACTTCTCTGAGCAAACTGTGAGCGTTGTTTTATTTAGCTTGTTTCACAGTACGAAGCTGGTAGCGTAAAACAGAGATAAATATGAACACTTCGGATCGTTACCTACATTGCGGAACCGTAATTACAAAGAACCGTCACGAGAAACGGGAATATTTTAAATGTAAAAAAACGAGTTTCAAAAAAATCTCACTTAGAGGTGGATATTTTTTGTCCGAACGACCGGCTTACTCTAGCAGCCGTATTTGCGCTATTAGGCGCTCGTTAAACCTAATAATATACTTTTTATTCGTCTAATTTTAGATTAAAAATGAAATGTTACACAATTTCTTCCATCTTTTTCCGTACATGGAAGTTGGAGAAAAAAAAAAAAGGGAAAGAAAAAACTGGAATATCTCTCGTATTACCGACTAGCGGCGATATTGCGTACAACGTATATTTATTTATTGAATAACGATTGTTGTTCGTCGGACGGGGGGGAAGATAATTACACGATCTGATCAAAGATGGAGAACGGTAATCATTAATCTATCGTTTAGGATAATGCACGTAGTTTTTGTCGGAAGGAAAGATAGTCAACGAGAAAGATGCAAACCCCGCACGCGGCTGAAAAGTGCGCTGTAATAATAATCTTTTTTTTTTTTTTTTTTTGGCTTTTACAAATACAAAATACCAAAGTTAATCCATTATAGTAATCCCATGCCGATTTTTATTAACGACCGCGCGATAAGGAGAGTTATACGTACTTCTTCGCTGCTAATTCCTAGGCTAGAGTTGGCTTAAGCGGTTACTCTAAAGACTTTAAAGCGAACAGATTTTAGAATATTTCGCTGGCCATTATTGATCGACCATTTTGTTTGTATATCGATTAATTCGTTAATTAAATACGCCATACAGTATAGACTTTCGCGAAGAGGCTGTTTAGAAAATTTCATCGTTTATCAAGTTTCAAAGAAAAAACCCCCGTAAAAAATACGGTTGTCTCGATTAAAATTTTGGATTTGAAAACTCAAAAATGAATACGTTTTTATAATAAATTAAAGAGAAATTTTCGTGATATTTTAATTTTGCGGACTTCTTCGAAACATGAATAATTCGCTCGTTACATAACGAATTAGGATCTCCTATTTTAATCTCCTTTACTTTTTCTTTTCGTATCAGCCTCGCTCAAAATTTTTATACTTCATCGCACCAGTATTTTTAGCTAGGATCTTTGTCATTTGCTTCGATGACATTATGCACCTAGTCGGATTCTTTTTCTAAACCGATGTATGTTGCTTTGTTTGGTGCTCTCCGCGTCGACATTTGGGATCTTTCATTAGACCGTACCTCATGATTTTTGAAGCGGTACGAGCACAGCCCCCCCCCCCGTATTCGATTTATTGTGCGCCGTATTGGCCATATCCCCCTTTGAGTCCTAGTGTTTCCTTTGATAGTCTTAAGGGGTTGAGTGGGATTTCTCTACTGCACTGGTGTTTATCCGCTCTCGTTCGGATTGCAATCTTAATTCGTTGACAGTTATCATGAAAAACTGCTCCTTGATTTCAGCACGTATGTTACCCATTCAATATTTTATGCTAAATGTCGCTTGGAAGAATAGCTTAAAATTACCGAACAAACGATACAAACTCTGATTTAGACATTTCTTAGCGTAATTTGCAATTTAATAACTTATAATGCGTAATACATATTATAATATTTATTTATCGGCTTGTTAATTTTATTCGCAGTGAAAGGAAATATGAATTAAATTTAAAAAAGAAAAGTACCGACTTCAAGATTTATTATAAAAAACTAATAAAAACGTACTAAAAAGTAAAAAATAATTATTGATAAATAATATATTTCAGAGTGATATAACTTAAAGCGTTATTATCATAATTCATATACAACATTAACTTTTTATTCGGTAAAAAATATATTTCAGAGTGATATACCTTAACTATCGTAATTCTTATACAACATTAATACTTATTAGAGTCGGCATCAAATTCATATTAAAATAATAATTAAAAACTGCATTAAATATTAATTAAATTGTTCCTATATATGAAGTTCTTATTTTTTACTTTTCAGTACATTTTTATTAAATTCTTATAATAAACCTGGAAGTCGGTATGTTTTTTGTTTTTTTTTGGAAAAAAACATTTCATTTTTCGCAATTTTTAGCATTATACTTAAATTTTTTTGTTGCTAAAAATCAACTTTTTTGTCATATTTTATGCTTAAAAAGAAGAAAAATCTATTTCGTTATTTTGAACTGAATTTCCGCGGTAAAAACATCAAAAGTAAATTTCCATGATAATTTGGCAAATCTGATAATATTTTAAATCAATCGCCTTTGTTACACTAATAAAAAATATCGAGAAAAACAAATTATCTAAAGGCTCCATATTTTTTTACGTTTTTTTAACAAATACTCAGTTTATATTTACCGATTTTCCTCCTTTCGTTATTTGGGTGTTTTTCTGAATAGTCGACTTTCCTTCCACGTCCATATGAACCGTCTATATGTGTCCTCCTTTAAAAGGATCATCCTCATTAAATCCCTTTCTCGCAATTTCTGGGGAGGTGATCCGGTGATCCTGCTTGTGTTTTACAAATCTTTTATTTGCTCTGTTCTTGATTACTGTTCCTATATTTATGGTAGTTCTATCCCTTCGGTCTAAGCTCGATCGGGTCCAAAATACATATCTCCGCCTCTGCCTTGGAGCCTGAAAGTCTACTGCTATCTGAACTCTGCATGCTGAATGTCACATTCCTCCATTCTTAACAAAACTCCTATTCTATATTTTATCGCTGGCCGTCTCATCCAGTTTTCTCTGTATATCTACACTCACGATAAACTCCCTTATTTCTCCTTCAATTTTTCTTTTCTGCTTCATCCTATTATCTGCTTTTGTTCACCTGTTCCTCCAGAACCTTTTCTTCATCACGTTGTTAGATCAGAATTTTGACAGAATCTTAGCTCTTTTTTCCCCGATCATTTTTTGATCTTCACGGATAGCTCCAAAGAACCCGATGGTGTTGGTGCAGCTTTCTTCTGTCCTTCTCTCGATTACTTCGAGTCCTTTAAACTTCCCTCCTTTTGTTCAATCTTTTATGCCAGTCTTCTACTATTCTGCGTGCCCTTCTTTTTATCGACACTTCGCCGGCCTCTCGCAATCTCTTTATCCTGTTGGATGCTCACATCTCTTCTCCCTTCTCACTCGACCGACTACGTCATTCTTCTTATTCGTTCCTTGATTCATGATCTCTTCCTTTCCCACTTAATCCAAACGGATTTCCTTTGAATTCCTGGTCATGCCGGAATCGAGGGAAATGAGTTGGTTGACTCATTCTGCTCGATTATTTTCCTCTTCTGGTAGGTTTCTTCCTGCCTTTTCAGCTTCCCATATTACCCTTCTGTCTGCAGCTGCTCATTCCAGACTATGGTTTAACTCCCACGTCCTCTCATTCTCCAACCCTGACTCCTTTTTCTTGTCTATTCAACCTTCCTTTCCACGCTTCCCCTGGTTTATTAAATTTCCTTCTATGCGCCGTTCCAACCTCTCTGCGATGTGCCGCCTGCGTTTTGGGCATGGTTTGCACCCTTCCTCGTTGTTCCGTTATTCTCTCGTGCCTTCTCCTTATTGCCCATTGCACCCTCCCAGCAATCAATGTATTTCCCGATCACATAATGTTCAGTTGTTCGTCGCTTTCAACTGAAGAACAAACTTCTTTTTATTCCTTCCTCTTACAGTATTCCCGCTCCATACTGTGCTTCATTCATTCTCTCTCTCCCTTCTCTTTCTGTTATTCTAGCTCTTGATTCCTTTCTGTCAGCTATCTCTGATCATGTAAAGATCAGAGTCTCTCTTACCCCTCTGTTCCACTGTTTTTTGGCCAATGTCCATGTTGACAAACCCATTACAAAAAAAAAAACACCGATTTTCAGCGGTGTTCACATGGTCTCAGTGGCACACTTTTTAATAGACAAAAAACCAGTAAAATTGGCCCATATAAATATGTTATGGCAAACAAACATAAAAAAAAAAAAACAGACATAGTGTAACCTTCATTTTTTTGGAATTCGGTAACAAAGTTATAATTTCATGGTACTTTGGCAAATTGATAGTATTTTAGTCAATCGCCTCCGTTACACTAATAAAAAAGTAATAAGAAAAAAGAGTTATCCAAAAGGACCACATTTTTTCACGTTAGTTTGTGTTCATCAATTTTCATCATTACTCACATCGTACCTAAGTCGAATGGTACCCTTTCGAATGGTCAAAGGGTCAATAAAATCGCATTAGATATGCGCGAACAAACATTAAAAAAAAAACAACATACGTCACGAACGTACGACCTCCTTTTTTTGGGGTGTCGGCAAAAATGCAAATTTACAGTCGACCTTTTTTTAAAAGAAAAGAAAAAAGAATTTTGAATTCTCTCTTTCGTTCGCGTGCTTTATAATTAATTATATTATTAGCTAGTGTAATTTCGATTATTTTACACCAATGTAATGGTATTATTTTATTATTATGTGTAAGATATTTCACTGAAAAATTTCGTTAAAGAATTAGACTGAATTACGCCAAAAATTTGTTATTGGTATACCGTCAGGGCTGTATCTTGCGAGGGTTTTAAGGGGTTTAAACCCCCCCAGAAATGTCTGCGAAATAATAACTGCTTAAATTAAATGGACCGAAATTCAGAATAAATTTATTTCTTTTCAATTTTTGACAAAAGAAAAGAAAAATAAAATTTTTATGAATTCTACAAAAACGACTATTTTTTATTTGTTTTTATTGTATTGTTCAAAAATTGCATATACAATAATTGCCTAAAAGACTTAAGTGTACTATTTATAAATAAATATATTTCACAATACACACACACAAATATATATATATATATATATATATATTAATTACAACGTAATTCTTAGGCTACCCCCCCATTCGAAAAAATGACCCAGTTTTATGTAACGTTTGTTATATTTTGTAGAATTTTTGTTATTGTTATTTAAAAAATGTCACAATTTTATGTAATAAAATATGTAACGAAAAATGTAACGAAAAAATGTCTTAATTTTATATAACGGAAGTTAAATGTTAGAATAGGATTTTTGTGGTTATGTTATTTTTTGTGTGTGTTGATGCCAGTAAGAATTACGTTGTAAATTTTGATCATTTTATACAAAGTATAGAAGAGAAAGAGACAGAAATGAAAACAAGAGGGGTCAAGGGGCACAGCCCCTTGTGAGGCCAAAATGGCCGAGTTTATATATATATATATATTTATAAAAATATTTTTGTAACCCATCCTGAAATTTTGTTTTAGATATGGTTCTGTATACCGTCCAAATAAAATTTAGTCATAGTATTAAGTGGGGACAACATTTTTCATTAGGAACCATCGAGCCAATTTATGGGTCCGGTAATATTTATGACGAATCGTGGCGGCGAACAGTGGACCAGATTTATTTATTTATTTTTTATTTTTTATACGTATATTTTTTTAGTACAATCTTATTACAGTAAATAAATTAGCACTACTTTTGCAACAGTGTTACAAAACTTAATCTAACTGATTTGTAACATGAACAGAGTAGAAACTATGTACAATTATATAACTCCTAATATTATATACATATATATATATAAATATAATCATATGCGCATATAAATACTCACTCTCACGCACACCAAGTATATGTACATATCCGTAAAATACATATACATACGAGAGTATATTACAGAATAAATTAGGTGACTAGCTCATAAGGCGCCTTAAGTCATCATCGGAAAATAGCAGTTCTCAGGCCTCTCGATATTTAGGTGACTGTGGAGTCGGTGTTGTGCGCTTCTGCAGTATAACGTATGACTTTTTCGATCCATGGAATATTTAAATCGGAATGTATTTCTTCGTTTTGTTGATACCAGAAAGCAAATACTTCGGAGACACTTATTTGGAGCGCGCTGAATAATCAACCGATTAGATGTCTTTGCACAGCTTCAGAGTTGAATACCGTACATCCATATCGGTCTGATGATTTGACAATAAATCATACGTTTATTAGACAGATTAAGTTTGGAGTCACGCTCAATCGACCAATAAATCTGTCTTAATTTATGCACGGCTTGTTCTTTTTTCATCTTGACACGTGTCTTCCAATTTAGCCTAGAATCTAAACGCATACCCAGCGGAATAAGATGATCAAGGTATATAGGACAGGTCTTAGATTTACGAAGCGTAAACATAACGTGCACCGATTTTTCTTGATTAATCTTGATCTTCTAATCACACGTCCACTTGATCATTTTTTCTACTGCATGCTGCGTTTTATCACATCATGTTTGATTGTTGCGTATGTTCTTCGCGATGACAAACTACAGCATACATCGTTCGATGTTCATTCGCGCTGACACGAGTTTGTATAAATATCCACGGTGATATCGGAAAAAGTGAAAATGATCGAAAATTAGCGCCGTTCGAGGTGTTTTAGATCAAATCGTTTATCATCCATCGAAAAAAAACAAAAAAAAACTCAGTGCAATGTTTATTATTTCCAAAATAATGTTTTTTAAGCGTTAACACCGGAAGAAAAGTCTTCCACTTGCAAAGTGCACCAATTTTATTCAGTTTGTGAATTTAATCCTATTTCAAGCTACGAACGGTACAATTGCCACTAACTCATGCGTAACACGTTAAAAACGTTCATTTTAGCGTATTACGCATGCGTGAAACGGTTGATGACAGTTTCTAACTGCTCTCCAAACAAACTGAATAACAGCTATCAAAGGCGCATCAAATATATTTCGAATCTCACTGATTTAAAGGTATCGCGAGTCTACATTCCATTATTGTAGTTATGAAGGTGTTTTTTTTTTTTTTTTGTATCGCAGTATGTGTCCCAAAAATCTGTCTCTTCTTTGTTCCAAAATTTTTATCAGCTTCCTTTCTTCTTTCACCATTTCCAAAATTTCTGTATTTGTTTTCTTCCGAGTCCATGAGCTATTTAAAATGTGGTGCCAACCCCACATTTCAAAGGTCTCCAATCGGTTTTTAAGATTCTTTGTTAATACCCATGTTTATCGGTGCTTCATTTATTCTCTCATTTCCTTCTACTTCCGTTATTCCTGTCCACAAATTATTTTAAAGATTTATTTTTTTCTTCTTCTCATTTCTTGTGCTGATCGTTAGCGAACCCACCAAAAAAAGAATAAAAAATAAATAAATAAAAGTCTTAATGAAATTCTGAAAAAAAAAGAAAAAAAGACGCTCGATCTGAAATAACCCGAATTATTCAGTGTTTTTAACCCGTTAATCGGATTACATTATCGTCTTATTAATTTCAATGTATAACTTCATTTAAAAATTTAATCGTCCGCGCCAAAAAAAAAAACAGAGGTCTTCGTATGTAGAGAACCGGTTTTTATATCGAAAGTTTCGCCGTGCGGATTACTTTCAATTAAATTTTTCTTCTTGAAAACGAAAATGCGAACGTGATATTTTGCGCGCAAAAAAATTTTTGTCTAATTTATTGTGTTTCAAAATTATTTTTCGCTCGCACGATATTCTTTTAACCGACTTCAAAAAAGGAGGAGGTATTCAATTCGACTGTATTTTTTTTTTATTTTTTTTTTTATGTGTGTTACCACGGAACTTTCTTCTAGGTGAACCGATTTTGAAGATTCTTCTTTTATTTGAAAGATAGTGTTTTTCATGTGGTCCCATTTAAATTTGATCAAGATCTGACCGATAGTTTTTGAGTTATCCTTAATAGTAATGCGGGAGATTGAAGCTTTTAGGATGCTTTTCATTCATGATTGTTTTCACCGTCGGATTCGATTTATTGACTTAAAATATACTATAAATTTGCCAAATTACCATGGAAATGTAGCTTTTGATGTTTTCACACCGTGGAAATAATGTCTGTTCTTATTAAAATGTTCCTAATTTAATTGAATAAAAATGCACTAAAAAGTAAAACTGAAAATGCTATTTTCTAAAAAAAAATAAATACCGACACTTCGAGGTTTATTATAAAAATTTAAAAATGTACTAAAAAGTAAAAAATAATTACTCCCGATAAGAAAATATATATATCAGAGTGATATAACACTTAAGTGGTGTTATCGTAATTCTTATATAGCATTAATACTTATTAGAGTAGGGATTCATATTACATATTAAAATAATAATTAAAAGCTGCATTAAATGTTCATTAAATTGTTCCTAGATATAGTAACATGAATTTGATGCCAACTCTAATAAAGGTATTAATGTTGTATAAGAATTACGATAATGTCACCACTTAAGTGTTATATCACTCTGATATATATATATATATGTATTTTATCGGGAGTAATTATTTTTTACTTTTTAGTGCATTTTTAAATTTTTATAATAAATCTTCAAGTATCGGGGTATTTGTTTTATGTAAAAAGAAGCATTTTATTAACAAAAAAAAATCGAATCTTCAAAAACCGTATCGGTACAAAAGTTTCACGCAGCAAAATGGACGGAAACTGTTGAAAAATGCATTTGAGCGTGTATATTCGAAGGAGCGTAGAGAGAAGCGTCTAAAATGTAGCCGTTGAGATGCTGTTTAATTTTTATCATTAAATTTGTGACGTTTTAATTAGCTGCGATTATCAGGCAGCGCACATTCTATTCGTTTCCAGAGTATTATTATCCGTATTAAATAATAATGAAACAAAGTGATTACTTTTAATTATGCCATATAATATACAAAGAAAAGAAAAAAAAAACTTTTTTTTCTTCGAATGTTTTCCGTTTAATCATAGTTGCTACGCACTGATAATAATTATTTTAAAATACGTTTGAATTTGAGAAAATATCGTTTTTTTTATTTAAAATTATAATATTACGTTTATAACTTTTAAAAATCCAATTATTTTATTTCACACTACAGTGCCCATACAGATTCAATGATACTTTGGAAATGAAATGATTGGCTATATTTTAGATTACTGTGTGCGCGCGGAAATAGACATGGGGGAAGAAGACATCAGAGACTCTATCGATTTGGAAAATCAGAAAATTTTAACTAATCGACTCATTTGCTTTAGAGCCTCAACTGAAATAGGTCAACAGTAGACACAGTGGTTAACAACGTGTCGCCATTTTAGCACCTTTTAACGATTGTTGTTGGTAAGAGCGCTGCTCTCCTATTATTAATTACGATAACAATGACGTAATAATAACAATAATAATAATAATAATAATAATAATAATAATAATAATAATAATAATCATAATCATAATCATAATCATAATCATAATAATATCGTTAACCGTGAAATATGAGCAAGCCATCAAGCGAGAATTAAGTTGCGTACGAATTTCAAAACGGCTGAAAGACTCGAAATAACGCCAGATCCGGTAGCCTAATTATTATTAATAGCCATCCAGATGAAACGTTCACAGATTTAATCTTCGTTTTCATTGTTGTCCCAAGAAGCAGCATGCAGACGCAGACGCAGACGCAGTTAACAAAATAAAACCAACTCACCCTGTTTGTTATTCGGTAATTGCATCTTTCCTGATTTTTCGCGAGAACGGCTTCACTCCGAGTATCGCCGTAATCGTCATGCACTGAATATGTCATTGCTACCAACAGCAACAGTTGTGTACATATTCCCAGTACTTTACATACTCTTATTTCATCAGAATGCATTCTCCGTATGCGCGTAGATATCCACGTACATATAGGTAGATGCATATCTTTCTGTCTACCTAAATTATTTCCTTCGCGAGATCTCTCTTAATAAAATAAAGGTAAAGTCGCGCCCGTCTTTTAAAATAAAAATGGCTTTTAAAATAGCACAGTATTTTCCGATTTCGTTAAATTGCCAAAAAGATATATGTATAACTTTGATTTTATAATTATTGTCTTTAATCGATAAAAAAAACTTTTGTAAAAACGAATTTAACAATTTAGTAAGTTTGTTTATCGAAAGTTCTTCGACTTCTCCTTTAGTTTATTGAATAGCGTCGTCGGCACTCCTGTATTGCTTTTAAACGTTTTCGAACACTAGTTCTAGCAGATTATATGGTAGACGGGTGACTTTACTGAGCACATCGACGATCTGCAAATGTCGGACGTAATCGATGAAAACGGCATGTTCTAAGAAGGCTATTTTCAAGTAGAGAGCATCTTACGATGAGCAATCCGTCAGATTTATTGCTAGCTAGAGAACTTTTTTTCCTTCTGCATTTACATCTCGTAATTCGTCGCATATTTGGAAATTTTTCCAGCATGAATCGTTGACTGCTCGATATTTCGTTCGGGAGCACAACCAGGATTCGTGGCTATCACTGAGTGCGGTTAACGCGACACTGAACGAAGTATCTGGCCGTATGAGTTAGTCGTTTTATCCGATATATCGTATAAAGAGTACTTTCAATTTTGGAAAATTACGGCATGTTTAAAAGATTAATTTTAAAACCCTCTAGGTAAGTGTACGCTTTCCGAAACGTTAAGCTTTTAAGATTAATTAAACACGATGTCTAGCGTAAATTGTTTTCTCAATTATATCCGCCATGCAAGTTTTAAGCGTTTACTTTCGATTTTTTTAGTGCCTAAAATTTTCTTATTTCGTTGTAAAACTTCGTAATTCATTGTTGGAGATAATTCGTAATAAATTCGAAAGCGCCAACACCCCGAACTTTTTCTTTGTTACAGACGAGGAAAAACTAAAAACCTAAAATTGATGAAGGAATAAAGAGAGAGGAGAAAAATTACAATATATGTCAAAGTGATTTCATTTTTTGGGAGAAATCAGCAATTCTCGATTATTTTATTATAGTTCTTTTTGTAATTATCGTTTTCGTTAAATTTTATAAGCGCTTAATATGTCAAGTTAACGACGTAAACAGGACACCGAAAGTAGCACGGCAAATATATTTGTTCCGTTGGTTGTAAGTGTTTTTATTTTGTTAAAGATCAAGGGGCAATTGTTTTTATTTTTTCATTATGTAAGCGACAACCTTTTTTTTCTAAACGTATACAAAAATGTTGATCCGGGTTTATCCCTGTAATTCTACCGTTTCCTGCAATATTCGCCTCTACAATGCGTCGCTGAACCGATTTTCACCGTAAATATCCTTACCCTAATGTAGAGTGTACGAGCGAGAATTGGCTTTCTGTGTAATCCGATGATTTGTCCAGTAGTAATCGAGTTTTTCGGCGGACGTTAACCATTCTTCTTTAACCTGAATTATCTTTACTTCTAAACCGTTGGGCTTGTTGAGAATTTGCCCAAAAAGAATCGTAAGCAGTAGTAGTATTGTTCTTCGGTTTACATTTTTCTTTGGCATTCGGTCATCCTCAATATTCGTCTCTATAGGTCTACATTTTAAAATCGTCTATTCTTTTCCGCAGTATCTCATTAACTGTCCAGGTTTTGACTAATTCGAAATACAGGTTTTTGTCGATAGCATTTCGTGCAATCAATACACGTCGTCGTATTATATTATATTTGTTCATGTGACTTTCTTTTCCTAGTAATTGTGTCGCAATTATTTTTGTCCTAATTCAGGTTTCGTTTTTTTCTTTTGTAATTTGAATAATAAAATTAGCTTTAGTTGTCGCCGTGTAAAGTAAAAAATCGAAAGGTAAAGTTTTTTCCACATTTTATATGTAACACCTCGGTTAGCTTATGAAATGGCGCAAAACAGTATTTCGAATAGTAAAAACGTTTAGGGAATTCGAAAAATGATATACATTCTATTGTTCGTCACTACATAATTATTGTTTGAGCGCGTGACGCCATAACCTTTTGATATAGATTGCGCAAATATTTTATATAACAGAAATGTTCTTGATTTTCTTATTTCAAAGTACAACAAATTATGGCAGTTTATAAGGCGCGCTATGTTCCAAACTGGCTCCTTAATAATTAACCGATTTAACAGCAATCATTTGAACTGGTTAATAAAATAATAAATCCCAAGTGCGGCCTGTTCGGAGACAAAGTAACTTGAAATGTAAGCCAGCTGAAAAGAAAAAGAAAAACGTCAATTTCATCACCGTGCTCTAATTCTATAGAAATTACCGCTTAAATTCCGAACTGTCAACTTTGTCGCTGTTCGACTACTTGACTAGAGTGCCGTTTATTATTTAATCGAATAAAAAAGACATGCGCCAAGTTAATATGACGCATTAAGGGCATCGTAAATGATTACGTAATAAGAGCAACAGGTGTTAGCGTGCGAAATAATGTAATTTGTAGCATCGTGATTCTTAAATGTTCGAATATTACACGTGTGACATGTAAACCAGCTTTTCCGTATTCGATTGTGACGCCATATATCGGAAGTGAGACTAGTCGGTAGCATGAAGTCCGTATAACCACTGAGCTGACCGATTGCTTCATAAATCTGTGACGAATTGTAAACAGCATTTAGATATCAAATCTAGTGGTAAAAGTTCGCTTACGATATTTTTATTTCATTTCGAGGACTTTCTTCAAGCTGTACATATATATATATATATATATACATATTGACATATTGACATATAAACATATATATATATATTAATTACAACGTAATTCTTAGGCTACCCCCCCCCCCCCCATTCGAAAAAATGTCCCAATTTTATGTAACGTTTGTTATATTTTGTAGGATTTTTGTTATTGTTATTTAAAAAATGTCACAATTTTATGTAATGAAATATGTAACGAAAAAATGTCTTAATTTTATATAACGAAAGGTAAATGTTAGAATAGGATTTTTGTGGTTATGTTACTTTTTGTGTGTGTTAATACCAGTAAGAATTACGTTGTAAATTTCGATCATTTTATACAAAGTATAGAAGAGAAAGAGACAGAAATGAAAGCAAGAGGGGTCAAGGGGCACAGCCCCTTTCGAGGCAAAAATGGCCGAGTTTTATATATATATATATATATATATATATATATATATATATATATATAATTAATTACAACGTAATTCTTAGGCTACCCTTCATTAGAAAAAATGTCCCAAAAAATGTCCCAATTTTATGTAACGTTAGTTACATTTTATAGGATCTTTGTGATTGTTATTTAAAAATGTTCCAATTTTATGTAACGAAAAAATATCTTAATTTTATATAATGAAAGTTAAATGTTAGGATAGGATTTTTGTGATTATGTCATTAGGGGACCGATTTAGAATTACGTTGTAAATTTTGATAATTTTATACAAAGTATAGAAGAGAAAGAGGTAGAAATAAAAGCAAAAGGGGTCAAGGGACACAGCCCATAGGCGTACCCAAGCAAGTTTTTCGGGGGGGGGGGGGGGGGGATCGATCCATTTAAAAAAAAACACTTGGCAGAAAAAATGATTTTACTTAGTAATTATATTTTATTAATAATCTCTTGTATAATAGTTCAAAATGCGTAAGACTTCTGTTCGTTTTCATTTTGAGAATAATTTACACTAATAAATAGTTAGTTGTACTGTCAGAATGCCCGCTACTAAGACATCTTACGACCCTAAAGTGACAATACAGCAACATAAAAATCCATTTCGGGAGGGGTTTGAACCCCCAAATCCCCCTCTTGTGTACGCCTATGAACAGCCCCTTGCGATATATATATATATATATATGTATATGGTATGCACAAATTTTCAGTCTTCGGCATAATCTGTTATTACGTCGAACGTAATTAGAAAAGGAAAAAAAAAGAATTGTTTAATTTTGATTTTTATTAATATTTGCTCTTCTACTAGTTTCATCCGAACTACCAATCGCATTAGCTTCACTCTGTAAGCATTTCGAAGATATTCAACGTCGCTGCTTCATGTGAAAAAATTTCGTCAGTCCAGCTAATTGATAGCCGCATTTATTTCTTAATTTTTTGTTTAGCTTTCGGCTGCAACAGGCTAAAATTTATTTTCCTTGAGTAAGAAGTAGAGAGATGCTTGAAAGTAGATATAAATGATATTATTATTCGTTTTCTTGTTACATTTTTTAGTTTTTATTTATCGTAATTGTTTTATTCTGCAGACTAACGAAATCTGAAAGAACTCTGCAATCTACTCGTGAAAAGAAAAAAGAAAAAAAAATTACTCAAAATATAGATAATCTTAATATTCATCCTGATGCGTTCGTGGCGCAATCGTACAGCCGTCACGTACATTCCAGTCGGGTGTAATTTATGAACTCTGTATTTACAAATTTTTCTTTTTTTAATGTTTACTTACTTCTTTAGGGGAGCGGATGAGATAGTGAAATTGGAGAATGTAGTTTTTGATTGTTAGTAGTTCGTCGTGTTTAGGTTTCTATGTCATAATGTGAAGAGCTGTTTCTGTTTTCAGTCGGACCTTTTTATCTGGTATTTCAAGGAATTACAAAAAGAAAACTTTCAGTGCGGACATTCGAAGAGCGGACCTGTCTGACCGCAGGGTGATCACAATTACGGATCCGGTTTTATTTTTACAATGCGATTATAAATCGGTGTAATGTGATCAATATGGTAAACAGAATGACCGGTGTTCTTTTTCACTATGAATTTGCAAGGAACGGGGTAAAATTGCTTTGAAATTAATAATTGTTGAGATCCCATTCTACCGGTCACGAAAGATTTTGTTTCGCTTTTGACGGAAGTGACTGTATCAGATTCGGAAAACTAAACGATATTATTACGGTTTTCTAACAGAAATCATGTGTTAGCTATGCGGCCTAGAATCCGTAATAAGGAATTATATTAAGCCGAACGTTAATGTAAGAAGTACAGCAATAAGATGTAATTTAGTAGACTGATGTTGCATACGAAGAAGGTGAAAAAGGTTTATTTTATCCGTCTTCAGTGAGAAGGCGGCGCAAAAATATTGGTTTCATTTAGATGGTCGGTAGTCACGGAGACGCTCGCAATCACTTTTCTACGTCCACATTTTCCATTATTTATATCGTTAAATTTTCAAGAAAGAATCGATAAAAAATTACAATACTAAAAAACATTAATCGTTTTTACGATCATCATCATCATCAGTCGTAAACCACCTAAGAGATGTTGTGACCAAAATTCATATTTCCGCTATCTGTACTAATTTTTGCTACCGATCTCGGTCGTCGGTTTCTCTTAAATGATTTCCCCGTGGCTTTCCGTATCGCATCGGTTCACCCGGTCTATACTAGTCCCCGAGATCGTTTCCCTTTCTATGATTGGCTGCGTGTTCAATGTCTTACGCCACATTACGTGTCCGAAAAATTTCACGATTCTAGTCAGGGGACTTGGTTGGTCAATCTGTTTGTAATCTTTTAGGCTTGTTTAGAATCGATATATCCGTTCGTTTGGCTTTCCAGGATCTGTTCTTAGCGATTCGTCGTCATATGCACATTTCGAAACTATTTATTTAAAGTCCATATTTCCGATGCGTGCAACGTTTTTATTATGCTCATAGAGTCGGTTTTTTTTGTGTTTTTTTTTTGGAAAATTTCTATTTATATTAGAATGGACCATATTTTTCCCAAATAACGCTACCATATTATTATAGAAGAGGAGCGGGTATATGGTTTTTTGGTATGTATTTTTGTTCACATAATGAGACACCGTTGAAACTTGCTTCGCATGAAAACGTCTTCGTTTATTTCATCGATTGATTAGGAAGATGGAATGGCGAACAAGGCATGATTAGATGTGTGTCAAATAAGTCAACTGTTTTAGCCCATTAGCTGTTGTTTTATCGCGTTGACATTTACATTTTTACGCCTCCGATTTCAGAAGGAATCATTTAAACATGAATACAGAGAAAAAAAAGAAAAAAACAACACAGAAACCTTAATTAATTCGACTCGATTTATTCTTTAGCGTGGGTGTTTTTTTGGAAAAACGATTCGACTTCTAGAATGAAATACGGTTGTTACAGCGTTGTCGAATGGAAAGTCACCTCGACATCATTGTAAGCCGTCGATGGCGAAGTCGTTGTAAAATGTTTTTTTCATAACGTTAAATTCTGTTCCCACATTCTTACGCAACGACAGGATAAACTTGAGGCAAAGTGCGTGCGCAGAATTTTTCGATCGGCCTACCTTAATCGGGCCGTTATTAATCGAATGGCGGGCGCGAGGCTTCCAAGCGCGTTCGCCTTGCGTTGAAAATAGCTCTGTGGCAATCGCGCGCTCTGACTTCGAGTAAAATGCATACACGTTCAAATAAATTATGAGCGTTTCGAGATAAATCGCGATCCGTTTTGTAAATGGAATCGAAATCGATACGAAAAATAACCGAAAATTCTACGAGAGACCGAATTACGTAATCCGGTATCGCGTATTATTATGTCAAAGAACCTAATTAGGCGAACGAGAGACGTACAATATTTTAACTACCCAGAACCGGTACTTGTACCGAACGCGTTCATGGTCAAGCCGAGAGCATCGGCAGCGACGCGATACGCAAGGATTTCTCCGTTCTTGTCTCTCCTCCCCGGATAGCTCTCTGTTGCAGTCTAGGTCCGATGCAGTTCGAAATTTTTATATTTCGATAGCGCGTTAGAGGCTCTCCTTTTCTTCTGGTGCGCCGAGTGATGGCGTGTCAATGTGAAACCGGCCCTACCGTAATACGAATAAATTATATTTATTTCGAGCGAGCGACCGGCTGGCTGCTAGTCTCTATTTCTGGTTCGGTCGCTCGTGCAAAAGCGTTCGGCGAATATCACCTGTAGGTGCCTGCGCGCGTTCCATTGCGGTAATCCGATAGCTGCGCAGCCGGAATGAATGAAAAAATATAATAAAACTAGAAAACCGGAAAATAATAATAAACAAAAAAAAAAACAACAAACAAACCAGGTACACACGTATTACATGTGCTATCAGAAAAATAAACCGAAAATATCTGGGCCAACGAAAAGTGAAATGGCGTCTTAAACAAGGAGAACGCAGCACTGCAGGCAGTAATTGTTCCTGTTCTTCGTAATTATCCTTATATAATTCAGTGTACATTTCCAGCGTAACTCTTTTTGGAAACATCCCTCTACATCGTCGGAGTACACAATCAAACGCGAACTGCTCGTCAGCGCCATACTACTATTATTCGTTGCATCTTGTTAAAATACCAGCGCTGGCCCGTTTCCCAGTTTAAGATGCACAACAATGAATCGCGCGCGCCGTGAACGTGTAGACGGGCGGAAAGCTCCCTGTTCCCCATTCGGTTTTCTGCGATTGGCTGGATATGTTGTCCGGAGTTATTTAATTAATTCGCGTATCAGGTTAAATAGGCATCAGAAGAAAGCTCGTTAATTGTGCAAACATTATAAAACAGTGGCGCTGCCGCCGCGATACCATTACACTTCCTAGAAAGCTGAAGTCAGTCCCCGAACTGTGCGCCGTTTCTTCTACTTGACCGCCTTCTTCACCTTCGCTTAATATCGCAGTAGCAACGTAACAATTAACGTTACCGCACTGGAAACAACTATACAAAGTAACCGTAACGCCGATTGACTTAAAAATTATGTAAATAGCTTCTTTAAACGGCAACAGAGATCTGACCCGGCTCAATTCAATTTCACATCTTCTTTTAAAGATTTTTACTTCCGATCTTGCTAAAAATCAGATATTACGCAAACACAAAACAAAAAACCGCCATTACCTATAACGTATTATTCGTAAAAGTTCATCACCCGCGTACCCCGGTTGAGCTCTCTATAATATCGTAAAAGGAAAATAACGTTTCCGCAAAAATCATCTTTCGTAAAATCTTCTTTATTTTTTTCTTTTTTCAATTTTTCATCGAATATTACGAAATGGATAGGTAAATAGGGGGGGGGGAAATAAGCCGCCGAAGAAGTTTGTGGTAAAAAGTGTAGAAATTCCAGCAGTTCCACAGGAATTCTAGAAATTGTGGAACAAGACTTAAGAAATTTCGAGAGAAATCTATGAACTTGAGTTCGTAATTTCAATTATTATAAAGGAATAAACCGCTGTGGAATTATAGAGATAATAAGAATTAGCAGAAAATATTAGGATAAACCACTGTAGAATTATAGAGATAATAAGAATTAACAGGAAATATTAGGATAAACCACTGTAGAATTATAGAGATAATAAGAATTAGCAGAAAATATTAGGATAAACCAATGTAGAATTATAAAGGTAATAAGAATTACCAGGAAATATTAGGATACAGCAGATAAGTGATAGATTATGGGCTGTGTTCAACAAAAATTTAAAAACTTTATCCTTTCATATTACTATGCACACGCTATCAAAGACAAGGAATAAATTCAAGTGGGGAAGTTTAGTATGTAGGAATTCCCATCAATTCCGTAGAAATATTCCATAACAATTCCTTAGCAATTCCATAACAATTCCATAATAATTCCGTAGCAATTTCATAGAAATTTCACAGGAATTCCAAGAAACAGTGTAAAGAATTTACAATTCAAAATTTGAAACCATCATTGCGTTGGTAGTATTAGAAATAAAACTTTTTGGTAATCATCCCGTGTTTTAAAATGTCCGTGATAAACTCATCACTAACCCTAATGGTTAGTGTAAGTTATCCGAAATGTTACATACAGAGATATTCGAACAATATTGATATTCTCCGAAAATTTTATTTCTGAACGGATGGTGATAAAAAAAGAAAACAAACAAAAAAAAAAAAAAAGCGGTAAATTTAAAATAATAGCGTCATAATCAAAAAGGGCTGATTTAATGGTAAAACCAGTTTTGTATATCAAAACTAGCCAGTCGAATGAAAATTCCAGGGCAGAAATTAATCCATAGCTCTTTAGAATGTTTTTCAATTAACTTTTCCAAATGTAATTTTTGAAACAAGGCACAACTATTACGTAACAACTAACGAATAGATACGCCGTGCTTTGTTATACTTAAAAAAATTAATGTAAATTATAATACTTATTATTACTCTGCTAATTGCTTTTAAGCGTTCCAAGATTTACCCAGCAATCAATATTATCTCAATTCTTGCCGATCCCCAAATCAATGTGAAGCGTTATTTCAATTTGTAATTTAAGAATTTTTAAACTATTACATGTTAAATAAAATTTCTCATATAAGTTTATAAAGTATAAAGTAAAGTAAGTCCCATATATCCTTGATAAGGTATCGTGGATTGTGTAAAGTTAAGGATCACAATGTACTAAGCCAAACGTCATTAATGAGAGTAGTAGGGGGGGGGAGTTCTTTTCTACTTGGGATCCGCCTTTATATTACATGTAACTTGTTTGGTCGCGTAATTATCTCATTGGTAATTAAATGCGTAAATAAATATATATGATATTGTAACGATGTTAGTTTATTGATAATTGTCAATATTAAAATGAATTCGGATGTGTAATAATTATAAGTATAGCTTTAGGGGTTTTTTTTTTTCAGAGGAGGATCAGATTAGATTTTTTTGTACCGGGAGACTACTCTTATGAAGTGACCAACAGAAGTAGAAGGCGGGGACCAAATGTATTGAAACGGAAGAGCTTGCTCAAATAGTGTCCTACTTTTAAATTTATCGAAAAAGAGAATAAAAAAAAAATTACTAATTAACGTCGTTTGTTTTTGTGAACTTTGAAAATACGAATTGCAAAAGTCGCCTTTTGAATTTTTAAGGAAAAACACTATCTTCTACCGTATTTTTATATTTTATTTTTCCGAAAACAAATTACTATTAGGAAATATTTATTAAGACAATTCCTCTTGAAAGAGGTTAAATAATCTTCCATATAGGATAATAATGTTATCTTCATAGTTGGACCGTTTTTGCTGCGCAATATACACATTAAACATAAGTCTAATTTTACTTTGACGACTTGAAGAAAATTTAATTATTTTTGCGGTTTAATTGTTTAACTGATTTACTTTTTTCTTTATCGGTACGTACTGATAAAATAATCGACGACCGATGCAACTTGACTGACAAAAATTGAAAAAGCTGTTCTCAGTTGAAGCCAAGGTTGAAGCTGGGGATAGTTCTGGGCTATGTTGTTGTTTGTTTCTTTTTCCTTTTCTTTGTTATTTGTGGGTTTCAACTATGGGCATTAACTCAGTTGAAGTGAAATTTTTGGAATTTCAATGTGTCGGGAACAGCATTCGAACCAGGTCCTCCTTGAATGAAACACCATTGCGTAACCAGTCAGTTCCCGAGTAAAAACGATTAATAAGAAGTTGACTTTGTTCGCATTTTTTAGTTTTTTTTTTTTTTTTTTTTTTTTTTATAATTACCCAAAACTGTATACTAAACATTCTAAATACTAGCATAACTATCAGTTTTTTTGTTTTTTTTTATTTAAATAGGTTCCGTGTTAACACTGACCTAGCTACATGGACTTAGATCACCTACTCAGATTCTGAAGCGATCAGTATGTATAAATGAGTTTTATATATAATTATTCGAAATTCAGATGATGGAAATTATCGGATAACTCTTGATGTAGCGACGTTCGGTCTTCTGCTGTTCGGCCATCATCAAAGGTCTCATTGTCTCGTTTTCTCTCATTTGCGCTCTGTCTAATTTTCTATGGGCGAATAACGCGCTAGGAAAAATTTGAAGATATATTCTCATTCGTTTTCTTTCTTAGAATCTAAGCAATGATACTACTTTAAGTCACTGGTGACCATCGAAGCGATCAATTCAAAATTTGTACCCATAAATTTTAAAATTTGGGGGAAAATTTTCGCTATATTATAATAGTGAAAGATATCAATTGAAAAAAAAAAAAAAAACAAAATCAACAACCTTTAAGCCACTATAAAACGGCTCTAGACTTTTTCCAAACGGTGTACTCTTAGATACGGAAGAAATGTTTTATTTTTCAACATTACCGTGTTTCTGTTTTTATTTTACTTTACACATATTTTAGGCGTTGATTTGCATTTGCTGCATAACTGTTGATGCTCTGGATGTGCATTTTCTTTTTACCTTCAGGTTCTACCGTTTAAAATGTACACTTTCCCGAATTCTGATTGTTGAATATCAAAATTTTCAAACTTCTGCACAAAATACGCCGATTAAAAAAAAACAAAAAAAAAAAACAGATCGATATCCATCATAGAGACTGAGCCAGGAACTTCTGAAAATATCTTTTTTTTTTTTTTTTTTGCAGCCTAATTTTGATATTTCTCAATATTTAAACCCTTTGATTTTGAAATCATTAAAAAATAATTGACTTTCTGGCTTCCACGTAAAGGGGGTTGTGGAATTTTTTAAAACTATTTTTCTTAAAATCTAAGCCCTTTAATTTTTTAAATTTTAGGATTTCATAATTTTTCGATAATCTGATGAAAAAAAAAAAGGGTCAAGTTAAAAAGGGTAGAGCATTAACTCTACTCCGATAGATCAGATTTCCTTTTAGGTAAAATAGTATTACATTTTAGTTTTTGCAGTATTGGAAAAATTCAGCAAATACTTATGACTGTATATCTCACATTTTGGAACTGACTAGCGTTAGGCGATCGGCACAGATTCTAGTATTATAAATATTAACTTTTCGACATTCTGGTTAAAAACTACCGTATGCATGCGAAGTTAGTGTAAATTATTATTCAGTTTCATAACTGCTGACGCAAATACTCGCGAATAAACTTTTCACCGGTAAAAAAGTTCTACTTAGAAGAAAATTTTGAAAAAAATGAACTTTTTCTTTTTTTGTTTGCTGATTGATAAATATGAATATATCTTCAGAAAATGGAAAAAAAAGTATAAAGTTACATGTACGATTCAGATGTATATACAATTCAACTGTAAGAAGCCGAGTAATGTGATAACTTTGCATTGTGTTTTCTTTCGTTTCACGAAAAGTGAATCGTGGCCCGTCTTTCAAGTTCATATCGATGTCCAATGTCTTGCCATACGAAGTGCTACAAGTCTTGAAATGTCGTAGAGACGAACAGTGTAGGGTAATTTTTTTGCTTCGGAAAAAGATAACACCGCGATCTGAAAATGTGTATCTTATATAAGTTTAATAGAAAAAAAATACGACGGAAACATAAAATAAAGAACATTGGTAGACAAAATTGTAAATTGAAAAGTTAATATTAGTTTAGCAATTCGTAATCTCTTTTATAACATGGTAGCCTAGTAGTTAAGGTGCTTAGCTAGCAGATCCATGGATTTTCGGAAGTAAATCGTTTCCAGTTGTATATACTTAATCTGAAATGATTCGGTACCAGAGAAATCTATGGAAGCAAAGGCTGCCGAGAGAAAGAAACTGACCTCAATATTCTCTTCAAATCCATTAGACTTAGTACATTGTGAAAAGCGTAATTCCACAATCACCAACGTCCTGACAAGGGTATGTGACTTACTTTACTTTACTCACTAATGTAATAAGGTAAAATCCAATAATTGCTCTTCTTAAGATACGACGCAACGAAAGGGTAAAACATTTATCGACTGAAGAGGAACAACAATCAATTTTAAAATTGCCGACGACATCATTGACTTATGAAACAGTAATGCTTTTGTCCACGCAAAAATTGATAAAGCGAGTTTAGAATTACAAATTAATACGTTAATAGAAATATCAAATTAAAGGCAAAAAATTTTTTGACTTTTTTGTTTCGCATAATGTTACCGTTTAACTCTGGCACATCGGATATCGTTGTATTTACGATCTTTCGACTTTAAATGCTGACTGCATTGGCGGATATTTTATCAATAAGTCTAATGTTAGAATTCATCTAAGTATTTTGAAGTTAAATTATTACCAAAAAAATAATGAAAGACGATCGGACAGGAGGGCTTGTGAAAAAAATCATAAATATTGTATTTATTCGCAAAACTTATAAAATAATACTCTTCGTACTGGTATCGGAATAATTTTTACTACACACTACCAAGAAACTTTTACCTTTTCAGTATTATTTTCTATAAAAACTTCCTACACGAAAAGAAGATTTCTCGATAGCTATTAGTTGATTTTTAATCAATTTCAGTGCTTACGTATTTTTCGATATAGTTGCGTTTTTACCATTCAGTTCACGCCGTATTACAGAAGATAACGCTAATTGTAAATCGCACATAGGAAATTGCTGTGGGGTTTGTTTATACCTTTCCACTTGCTTCTTTATTTATATATTTTTATCACCAATTAACGAATTAGATAAATAGCCTGACCAGTAGCTAATGTTCCTTAACTTTAGCGTGTGAAGGCCATTGCGTTTGTTGTACTATTAACATAATATTTAAATGTGCGGTTTGAAATGCCGCAGGCTTCCAACGTGTTCGATTCAATGTCAAGAGTGATATGGTATCCGGTAAAACCTCTCTCGGACGGTGTCCTTGATCATTTCATTAATTATGATCACTCGAGAGGTCCCTGCCTATGCCGTTATCATTGACAACAAATATTTCACCTTGTCCGCATCGACATTAACAACTGATGAATCTCTTTTTTCTTTTTTTTTTTATTTTTATTTTAATAGGTTCGTTAACACAAGGATATTGGCTCAAGAAATTGGAAGAAGGAGAAAATAAAGTAGAATTTTCAAAGGTTGAGGATAAAAATAATTCGAGAACGGAAATACCAGTATGAATCTCGGAGTTCAACAGCATTCAAAAAAAAAAAAAAAAGTACCTTAAATAGCATAATTTTTTCCTTTTTCAATCCTTCTCTTCGGTAAACTTACAAAAAACAATAAAAAATAAAACACAGCTTAAATACATTTAAACTTTTTTGCGACGAATACCATTGCACACGATATAGCAAGCAGTTAGCCGGTTACATATTTCGCGGTTGCTCAATTCTAATATCGAGATTGCTATTTATGATTTACGGTGTAGATCTATATATCAGATATATATGTATTAATTACAACGTAATTCTTAGGCTACCCCCCATTCGAAAAAATGTCCCAATTTTATGTAACGTTTGTTATATTTTATAGGATTTTTGTTTACTATTATTTAAAAAATGTCACAATTTTATGTAATGAAAGTTAAATTTTAGAATAGGATTTTTGTGGTTATGTTACTTTTTTTCATGTTGATGCCAGTAAGAATTACATTGTAAATTTCGATCATTTTATACAAAGTATAGAAGAGAAAGAGACAAAAAAGAAAGCAAAAGGGGTCAAGGGGCACAGCCTTTTGCGAGGCCAAAATGGCCCCGAGTTATATATATATATATATGTGACCTGGTCTACGTAAACCGGGTTGGTGTGCGAAAAAAAGTTTTCGAGATAAACGCGTTTAAAGTTGAGGGTGGTAGCGCGACGTTACGTGATGCTACGACAACACAGTTCTTCCACTTCTTCAGCATACCTGCCAGATGTTTTGTGACCTTCTGTATACAGTGATCCTTTGATAAGAAATATTACCACAGCTAAATCGAACCAATTTCCCTCTGGTGTGTTGCTAATTTCTTTACCCATGAAAGAGATATAATGAAAATTGTTCGTACTTTGTTGATAACAAATCATTTTGGAATCGCGATAATTACGCGAAATAGTTTTGTATCGTGAATATTGATTAACTGTCCCCTGATAATAAAGCTGTTTTAATTTCAATAATGTGAAAAATGTGTTCGGAAGAAGTTGAAGAAGAGCTTACTAATGCAGAGAAACTCTGATTACTTGGATGATCAACATCAACTTGCTCATAACAGTGATGAAGAAAATCCAGATGAAATTCGTACCCTCAACTCTTCGATTAATTTGGAATTATCTCATCTAGGAATGCAGAGGAAGAAAAAATAGCTTGAACATTTTTTGATGAACCTTGTTGTAATCGAAAATGTAATGTTTCAATACCACGAGATACGAAAAATCGAGAAATAATTTTTTACAATTAGATAAAGAACAGCAATATTTAGTCATATTGAGCTAAATTGAATCAGGTAGAACAAATAATGTTTTAGATAAGGTTTATGAGGAGATCTGCGGACGAAAAAAATATGGAAAAAGAAAAGAGGTCGAAACCTGATATGATTAGACCACCTACCTGAAGCAGTTTTATAAACCTTTAGTATGAATCACAAGTTTTCACCTCTTCAAAATTTCCTCAGATGGCGTAGCAGCAAACACGTATGCGAACAGTGGCGATATAAAAAAATTTCAATTACTGCTACAACCTATTCATGATAAGATGCCCGAGAAAATCACTCCAAAAGAAGGTTTAGATTTAGAACGTCAATGGTACCTTTACAATAACATAAGAAGTTTAGTGTTTCTGATATCGCTAAAGCTGATATTGTAGCGTCGTTACCTGAAAACCCCTTAATTAAAGAACCGCAAACGGAAATTTGCAGAAATCAAAATGAAGGATGAAAAAATAAAACCAAAACAACTGAAACAAGATATAAATTTGGCAAAATCAAAAGAAAGAAAATAAGACTGAAGTAGCCGTGGCAAAGACAAGAAACAAAACCGATGAAAAATACAATAAACCCTATGCAGAAACCTCAACATTGAAGAAAAGAAGTAGCAAAAAGTAGTTTGTACTATTCTTTTTTTTTTTAAATTGATAATTTTTTTTCTATTGTAGTTTTTTTCACTTCTTGTATGTCTTTTTTGAAGTTCTTGTTTCCTTTTAAAACACGATTTGTGAAGAATGTAATGAAGATAGAAATCTGGGGATTGTTTCATTGAAAGGAGCTTGTTTTTTTCTATAAGAATATCCAAAAAAGTGAAAATTGATTTTTTGACACATTAGCCCGATTTTCATAAACCAGGTCACACATATATATATCTGGAATTACAACTCAATGGGTATCAAAACAAACGGAGAATACCTGAATTATTTGAGGTTTTTTTTTGGTTTTTTTTTTTTTTTTTTTTTGGGCTCGTCAAGCAGATTTTAGAGTTTAAGTTAAATCATACACGAACGTTCGAGCAGAGTTCTATTAAAGTACATATATAAATCAGCTTGCGTACAAGTCCGCAACACAGTGAGACATTTTCATGACTGCCCGTTCAGCGTCCTATTATACTTTTCTAATTTGTATTAATTAGCAACTCTGAATCCTATTTCTTCTATCTCGTGCTCTTTTCTCCTCTATCTCTTATTCTTGTTATCGGTTCAAAGATTTAATTATGTTAACATTTCTAGATTTTTAGATGACCAGCTTAATAAAGAAAAAGCGTTTATAATTTTTCAAAATAGCTAATTTCTGTACAAAGTATTTCAAAATTGTCTTCTTTTATGCTTTTTTTTTTTTTTTTTACACCGTTCTCTTTGCGAATTAAATTACGAAACTCATCGGAATCCGTAACACTTTTCGCGGGAAACGTTCGAATGGAGAAATGCAGTGTACACGCGACAACGGTTTACACGAGACTACAGTGCGCTCAGAAAATGAATGACGCGTGAAATACACAAACCTACGATGATCTTCACAGGTCTAGAAAGTCGATATAGGAAACACTTTTATCTACTTTTTTTGAATGCATTCAGTCGTACGTGGGAAATCGGTATTCAGTGTTTTCTTATTAGTAAGACAGTCGTATCTAAGTAAAGATATGAAATTTTTGTAACGCTTTTCTGTGACGCTCCATTTCGTGACGCGTGACGCTTTTCGAGTTTATGAGCCAAAGCAAAGACATGAAAATGTGAAAAAAGTTAACTGATTAAAACTTAATTCGATTGGAAATGGCAGAAATAAAGGAACCGATGGCAGGAACAACAGACCGAGAAGGAAAGGACAGAATATAGGAAGCACAGTAGGGAGCAAGAAGCCTTAACTTTACGAGGAGTGAATAAAGGGAAGAGCGTTCCGCAGAAAGAGCAGAACACTCAAAGAAAACGTGATTAGCATCACAGACTAATGCTTCATCAGGATGTAGAGGATAATAAGGAGAGGAAACCAAAAATAGACGATATCTGGAAGAGGGCAATAAAGTGTGATTGAAGCGTAGACGAATAATAGGGACAATAACAGAACGTGGAAGAGAAGGGAATTCTGAGAACCATGAATTAGTAGGAAGGCTAGGTTGAATTATGAGCTAGAAAGAACTATCCTCGGTAAAAGAGGAAGGGTACATATCCGTCCAAAATTTAGGGTTGCAGATGATATAGTATTGTTAAGCTTTAACGCAGAACAAATTCAGACCATGTTAACGGAACTAGATGATAAACAGTCGAACAAAATAGAACTAAATATAAATTTACACAAAATAAAAATAATGGCGCAAGATGACGAAAGTGTACAGATAATGAGTAAAGGTAGGGAAGTTAAAGCAGTAAAGGAATACATATAGCTAGGACAGAAAGTTACGACATATAATGAAATGATGATGAGGTCAGAAATAAACCGCAGGAAAACATTATCATGGAAATGAAGTAACAGACTGTGGAGTAAAGAAATTCCAATGTGCCTAAGAGAAAATTATATAATCAAGGTGTATTACCAGTGCTTATGTACGGTGCAGAGACATGAGTGTTTACCAAAACAAAGCTGACAAGGAAAACCCAAACGGTGCATAAAAGATTAATGATGAATATTAGGCTAGCGGACCGGAAAGGAAATATATGGATATGCGAGAAAACTGGTCTGCGAGAAGTAGTAGAGCACATAGCTAAATTAAAATGTAGCTGAGCTGGTCATGTAGCTCGAAAAACAGGCGGTAGATGAACGAAACGTGTGCTAGAATAGAGACTGCTAGATAAGAAAAGGAAGAAGGTAAGACCACTGGTCCGTTGGCAGGACGACGTAATCAAGATTGCAGGATAGAATCGGATATAGAATTAACCGGAAGATTAAGTTAATATTAATATCATAAGAACAACACCAGTAATTAACACAAATATATTAAATAATAAACATTAAAAACATCGACATGTTTCAAAGCAAAGCTCTGTGGTGTGATAAGAAATAAAAACTAACTATTTGGAATATAGAACAAACGTAACGATCTACTACAAGTATGACAAGTCGATATATATATATAAATAAAATTACGTTTATAAAATATAAAAAATATAAAAAATATAATAAAATAAATAATTTTATAAAGGAAAGACCATGAAATCCAATTTAATCGACTTAATGTAAATACCGTTTTAAATATTAAATTTTAAAAAGTGGATTAAAATTGTTAGGTATTTTTCTTTATAAATTTTTATGCACAATAATTCTGCAGTATTCAATAATTCGTATCTATTAATTATTTTTAATACTTTTAAATCGGTATTAAGAGTTTTTCATATAAAATATTAAGGTCATGTACCTGCAATAAATAATGAGCATATTGGAAAATCTTTAGTCGCTGAACATGTGATACTTAATTAGCACAGAATAACTAATAACAAAATTAAGTAGGATGTAGAAGGCAGAATAAACAAAAGTGACGCGTTTACTATCGGGTAGTTTTATACGCAACAGAAACGTGGATTAGGAATCGACCAAATAGTCTCAAAATTTTATTATGGAGGAGAATTCTCCACACGCCGTGGATTGCGGACCGAACCGGTAGCAGTGAAGGAGTTTTATATCACTAAATGACTGCCTGATACCGCTGTACTTCGTGTAATAAAATACTTCAAGCCTTACTGGTACGCAGTGAGCAGTAAAAAAACACTTTGTGCCAAGTAAAAGGTCGCTCACCAAATCACTATACCAAAAACAAACGAATTAAATATGTTTTACCAGTGTATTTATCGATCGTGCGAAGAATATAAAAAATCAAGTTTTGCTATGTGATCAACCTTAGTGTGCTTCACGCGGCAATAAACGACCTCAATTGCCGCATTCCAGCCATTTTTAAGCGAAAAATAGAAGAGAAATGAGAAGACAAAGTAGGAGATTTTTTAGGAGTTAAGTGGAACCAACAATTCCAAAGAATGTTATAGAATTGCGAGATAAAATAGAGACCGTCATCTGAGTGAATTAAGAGAAAAACTTTTTAGGGATATACGTAAGACTGACGAGTTAACTGAATTAAAAATTATTTGCAAGAAAAATAAATAAGTATTTCGAGTGAATGTGGAAAAACCTGGCATTGCCGATGAAAACAGGTTCTGTACAGTTTTTACTGATGAAAGACGTCATAAAAAACGCAATTAATGGAAATACTTAAGAAAAGGGTGTCGAAAAATAGACGTTAATATGAAAAAAAAAAGAAAGAAAAGGCACATACAGCTCTTTTGATACCGTTTAAGGTATTGGTTATGTTTATTTAACGTCTCGTTTCATTAATGATCCTATGACTAAATTTTTAAATTACCTTTTGAGCGTGGTAGTGGTAGCTCTTCGTTGACTGTAAGCTTTATGCAGAGCTTTTTTTTTTTTTTTTTTGGGCTTGGCCGACTAAGGGCAGCTACCAGGACAATTGGACTAGATTAGAGATTAAATTTTGATCCAGAGCTAATTCGGACTCTTATCTGGAAATTTGTAAGGAAATTGTATATCAGCTGAGATCATCCACCGATTACGGTATTTGTACTCGTGTGTAATTTTCGGCTTCTTCTTTTGACTTAATCAGCAGACAGTTTATCGGATGAACGAATGCGACCTCGAATGAATCAGAAATAATGTGAAATGGAAAATTTCCACTACTAGTCGCTGCGCCTACGAATAAATCATACCGGAAGATCAAGTCTGCATCGTGCCGATTTTCATTATTAAAAAAACAAACTAATCAAATTAGTTATAAATAAGCAGGAAACACATGCTCGTCGACCGCCAGCAGCTGCTGTATGTGCTCCTAATCGATAAATTTGTTAATTCTTCCGGACGTATCTGCAAAAAAATAAATATCTTTAAATATAGGTTCCGTTTTATGAGAATTGAACAGTATTTTAATTTCTATTTGAACCATAAGAAATCGAACGAAATGAGTAATTTGTTCATCCTCGCAAAGAAACTATAATTTTTTGACCGCAGGAGCTACTAACCAATTCATTACATTTCATTATGACACTATAACGTCATTAAAAAAAACATAATGGTGATACGCCGTAATGATAGAGTCCACACTAATAATTTTCAAAATATTCCACGTATCCGGGAGTAAATCGTATACTTAAAGGGACATCTAAACTAAATTATTTAATTTCAAAAGAAAAAAAAGTACTTTTCCATTGCTTTTAGCTTTTTTTTTTTAATAGACCATTCGCGAACTCTAAGACACACCGATAGATCCTATATTTTCACTTGTTTATTTAAATCCGCTCTAGAAAAAAAAAAATAAAATAAAAAAAAATGAACTGGATTAAATTTATTTAAAATGCAACAGTTACGATTTTGAATATTAATACGCATCAAATGGCATAAATGGGAAGTAAATGGCATCATTTGTTCAAGTGTAAACGGCTGAACATAAATATACCAGACAATTATTTATTTATTTATTTTTTATTGTTCTTCACACACTTAAAAACGTTAGAATATCGTAAAATTTCTGATTTTTGTAGTAAAAAAATGTGAGGCACTAATAAAATAAGAGCAACCGTTTTTTATTAACAAAAGCAAGTTAATATTGACATAAAATCCCTCGTCGAATGCATATAATCCGGTTAAAATAAAGGAAGAGAATTGACGTGTTTCAAGGACGTGCCCAGAATTTTGAAAGGGGGCGCGGGATGTTGAAAATTTTCTTTGCATATTTATTTTATAAATAATAATACAGTTTTCACTACTATTAATAATTTCCATCATTTCGATATATGAATAATTTACATAAATGAATTACCGTATAAACATTAATATTGGGTTCTGGGTCACGCAAAGATACCAGGAAAACTCATGGCCGATCATGCCGCCAAAGAGGCATCAAAAATGCTTCCGGTACCACGAATTCAGATTCCACCCGATGATGTCAAGGAAGCGAGTAAAAACCTTTTTTATAACCTTTTATTTAATTCGCTTTGTCAGTCTGTCTGTCTTTCTGTCTGTCTACGGGGAATTTTGGAAACGATTTTTCACCTACTTCCTGATGAATTAAAAAAGTGTCCTTTTGCAGAAATTCTTGTTATAGATGACAATACAATATTATGCAACATTTGAGCTTCCAACCATAAAATTAGACTTTCGGAGCGCGGAAAGCTCAAAATTTTGGAAATTTTTTTTTTTTCCGGGCAATATCGTTGGAAAAACCGCTATTTGTGGAGAACAAAACCATATTTTATTTCTTTAATGAAACTTTCGAAGTTTATGAAAAGTTCAAAAAAGCGCAAAATATAATATGTAGTTCCCTCTCTGCGGCGCGAGTCTTAAAGCGCTAAATATTTTGAACAAGGTTGAATATAAGCACATGCACGTATATGGAACGGGGACCGCTCTTTCGGGCGCGATTTTTCGGGCGCGATCGATCGGGCGCGATCGATCGGGCGCGAAAAAGCGGGCGCGACTCTATCGGGCGCAGACTCTATCGGGCGCAGCCTCTTTCGGGCGCAGGCGAACTCAGACCTTTTTACAGACCACCTACGGTGATTTACAGGTATCATCCGTTAAACGTAATCATCTGTGTTAGTAAGAAACACGAGTTACCAAATACTGCTATTAGAAATTTCGTTCAAAAAATAACGTTCTTCGTTAACGATTTAGTTTTTCCGCGCGTACAGCATGTTATATATGCATACACATATGTAATCACAAAATACATATTTTACATGATTTTGATTGGTTATTCGCTTTTTTCAAATAACGACTTCCGCGTGAAATATTCATAAACAGATTTTCGCGATGAAAATTTAAGAGTTCTGTTAGCAAAAGTGATACGAAACGGACGAAAATTATTAATATTAATAATCGGTCAAATGCATTGTCGGTTTTCTTCATTTTTTTTTTTTTGCTATCGTATAGTCAACCGTATTTAAAAAATTACAAATTATCAACTCTACGTCATTTAAAGCGTAACATAATTGGATTGAATTTGCTTCTGATACATATTCCTTATATTATCTTTCTTTTTTATTCGTATCTAGCAAGTTTATTTGAGGATAAGTTTATTAAAGTTTTATCTGTTATCTATGATTTTAATTATATATTTAATTCCTTGACGAATCAACCCTGATTTCAAAAAAATATCGAAAAAGACAAACAAAGGCGCAAAAATTTTTAAACATAAACACATTTATGTTAATACTGGGCGAGAAATATATACGATATTACAAATTAAAAATTAAATATCTTTGTTTTGAATTTAATATTATGTAAATGTAAATTATGGTAATCTTTAAATTAACTCACAGAATGTTTAGTACATGAAACATCCTGCCCGGCTAACCTCTTTCTTTTTCTTTAGAAAAATTTTAAATCTTCAAAACACTGGACTAATATTATTTTCGTAAAAATTTTAATAAAGCCAATAAGGAAGAAGCTTCCAAACCTTGAATTTGTTTAAATATTCCCGATAAATGCACTGCGGGAAATTCTATTTTAAAAATAATGGATAATTTTCTTCTGTATATAAATAGGCAAAGACAAAACAGTTCAGTACCTCTTCTCCACTTTTTATTAACCGATTTTCTTGCTTCTTTTTCTGTTTAGTAACTATTGATGATCTTTAGAGCTATCAGTATACAAAATTATGGAAACAGTTATCCTTTTTGTTTCGTATTTAAATAAAAAAGTAATACGAAAAGTGAAGAAGGAAATCGCTGCAACCAGTAAATCTGTTTTTATTGAAATGTTTTAATTTTTCTTAATAATCATCATTATCGGCTTTTTTAAAGTGTACTAAATCTTAAGGTGTCATTTAATTTTTGTACTGAAAGTACATATAAAAGTATATGTTCTCAGATATATAATGAACGAATGTATAAGAATGGGAAAAAAATTTTGGAAATATACAAATTCATGTATGTTTTTTTTAAATTTTTAATGATAATTATGGTCGAATTTGGACCATTGGGGGAACGCTAGAATTTATAAACACGTGACTGAAGTGGCAAACTGTAAATATATTAGATACATCTACATTGCAAAATGATTTAATCAATCCAGAATGACGCTCCTACTGAATAGCATGGACTCATCAAATTAAATGACGAATTAAAATCACAGTTTTTATAACCTTTTCGTATTTACCTGAAATTGCGTACAAGCAAGAATATATAAATTGACATATTCCCCGTTTTTAGAATTAACTTAAAAATATTAATGACTTAGTAATTATATAATGATTCATTAACCTTAGTGTGGTGAACATTAACGTCCCTAGTCCGAGTAAAAACAGTCAGTGAAAGTTTTTATACATATGTATAATAATTGAGAGTTTTTAGAATATTTATTAATTAATAAACTGGCGTACCTTGGCGGATAGTTTTCATGTTTATACCGGGTGTAGGAGTAATCACATTTTTTTATAATCTTTTTATACCTACCTGGGGAGTGTCGCATCGTTTCGGCCGCAACACGATGATTCGTCTCGTTACATTTCGAATTCGTCTTTTTTCCAAGTAGACCTAGTTTAGCCTTAGTGAGTTTTTAATTTTTTTTTCTTCTATAATTATCATATTTAAGGCGTAATGAATCAAAAAAACACCCGTGAAATTAGTAATTAATTTGTTTAGAAAATAAACCAGCTGTTTTCAATGCTTCTTTTGCATTCGTATATCGCAAAAAGAATTATTTTCGGTTATAAAGACTTGAAGTTCTGATTATGTATTCGTTTAGCGGGTAATTTCAATAAAAAATTTCAGAAAGAATTAGTAGATCATAGGAATAATTTCCCTCTGTGACAGACTTTCTGCTTTCAAAGGATGTGCTTTATAATAAATTTTTACATTCGCAAAAAAATTAAATTAAATTAACTTTAATGATTATGAAAAACTACTAAAAAAAATCGTTTATTACTTTTAAGAAATTCTTCTTCTATTCTTATGTTCATTTTTAACGGAACCCATTCGTTTGAGCCAAATCGACTGACCCTGTTTTTAATTTAGTATTATGTAAATTGAAATTACGATAATTCATACTTATCATATTATATCCTTGGCGGTTGACACATTATGTTCAAATACTTTGCTGTATTTGCGATAAAATTATATTATATTTTTTTTTTATTTATTTATTTTTTCTAAAATCTAGTTACCTGCAAAATAAATATTTTAGAACTCGATATTTAATTCTGCACGTTATGTGACACGGATTAATTACTTGGAATCATTTTTTCTTATTACTGTGAAATATGAACTACATAAACCAGAATCCATTTTTAAACCATGCAAAAACATCAATAAAACAGCTCATTTAGTAATAAAATTAACATAATTAAGTAACAAAAATTTTCCGATTTTTAAACAACTATTTGACATTCTTAAAAGTATATATTTGTTTTATAACCGTTATATGTAATTATTTTAGAAAATATTGATCGCCAGTGAGTATTCCGAAAAAATACAACAGCACTAAAAACCTATATGCCGAAAATAATTTTATGGATATATTGTAAACTACTCATGTTTCTCAAACGGGCGTCAATTTTTTTTTGTCGGTTCGGTTCTCACCATGGGGGATTTCCTGCGAGTGATTGAAAAGAGGTAATGAATAGGACCTCGAATATTTTACAATATGCGAATCTGTAGGACTAAAAGAAGAAGAAAAAGTAATAAAATCGTCATGGAAAAAATCGTACATTTTTCTTGGAATTGACTATAGGTCTATTGTAAAGCAGTTATTATTATTTCGGCGGAAGAAGAATTACTAGAATATTTTTCGAATGGACTATTCTTAATAATGACCGTAGTACGGAGAATTAACAATTGAAACTGTTTTCTGTAAATAAGTGTAGCGCTTTAGTTTGTTTATTTGACCAAATCCTGAATAGCTTCATAAGAGGTGAAATTTATTTACCTGCACTGTTCATAACCTGTATGATTGGCTATTCGGTTTTTAATTTTTAAGAAAATGGTTAATTTTCTTAACAGAGGAACATAACAAAATGTACAATGAATGCGTGTAAAACTTGCCATTATTGTTATTTTTACTTTTCTGTTCCGAAAAAAAAAGAATGCCGCAAAGGATGTTGACACATAATGGTTTTTGTCATTCGTCTATGAACGTGATATAATATCAACAAAATAAAGAAAACATAGTCTTATTGATAAAAGTAACCCAGTAAAAAAAGAAATATGTCGATTGCGACAAACGTTTGTTGAAAGTCGCAACAAATTATAATCAGCTTCAGCTCGAAGATTATCTTCGTGGTGTAGCACAATGTAATTAGTTAACTTTAGTGTTTGCATGTATTATAGGTATTATTATTATTACTTATATGTAAGATTTCGAAATCGTTTATTTCTATATTTATAATTAATGTTATTATTATTATATTATAATTGCAAACTCTTATTTTGTTGGGAAAACGTGAAAGAGTAAAAACATAATTTCTAATTCGACTAGCTGTATGAACACTGGTTGTACCTTGTAGGTATATATATGGTTTGAGAAATTATCATTCCTGTGGAAAGAGGGGGATAATTTTTTTGTGACAGTTTTATCGCAATACATACTATTGTTGGTAACTTAAATATTGTTTATGCGTGTTACAGAAAATACCTATTTATTAAATAAAACTGTATCCATTTCATATAAGAAAGATTGATTCCTTATCGAAGAATAATGAGGATATTGTTCCAATTTTTGTGGTTTTTGAAAATTTCAGTTATTACTAAACGACCAAACATTGTAATTTGTGTAGTATGCTGTAAGCTAATTTAACAGGCTCAGCTTGATATCGGCACAGTTGTGTTTAAGCCGTATGTGAAAAAAAGAAACAAAAAAAAACGACGGACTAGAATATTATTTTTCTTATAAATATGTTCAAAATTTATCCTCTTCTCTCTTCCATGCCTACTTCATGCGAAATTTTGTTTTCGTTTACTACAAAACATACACGCAGGAGAAAGTTTATTTTTTCATAAATATTAAACATTTTTTTCTTTCTGTGCGTTTTACTTTTAGGCCAAATGAGGTTAAATCTGAAAAAGCAAAGGCTAACTGACAAATCATTCTGAATAAATTAATGAAATAACTATATAAAAACAAATAGGCGATCGTGCTCATTTTAACAATTACTCACTTATTGTTTGATCACATTTTGCCTCAACGGGACTTTTCTGTTCAGCAAATACAAAAAGAAAACAAGCAAGCGTACGGATAATTTAGTATTTGCAACAACATATCATAAGTATCGAAATGCAAACCGAGTAAAGGGCCTTGATTGACGTGCCCAAATAAATAAATAAGATTGAGGTCGAAAAAGGTAATTCTCATTTAGGTTTTGCAGTCATTACCAATAAGCACATATAGAGAACTAAATATAGCTTCTTTCATATTATTCACTACCGTCACTAAAGAATTATTTTTTTTTCTCGAAATAAAACCAAAAAACCTTTAGTAAAGAAAGCCGATATGATGAGAAACAGAAGTAAAATAAGTTACTATTATAAATATTTAATGTAAATTGATAGAACGATGATTCAAATAACGAATATCTGCAAATTATTCTTTTTAAAGCTTTGTGTTACTCAAATCCAACCCAACTGAACTGACAATATTTAGAAAGTATTATTGCAATTTAGTGTGATAAGTTAGTAAAAAAACGAAATTCTAGAAAAATAATTCGGTTAAAACGCGTTTTGTAACTAACAAACATGTTAATTACAAAGTGGCTACAGCCATTGGCGGTTCTTTTCCTTTTTTTATTAAAAACTATTTCACAGTAGAAAATTAATTAATCGCTTCTGTTTCTCAACTAACTTCTCTACTTTTTCTTTTTCCCTATAAAATACGCGTCAAGTATTGCCGAGTCGATTTTTCTAATTATTATAATTTTTTTATGAGCCGCTCGCTTCATTATTAGACAAAACAAGAAAAGCTTCTTTCTTATTGGCTTTATTAAAATTTTTACGAAAATAATATTAGTCCAGTGTTTTGAAGATTTAAAATTTTTCTAAAGAAAAAGAAAGAGGTTAGCCGGGCAGGATGTTTCATGTACTAAACATTCTGTGAGTTAATTTAAAGATTACCATAATTTACATTTACATAATATTAAATTCAAAACAAAGATATTTAATTTTTAATTTGTAATATCGTATATATTTCTCGCCCAGTATTAACATAAATGTGTTTATGTTTAAAAATTTTTGCGCCTTTGTTTGTCTTTTTCGATATTTTTTTGAAATCAGGGTTGATTCGTCAAGGAATTAAATATATAATTAAAATCATAGATAACAGATAAAACTTTAATAAACGTATCCTCAAATAAACTTGCTAGATACGAATAAAAGAGAAAGATAATATAAGGAATATGTATCAGAAGCAAAATTCAGTCCAGTTATGTTACACTTTAAATGGCGTAGAGTTGATAGTTTGTAATTTTTTAAATACGGTTGACTATACGATAGCAAAAAAAAAAAATGAAGAAAACCGACAATGCATTTGACCGATTATTAATATTAATAATTTTCGTCCGTTTCGTATCACTTTTGCTAACAGAACTCTTAAATTTACATCGCTAAAGTCGTTATTTCAAAAAAAAAATAGAAAATATTTGAAAAAAGCGAATAACAAAACAAAATTATGTAAAATATGTGTTTTGTGATTATATATGCATATATAACATGCTGTACGCGCGGAAAAACTAAATTGTTAACGAAGAACGTTATTTGAACGAAATTTCTAATAGCAGTATTTGGTAACTCGTGTTTCTCACTAACACAGATGATAACATTTAACGGATGATACCTGAAAATCACCGTAGGTGGTCTGTAAAAAGGTCTGAGTTCGCCTGCGCCCGAAAGAGGCGGCGCCCGATAGAGCTGCGCCCGATAAATCGCGCCCGATCGATCGCGCCCGAAAGAGGGTGACCCATATGGAACATCTAGGTTTCTAACTTTAAAATTAGACCCTCGGGGCGCCGAAAGCTCGAAATTTTGGAAAAAAATATATTTTTTTTCGTCCATGTGATATATAGTGTATTGTATGAAAAACAAAAGACAATATAATTGAAAGAATGTGATCCATTATTTAATAAAAATTTCTGTAAATGTCCCATAATTAAGATATTAAATAAAATAAAGCAAAATAAAATACAATTCGAAATTCATTGTTTTTTATTGAAATACATAGTAAAAAGTCCAGACTAAAAAATAAAAGAAAAAACTTTTTAAAAATTGCCTTTTGTTTATTCACTAATAAGTACAAAATAACTTTATTAGTTTGCAACTACCAGATACGCATCACGATCCCCCACTTTCTAACCGAATGTCCAAAGATCCTGAACCTATGCTCTAGCTTCCCTGCGCAATGTCTTCCTTTGTCACTCCTATCCCAGGATTCGCCATACGTCGCATCACTTCTCGATCTTTTCAAATCACTAAATCTATTTTATAAAATATAATAAACCTTCCGGCCGCGCTTCTAGCCTAGCTACTGTACACAGCGCGGAAGAAAATAAAATAAAATAAAATAAAATAAAAATTACATATATTAGTGATTATATTCGTAATAAAAAAAATTGCACACAATATTAAGGGCTATTCGAGTCTGGAAGCACAAATTTAGGAGATATTTTCAAGCTCAATAAAAAAAAAAAAAAACAATAATTATTTTTACTATCCAATTGTTTATCATTTATTTATTCCTGTTTTAAGGGTACTCAAAAAAATTATCAAAAAAAAAATTAAAAATTCACAAAGTTATAGGCTAATGAAATGGAGGGGTAAAAAAAGGGTTTGTCCTGGTTGACACGATTCCAACCCTTCTAGTCAATTGAAACAAATAAAAAAAAAAAAAAGATTCTTAATTAGTAAGGATGTGGTTGTGGCCCCTACCTCAGAGAAGAAGAAAAAAAGTTTCTCGTAAAATGGTGACTATTTGAAAAAAAAAGATTGATTTTTTACCTGTTTTTTTATTTTTCTAAATTGTTTAAAAATGGTCAAAATCAAAATTTTGACTTTATTCTGGTAGGGGCTATAGAGGAATATATATAAAGAAGATCCATACCCAATTGCTAGTAAATTGGTTTATTAGAACTTGAGATGTATCATGTCAGCCGTGTTGGAAAAAGGCAGTTTCGAGAAAAACGCGTTTAAGGTTTCGAAAGATTCAAGTGAAGTTTCAGGCAGTCTAATTTTCATAGAACGGTGGTACGTTATACTTACATTTGCTTAATCGGCGATTCCATACAATGGACCACCTTCTGCTACTTCTAATTGTACATTTTCCGAAGTTCTAAAACTAGACGAGCAGAGTCGTAGCTTCCTTTGAAGCATCAGAAGCTCGGATTTTAGAGCGTTCAATCCGAGTCCCGCCTGACAGTCTAAATGTTTCTTTCTTTTGTTTATCTGAACGCACAGTACTCCCTTTGTTTATTTTTTTTTATCCATTTTACGCTTAATAAATAAAATATTCACTCAAAATTTCTATATTTTTGGACTGTACACAGAGTACGCATATTTGCGTTGCTTGAAGATTGAGCTCGAAACTGACGTGAACTGAACACTAAACAAGAAAAAATTTCAACAAAATACGTTTACAATTCTTCGGACATATTATGCGCCGCCGCGGACCAGAGTCACTTGAAAAAATGATTATGCAGGGGAAAGTCCCCCCGGACGGAGAGGCCGCGGCCACCCTCCGAAAAAGTATGTAGATCAACTACCGGAAATAACAGGAAAAGGACTGGAAGAATGCTTGCGAGCAACGGCAGACCGTAACAAATGGAATGATTACATTTGGTCAATGTAACATGGGTGATTCACGACGCTCGGAATCGAGCAACACGACGGAAGAAGAAGAAGACTAGAATACCCCCTAATGTGAAGTACCAAAAAATATGGAGCATATCTTTTCTTTTTTTCAATATAAGAGCACCATAAAAAATCATCAATATTTATTTTAAATTTTTGATTTTTTTCAGATTTTTGTGCATTTATAATAACTATTTCAGTTCCAATGGGGGGTCTCCTCCCGCTAGTGGACACGGCCTTGACGTGTTTGTAACGGATAATGTCCTCTGCAATATTTTACGTTTGTTCTTTAATACGTTTGTGCTTTTTTAATTATTTGAGAAATCTTTCATCGCTTACACGAACGGAATGAAGATTTAGTATACATTTCGCTTCGTAAAAAAGCATTAGAAAATGTTTACGTATTAAGAATTTTACTAAGTCCGCAAAAGAAAACCAGCTTTTTTTAAAAATGAATTCATGAATAGCTTTTTTCGTTTCTTTCTTTTTAATCAATTAAATATAATCAGCGAAATTTTGTTGAGAAAAACTAAATAAAATTAATCATTCCTCCGTGGTGCCGTATGTGCAGAAGTACATTGTGATTGCGGGTTTTTTTATTACGTGATTACGACTGAAATAAACGTTTACCACCCCAGTGTAATTTATAAGTGAGGGTAACACAGTTTTTGACGTTCGCATTATTGAAGCGACCCCCAGCCGCAAGACACATATCCATATCGATATTATAAGGGTTCGAATTTATTCGCTAACTGTAAAGTGAGCCTCATAGCCTCGATAGAGAAATTGTAAAGTTAAGGTTCACGATATGTGCGAAGAGAATATTAGGTTAGGGGCTTGTGGCCGTCTCTGCTTTCCCAGTTCGTTTCTATTATATCAATCAATATTCAATTTCGGAATTAGATATATAACTAAGAGCGATTTGAGTTCGTAACGATAAAACTTCCGGAAACGACCTTTTGTGTTTACGGTACCCATTAAATTACTCCGAATTATGCTCTGAAATTGACACATTTTATCGAATGGTTTTTTTTCTTCGATTTTTAATGGTTTCGTATGGGGGAACTTAATTTAATTTGAAGCGACAAGAAAGAAACCGAAAAAGAGACAAATTATATATGTACATATTTCCCTTTAAATTTGAAGCAGAAATATTTTCTAGCCTGCAATCGACGTATTTTGCTAACAAAAAGTGTTTTTCGTCGGAATTGTTTGGTTTTATGTTTTTAGAGGCTATTTTTGATACGTAAATTGGAAACACAGAATTCTTTTTACGAAGCACATACTATTGCCGAATGAACGTAAACTGATTTACATTTAAGAAGTGCGCTAGGTGGCGGCAAATAAATGGTAAATAAATGGTAAATAAATGGTAAATAAACGGTAAATAAATAGTAAATAAATAGTAAATAAATAGTAAATAAATCGTAAATACGTGTAAATGGCAAATAAATGTAATTACGCGAATTTTAATAGATAAAATTCGTAAATGTCGATATGCAGTAAATAAATGTTAATGTTCGCACATAATATTCGGCGTAACTTTGCCCAAGTGTGTTTGAATAATGATAAAAATTTAAAAAAGGGAAAACAAAATTGGCACCCAATAGAGAGCGGTTGGAGCTTCGAACGAATTCAGGTGCAAACGTATGTCAGCGACGTAGTTATTCGAAATTAGCGGAAAGCAAGCGAGCTACCTCCCAAACGGTGTGTTTTGATGGTTCACCCACCTCCGTCCTATTTCGCTTCTTGAAAAACATCGTCATTTAAGAAGACATCAATAATTTTTTCGATATATTTCTCGGTACTCGCAGATTGCTTAATAAATATAATTATGCAGACATAAAAATACCCAGTACGATATTCATAATTTTATAAATTCGTTTTACATAAACATACCGCATCATAGGGGCGGCGGGTGTTTTTAAAATAGTGATCTCGGTATTATGAAATTATCTGCGGAAATGAACATTTGAAAAAGCAGAAATTGTCAAAATCTTTTCGGTACGAAGAACTTGACTTAAGCTATTGTTATTAATCGTTTGATATTATTAATAATAATTATCGTTATGATTATTATTTACTTTAGGCTGTCATTATTACCATCGCCGGCAACAGAATAATGCCAGATTGCTAAGTTGAAGACGGATATTAGACGGAGCGGAACCCGTGAAACGTGGATAAGAACCGTGCGAATCTGAACACTACTTTTGAAACAATTCGGTAGAACATATTCGCAACTAAGATTTTCGCTTAATGTAATCCCTTTTCAACATCACACATCGATGAAGATACTCGGCGAGTTCCTTGAGAAGTCACAAGTTTCCCCGCCGCCAGATTATTTGTTTAATATTCTTAGTTTTTTGCAAAAAAAAAAAAGAAAAAAGAGGAAAGTTGTTACACATACATTTTCCACCCTTTGCAATAACAACGACACGTTTCGGCATTCATTAGCAATTCGAAACGGGGCCTCAGCAAAGGCTTGTTTGGAATTCACTTTACTCGTGCTCGCTTCAAAATAAGATCTCTCCATTAAGGGAGCTCAGAGGGACTCTCTCGTCACCGGTCGGGTCGCTTCGCAAATATTCTTTACATATTTTCCGCATTATGCGTGTCGTCAAGTTTTCCGCCGCTAATAAATACGCCGTGTATTTTCGACTAGTGGAAGTGCCGAATTGCGGTCAATAATCTGTAACTTTACGGCCGAGCTGTTGATGCGAGCTGAGAAATGCCGACAATGACGTTACGCGATTTCCATCTCCGCATTCTCTACTAGCAGGCATCCGTAATCCGATTAAGTACATTAATTACGTAATAAAGTGTTTGTTCGCCCTTGTTTTTTTCCCGTTTTCTAATTTATTTCTTAAATTTATTCTCTTATTAGGGGGGATAGTGTGTGTAATCGACGGAAGAATCCGGACAGGTACGTGGACTCAATTTAGAAACCAGTTGTTGTTGTTACCTCCTCGTGACACGGGTCAGTAATTACCGCAACACCGTTTGTGTCTGTTGAAAAATCCGAATCTTACCGTTTATCTGGTGTGCGTGGAATCTTACCGGAAATAAACGAAGCTGATCACCGGTCGTCATCACGACGCAATTTCAGGAGAAAAAAAGAATTACCCTAACCGACATGATCTGAATTATTATCGATCATAGTGTATGGTTTATCTTGCGTAATAACGGCGTGAGTTTCCTTCTTAACCTGTTCTTCTTCCCCCTGTTAAATCATCAAACTGGTTTCATTATATTTCTAGACAGGCGTCATATTTTCTATAAAATCGATAAATAATTTACCAACAGAGAATAATCGTAACGTTTATATTATACGCATATCCGCGCGAGTTGCGCATACCTGAATAACACCATCTTACGTATTAGTGTTTCTTCGCAGTCGATATTAACCTTATCGGGAAATTTTTTTTTATTTTTTCACCCTCTCCTGGCTAATACTTCCGGATTAGCAATAATTTGCAGGTTTATTAGATGAAACCAGCGGCAAACTTATCTCAGAGAGAGAGAGAGAGAGAGAGAGAGAGAGAGAGAGAGAGAGAGAGAGAGAGAGAGAGAGAAAGAAAAACGTTTAAATTGATTTATACCGATTGCCGTAAATTTCGACGAATATCTGAATAGATGTTGAAAATGTGTACTCGCGGTTAATTTTAACTCGACTGGAATTTTTGCGTCTATATGAATCGCGGTGTCTTTGTTTTATTCGGGAAAAAAAATGAAAAAAATGAATGTGCCTTACAGGGCAGAAGTGAAACTTCAAAGGCGTTTTTTCTATAGCTTCGATTTAGAGTTATAGTATATTAGTACGAAATTTAGTAAGAACCAAATGGGAAGATCATTCTCGTAAACCTATAAAGTTTCAAAGCAAACACTAATAAATAATTAATGCATTTGTTTTATCGACGTTTTTCATTGATTATGTTGGATTCTATAACAGATACAATAGGCTTTTATGGTAACTAAAATATGACATACTATATGAGAAGTTTTCGACGTAATTTTATCTAGAAAATATCTAGAAAATACTGAATCAATGGTAGTTCGCGGTACTTTGTCGTTGATTCATTTGTACTATTATTAATATTTAATTGAAGTTCGGTTTGAAGAAATTCGTCAGCTGCAAAATTGACACGTTGACCAGCTACTATATCATTTTTTTGGAAACGTATGCGAAGTTTCTTTTAATAACCCGAACCATCGGGACTATCTTCTATGTATAAATTTAATTATATCATGGACTACTCTTTCATTTGGTGAAATAAAAGTGGTGATGAAAATAGTTATTTACCATCTTCCGTCTTACACGTTGAATAGTACATATACGATGATGGTCGATCCGGAATTGTTCAGAAGAACTAGCGCCGTTGATTGGGTTCTTTTTGAAATAAATTTTTAATGCATTTTGGTTTTCCGTGGAGACTCATCGTGCACTTTTTTCGTTACTTGATGACATTTTTAAAATGCAATAAATAAGCCAACTTATGATTTCGTAAAACTATTACCAGTGGCGGATTTAGACTTAGGCCCGCAAGACCCGCGGGCCTAGGGCGGCAGAATTTGAGGCGCGCCAAAATTTAAAAAACGCCTGAAGCTACACGTTTTTTTTTTGTTTTGGTTGCTTAAAAGTCGAAATTGATGAAGCTTTCCCCCCCGTCAACAACAACGTTTTTTTTATCAAAGAATAATATATTCCTGTATCGTAATTGAAGTAAGTATATCATGCATACGTAAGAACTGTTGATTTTGACCTTAAAAATTGATATCAAAACCCGTCAATGTATATATATATATATTTTTTTTTTTTTTTTTTTTCATTACAAGAAAGACGGTATATCTGCACGGGCCTAGGGCGCCATCATCATCAAATCCATCACTGACTATTACGTAGAGAAGGAGCGAATTGTCGGTTTTAAGAAACAGAACACGCTAATACGCACAACGGAGAGAGTCCCGAACGCGTACATTTTAATTCGATACATTACTGGCTACGTGTCCATTACGAATTTTTTGAGATGTATTAACAATTTTTTTTTTTTTTTTTTGGGTTCGTCTACAAGGACATTGGCCCAAGAAGACGAGGAAATATTAACAACTATTAGAGTTATTCATAACGTACGCTCGCTCGCTCGTTTTTAACTCCTCATTTTATTTATATGTAAGGTGCGCCTAAAAAAGTTTCACGTCAAAAAAAGAAAAGCGAGTGGAGAGGAAGAAAAATAGTTAACAGCAACTCTGACAGTTCGATAAAACCGGTTCCATTTGAAATTTTACGGAATGGAAAATTCCATTCGCATCCAAAGTTTTATAAAGAAAAACAGGTGTGCATGGTACCAGTAGTGACGTCAGTCTCAAATTCTTGTTTTAAATGAAAATAGCCCACGAAAAATGCGTTTTAAAACGATTTCCCGAATTAATTTTTAAGCCTGGCCTTGTTTTTCTTCACCCCCCACCTCACCCACCTACACAGTTGTAACAATATAAAATAATATAACGATTTTTAATTTTTCTACTCGGAGCTTATTTGTTAGAGGAAAAAGAATAAAAGAGTTGCGTACACCGTTTAGAAGCAGCCCGGTAAATATTTTACGTACAATGACGGGAATTGGCGGAAATTTTACTTTAACAGTCTTAACAATCTGCGACACCGAGAATTAAAAAATTTCATTGAACAAGATATCGCTGTATACTTTTTTCAATTGAACTTATTATAGCGGTGATTTTGAAGCAAAAAACATATGTACATTCTCTCTGCTACACTGAATGACACAGAATTATTGTACGTTTTTGAGCTTTCGAAAAATTTTCCAACCCGAGAAAATGTTTACGTTAAAAAAATAGAAAAAACCTTAAAATACACCGCCATTTTAAAAGTTTACTTTTCGTTGAACACCAAAGTGTCAACGATCCACCAGAACGTACGAACGACCGAACGACCGCAACAGCGTTCCCAACGCCAAATAATAAATTTCCCGTTTCTCCATATAGCCTAGGGGAATTTTTACAACGTTTATACAGCGTTACAGTTATTAAAATTCTATCTATAAACCCGCTCATGTGCTGTAATGATCTCGGAAAAATTGCACACAGTACATGGATCATATCAAGGGCGTCGCCAGCCGATGAGCCACGGGGTGGGCAAGATGATAGAAAGAGGATATGAGTTATAGAAAAAAGTAAAATGTATAAGTTGTAAAAGCTTAATATTTTATTAAACAAGAATAAAATCTTAATATTTTATTAAACAAGAATAAAATCTTAATATTTTATTAAACAAGAATAAAATCTTAATTATAACATAAGTTTTCCAAACTGTCCATAATTATGCGCCTATGAATATATTCATCAATGCCAGTTGATTAAAAAGTTTCAAGGCTCCAGGGTGCCCCCCGCTGGCGACGCCCATGAATCATATGATAATATACTAAGAACTAAAAAGAACCTTCAGGGAGTGCAGCGAAAATAGCGCGAAAGATGAGCAACATAAAAATATTCATTTACACTTTTCAAAACATATGTTCAATATATGCATAATCTGTGATTGGAACGGACGCGATTTATTGGGCAAATACTAGGCTAAATAATATCTACACTTCCGCTAAGTGTATAGATTACATAGTTTTTCCATTTTGTAGTAAAATCCATTTATCTGCATACGATCACTTCGCTAATTTGTATTCATTCTACTTTAATACTTTGCTTTAAATAACAATGTGTACACGAACCATGGTACACAATTAGCGACGACCTCGTTTGCGTAGACAGTTCGATTAATTATTTTTCAAACTGTTTTCGTTGTTTTCGGTTTTTTCAAATTGCTCAAAACAATTCATAGTCAAACACAATCGATCGATTTCCGAAAGCTAAGCGAACCGAATTGTAATATTTAAAGGGGACGTAAAATTAGAAATTTAATTAGTAACACAAAAAAAATGAAATTCTCCACGCCTGTTCGTATCTATTCCGCTGTGCTAAACTGGCGTATATTCGCCGCGATTTCATTTTAGTATCAAACTTGCCGGCGTGTTCCAGTCCGCATGCGAGAAATTTTAATTAGTAAAAGTACTTATTTCAATGTATATTTACGCGGCTGATATCGAAGTGTTTTTGCTGGAAACGTTTGTCGTAACACTAATTTATCGTCTTCAATGTGTTCGAAAAACGTACATACGGATTGCGAAGAAATTTTTCAAAACGAGTTACCGAAAAAATTAAAATTAGATTTTCCCTCGACAAATTTACGATATTAAGAGAATTTGTTTTTCCGCTGGCACGTGTTTGTTGGCACTTAAGTGAAGATAGGTATACATCTATTGTTTTTTTTTGGGTTTTTTTGTTTTTCCCAAATAAAGGTACTTATACAAATGGTTTGGAATAACTGTCTTTTTTCGATAGTCCATAACTGTAAATTAATAAGCTTTTCAATTTCAACCAATGTGTGCATAAATATCAATTATTTTTTTTTTTTTTGTTAATTTTTGGAATCCCGCACAAGTGAAATTTTAATGTGCGGCAGCAGCGGGTTCGTACAATGGATGCGTATGAATCATTTTAAACATGTACATGGACAAAAAACATTCTAAAATCGCATTACGAAAAAGCACTTCTTTCTTTCCTCAAGCATTTATTTACTGGGCAACCTATTCGCACATTTCACTTGTACAGACACAGGCATTGTGTTCATAGCGATTGTTTATATGCAGTACGAATGTGTACGCACGCAACACTTTCAACTGATTAGTAATCGTTTTTGATTTATCGATATATCCCTCATGTTGTGACTATCGGCGAGTATTTAAATTTTTCGTACGAACGCGAGACTTCCGTAACGGAAGCCGGGCGCTTTTGCAACTACTAATCGCGACGACTATTAAATATTCGAAATTTTAATGCAAATTAAGTAATGATAAAATTGCACAGAACGGACTTAGTGAAAATGACAAAACGACGCGTAATTAATTAATGATCGTTATTAAATTTTTGATTTGCTGCTCAAAGAACTATCACGTCGTGAATTCTAAACTTTTTGTTTATTTTTTTATGGGGACATCCGAATTGCGCACCAATATTTCACGTCGGACTCGAATTGCGCACCGACCCGAAATAGCCCACCTGCTAAGAACTCGAATTGAGCACCGCTTTTGAAATAAAAAAAAACTCCGGATTTTATAAAATCGACGAAGGACATAAAAAAACAGTAAAAGTGTCGCTCTTTCAGTGACTTGCAAAATGTCTTATCTCGATGGGGGGGAACGTTTGCTATTTGGAATAACATTTCGGTTGCTTAGAAAAAACCTCCTTTAAAAGTTTTTACGAAAAATAGGCTATTTTTTAAGTATACGATGATGCGTAAAAATGTTGAGCGGCCATTGAACATTCGAATAATGTTATAAAGCGGCCATCAGTTTTTGAGTCCAACAAATATCATGGACTGAATGCCGTTTTCGTTCGTTTTTTTTTTTTTTTTTATATTTCATACCGGCAAACCTCCGGTGCGCAATAGGCTATTTGCCGCTTTTGAAGTATTTTTATTCGCAAGTTTCATTTAATTACAGTAACGCGTAATCAGTGCTAATAATAAAAGGAACCTTTGTTGCGGAATAATCCGGATTACTTTTAGATTGGAAATTTATAAATTTTTGCGCATAAGACCGTATACCGGATGTGCATTTCATGTCAGGTTCGGAGTATCTCTGCGAGTAGTTGTAGTAGTAGTTGACTATTAACATTTGCCATCGGATAGGGCTGGTAGTAGATGCAACGCTAGCTGGGTGAGCTAATAAAGATATTTTCGATAGATGCCACCGAGCGCTACAATAAATAGAACCGTAATAAAATCTTGAACAATAATGTTGGTAGCATTTTTTTTTTGGCCTGCACTCTTTATTATCAAGTAATTTCGTCATATTCAACGTTTTAAAACATTTTACGTGACGAGCCCTAATTCCGTTCAGCGAAGCCGGAACCCGAAAGCAATTCCTGGGGTGGTGACGTCCGAAGAATGAAATTGTAACGTGTCGTACAGATTTAATTGTAAGCGAGAATTCACGCTGGGGATGGAATTTAGAAGTGGAGAATTTGAATCCGGTATATTGGCGCAGTAAAATTCGACCCGTTTGTGGCATGGCGGTTTTCAGATTGTTCAAATCGACAGCGTACGTACGTTGGTATACCATCTTGGTAGCTATTAGAAAACAATAAGCACTGAGCGTAAAGTCACTTGCGAAATATTATTTTGGCGTATTTAGTGGCTGGATGGCGAATATCCGGGCTCGAACTGATCTATCGGATAGAGAAAGTCTTTGATAAAAAAAAAGTTGTCATGTATTTCACGTTTTTTTTCTTAATTCCTTAATTAAAAGTTAAGTCTACATCACATGCTCTCTCGAGGTCGATGAAAGTGATATATAAATTTTGTTTAGGTTTTTCCGCTTCTTTTAGGTTTAGTACGCGATCGAAGGTTGAACAACGACCTGCACGAAATCCACACTGACGCTATTACCGAACTGGTTTCTAAATACGCAATTAATCGGTCAGTTCTTATTTTTTGTCCATTATTTTGCTCAATTAAAACGCGCCTTATGGATATCGGTTATTTTCGCTTTGCAATATTTTAATATTCGAATGATTAAATATATTACAATGGTTCTGCTGTATTATTCGGAAAATGTTTTTAACGAAAGCGGCAGATAATTAATTATGTGCGGAAGATAAGTTTTTGATGAATGGTTGTAAACTTTCTTGAAGTTCAGTTAAGAAGAAGTATCCGACGGTGTTGTGACTCTTTAGCCGACCAATTCTTACCTTGAAGCGAAAAAAATGGTAATAGAATTGGACGGGATTTATTCGTGAACGCCGGCATGTCTGTGATTTTCTTAGGGGAAACAGAGCAAGGTGTTATTATTAAACGGTACGTACAAAATTGTGAATGTCGTTTAGCTTGCTGTCGGAGTTCTTACATGTACGTGAGCGATTATCAAAGGGGTTTTTCTGTTTTTCGATAGCCTGCTGAACGGAAAGGTTCCACCAATTTTCGGAATTTGAAATACTCATGAGTACTGCTTCGAATGCCGAACTATTGTAATTGATAACGACAGCGTTAATGTTTCTTCCTGCTCATTTGTGCAGTACCGTTCAGCAGGCAAATTTTATTCTACCCGGTTAAAAAATTCATCCGGTTTGTTCTTGTTGTTGGTCAATTTCGTAAATTGGTCACTGATTATTACGGAAACTATCTCGCTTGAGCACAAATCATTGTGGAAGGACCATTCTAACAACGGAGATACTGATGCCGCAAGATCGATAGCCGTGAAGGGATGTGCTGCTAGGAGAGTTAAAACAAGTTGACACTCCGTTATTTAGTAATTTCCACAGAGGATAATTTTCGAAGGACTTCCGATTATGCCATGTAATTCTCGTACATTGTCTCATCCGTGACCTTTTCTTCTGTGGATTCCTTGACGTCATTTAGGCGTTGAGGGCAATAGAATAGTATTAGCTCGTTCTTCCGTTCCTAATGGTAGTTTTTCGGACACATTTTTAGCTCATAATGTTCTCTTTCTTTCCTCAAATGACTCCTATACTTCTTAATTTTTTCTAATTCTAGTTCGTTTTATCTCTCTATTCATTCACCTCTTCCTATTTCCACCGTAGTTTTCTAGATACGCTTGCCCTCCGTCTTAAACGCTACGCGCAATCTCGGCTAATTGTAGTCTTCGTTGGGGTTATAGTGTCTCCTTTCTGCATTATTTTCTCGGACTTCATTTTGTCTTTTTCATCCTCCCTCCGTATACTTTCTTTACGACATATTATGTTTTATTTTTTGAATGTTCAGACTTTTTCGCTGAACCGTCGTCCTTCTGCTGGTTTCCATTAAACAATGCTGCTGACATTCCATCATTTCCCTTTGCTTCTGTTGTTCCTGCCACCATCGAATTATTTTCATCCTCCACCTTTAAACGTTTAAGAAAAGAGACTTCTTATTTCTCCAGTTAATGTCGCCGTTGATGAATTCATTATACGTACACATAATTTTACTTCGTTTATTTCTGCTCTCATTCATAGTTTTTTGTTAGTTCATCCAAAATCCTAAAAAGCACAAAGGGCAAACCGCTGAGAAACTTGGACATTCAACATGTAGGAATTCTTAGAAATTCCACAGGAATTCTATAAATTCTGGAACAAGTTTTAAGAAGTTTTGAGAGAAATCTATAAACTTGAGCTCTTAATTTCAATTATTATAAAGGAGTAAACTACTGTAAAATTATAGATATAATACGAATTACTAGGAAATATTAGGGAACAGTGGATAATTGAAATCATCTGTTATGTTGAACAAAAAATTAAAAAACTTTATCCTTCCATGTTACTGTGCGTACACTATCAAAGACAAGGGTTAAACTCAAGGGGTAAACTCAAGGGGTAAACCGCTTAGGAAGTTCGGTGTACAACATATAGGAATTCCCATCAATTCCATAGCAATTCCATAACAATTCCATAATAATCCCATAGCAACTCCATAACAATTCCATAATAATCCCATAGCAATTCCGTAACAATTCCATAATAATCCCATAGCAATTCCATAGAAATTCCATAGCAATTCCATAGAAATTCCATAGCAATTCCATAGAAATTCCATAGCAGTTCCATAGAAATTCCATAACAATGCCATAGTAATTCCATAACAATTCAATAGTAATTCCATAACAATTCCATAGTAATTGTACAGGAATTCCATAGAAATTCTATGGCAATTTCGTAGCAATTCCTTGTCCAGTTTGATATTTTAAGCTTTTGGTGCGTTCAACAACATCATCAAATTGCAATAATACGGCCTTCAATGCTTCGATTTTACTCTCCCACCTTGTGTCTGACAAAGGCTTCATAGTAAGTTTTAATTTGCCTTTTTGATTAATTTCTAGCGTTTGCCGGAACTTGAAAATAGCAAATAACTTTTTTCTAAATAAAACCAAAAAGTTTTTGCTGCCGCAGAAGAATTTTGTACGTCTACCAACAATTCCAGCTATGACAACCGCATGGTGTAAAGAATTTCCTGGGATTAATATTTAGTATTCGAGTTTTAACTCCGGCATTTACGCCATTGTCGTATCCTTGGTCATGGAAGCTTTGAATATTTAAGCCATTTTTTTCAAACTCTCCCAATATTGCATTAGTTAAATATTCTCCAATCTTTCCAGTGACAGCAAGAAATACGGTAAAGTTTTCTTCTATTGTGATTTATATGTTTGATTAGTTTACTCCGGCAGCCCAAAACGATCATACATCGACAACTAACAGAGCAACACTCAAATATGTCGCGACATCTATCTGTACTTTATTAAAATTGAACTAAAAAAAAAAAAATTGACAGTTCGGAGAGTTGCTAATTATATTTATCGTTTTATGACGAGTAACATTTTTTCGTCGCGGTCATGGCTTTTAAGTACCTAATGCATAAACCTTTGAGGGGAGAGGCCCCTTGGACCGCGAGGCCGTACGCGGTCGCCCACGCCTTACGCCGCCTCTGATTGTATATGTTAAAGAGAGCTATATAATTAAAGATATCGTTATAAAAATACCAATTGGAAATGTCGTATGTTTTAATATAAAGCTAAACGATAATAGCAATTTTTCAGTTGTGAGTATCTATCGTAACTGCGATTCGAACTACTCCGAATTTTTATCCAATTTAACTGATGTTATAAATACACTAGATCGAATTGCGTTAATTACAGGAGATGTGAACATAAACCTATTAGATAATGTCAAAAATTTAAACTACTTAAATCGTTAAGTTCATATGGATTTAAAAGTATACATAGTCAGCCTACATATCATAGGGATAAAGATTGTTTTTCATCCTATTTGGATCATGTATTTATTCGTGTATTTTAAATGCGAATATAAATTTAGATGCAAATGTTGAAGTTATACATTATAGTTTTTCCGATCACTCGATTTTAAGTATAAATATCAAGATAGAACTCAATTTCCGATCAAAACGTATCGAACCTGTATATTTCGTTGATAAAGTATTGCTGCAAAATAATCTCATGCAAATTAAACGAAATTTATAGCGGTTCTCAAATGGTCGATGCTAAGTTTGGTAAGAAACGAATTAGAAAATTCTAAAATTAATATTCACATCGAAAAAGGTCAGAATGGGCTACTAGCGAGGTTATTCATTTGTCGTCAGAAAAAAATTCGTTATACAAATTAGATAAAAAGTTTCCCACAGATAAAATTATTCTCCTTCAATTTAAAAACATTTCTAAACAATTGCAGAAAACAATACGAATAGCAAAAAGAAAATATTATTCCAGCAAATTACAACATTACAATGATAATCCTAGAAAATATTTAACATTAATTAAGAATGTTATAGGTAATAAAAACCCGGCTGTAAAAGAAATTAATAATTGATAACAAATTAATTACGGTGAGTGGGAATGAATACATTGTTGCGGACCACTTTAATAATTACTTTGTAAACGTAATTAAATTAATTTAATTAAATTAATAAAAAACAACTCAACTTACGAACCTTATGTATCACATACTGATAATTTTAATAGTAAATCTTTCGGTTTCATTGATTTCACCACGAACGATGTAAAGTATGAGTTAATACATTATTAGTGAAGTTTGCTACCGCCACAATGGGATCGGAGAATATGTGTAAGTAATTTTTTGAATTTCATTTAAATTTTTCACTGATTAATGTTCAAGATATAATCATATCGAGTAAGAGTACTTGTAAACATGGATCACAAGTACATACTAAACTGATTTTGTTTTGTTTTTACACGCATCACATATATTACTTTTGCTGTATTCTTCTTTAAACTGGCACATAAGCCCATGTACGAGATTACTTTAGTACGATTATTTTAAAAAGGACATTTAAGTTTAGTTTCTTTAAATCGTTAATTGTACTATTGTTGAACACAAATGAATATTGTTAACTCGGGCTATAGAAATTAGGCTGCACCACTTACTAGTGTTTAGCATCAGATTAGCCCATGTACTATCTTTATATTCGCTACTCGCGCTAATTGAGCGGATTCGCGACTATCCTCAAATAATTTCTATACATACATAAGTTCCATTGTACATATACTGAAATACATTCTGATTCTGATTCTGATTTTGATTCTGATTCTGCTTCTGAATTAGTGTACTTTTGTGTTTTGTCTTCGTTTTCTACGTCTACAATGAACTGTGCTTTGATTTTACTTAAACCAGTACATTTTTCTAGAATAGTGTTTGTAACTCTGCAACATCAGCGTTCTTCTCTGGTTTCCTTCGGCCGTCGACAATATTTTCATTATTCACCGACAACACTTTGTACTATTATCAAAAAAGTAAGCACAGACTGGTCTTACACGAAACAATTTGCCCAGAACTTGACTAGTCTGAGTTTTTATTAGTTTTTCTAGCATTTCTCTCCTTTATCCATTTCGTGTAGCTCACTTTCTTTCCCCCCCCCCCGAACGAATGATGATTGCTAATCACAAACGTTATATTTATTGTCGTAAATAAAACGAATTGCTACTGTTCACCAAATTTTTCCTAATCGGTTCGAAAAGCGGATTTCTTCTTCTTTTGGCTCGTGTGAAGTTCTTTGTATTCCAAAATAATGCGTTGATCGAAATTTTATTCCGTGTTTCGATTTACACACACATTAAGCGATTGCGCTGGTAACAAATTCTTTTTTTTTTTTATTTTTTTCATTATTCACTATAGAGTTTTGTAATAATTTTCGATACTTCGAAGAAACTTCGCTGTCTACCTAATACAGTATTGCGCATTGTCAGACGTACTCATCATTCCGGATAAATCCGCTGTATGTCAAATAAAAAACAAAAAAAAAAAAAAAAACTGGTTTTATATTGTAGACGACAGGAGAACGTGAAACGTTGATGGTTTAATGTTTTAGTAATTTTACACTTAAGTTACTTCGTGATTTTCGCCGTCCAATTGCGCTAATCGTTAAACGGTACGAGGGGCATATCATCTGTAACTCGTCCGAACTTTGCCAGTCCCCGCGCCGGTTAATAAGGAATAATCATGGTGCCGCGCTGAACGTTTCGGTATGTTTCGCCGACAGCGACGACTGCGAGCTTTCGTTCGGTTAATTGAAATAAATTCGGTTAATAGGAAGTACTAATTATTAAGACAGAGGTAGTTGAGCTAATTAATACATCAGCTCGACCATTTTAAATTGTTCGCTTCTCGGTAAAATCTGAGTTACTTTTAAATTGTACAAAACAATGATTTCCGGTTGTTTCATCTCATCTCGTCTCATCCCATCTCATCTCTTTACATCGCTGAATACAATTAGATTCGGCTTCTATCTTTCGTTTCATGTAAACTCTTTCGCCTTACTTACACCGTCGCGGTTTCTGTTAGCTCCTTTTTCCCCCCCTCTATGTAAAGACTGTCCGACTGGCGGGCAGTCGTGGGAAAAAAATGCAGTTCATCGGCACGTGAATCGATTGTAGGTCATGTAAATTTTTTTATTCGTCCATTGTCATACGCCGCGCGTTCTCGTTCTTCTCTAATTATTTCTTTATAAATATGACCGGTCGTTCCCGGTTGTGGCTAACGTTCAGCTGCTCAGCGAGGCATTTCTTAAAACGTAAGATGGTTAATAATAATTTCCTCTTGCCGCGTGGGAGTGGAAAATTTCCTCGTAAAAAGTTACTACCTTTGTGAACCTGGACATTTTCGTGGATAGAGTACAAACTGACGGAACTAACGTCGTAAAGGGGCCATAACAGAAATGAAATGAAATAGTTTTTTAAAGAATAAAAAACCGTCACTTGAAGGTTCCTTGGGAAAGTTTAATAAAATTACGATGAAAAATTTGGCGTTCAACATGTAAGAATTCCCTGAAATTCCATGACAATTCCATAGCATTCCATAGCAATTAGCAATTAGCAATTCCGTAGCAATTCCAGGAAATAGTGTAAAAAATTTACATGGGCGGTTTACTCCTTGGTTGAAAAGCAAAAAATGAATTACGTTCAATAAAAAGTACTTTACAGTAAAATGAATATTACGATTATTTTAGCTTCCTTTACGTCCGGAAAAATTCTGCGATATGAAAAATATACGTAACTCTGGTAAACTGTCGATTATAAAGTGTCGAAATACACGTTACTTTTTCTCTTAAAAAAAAAAAAAGAAAAGAAGTTAACATTCAGAGAAGAGGAAATAGTAAGTAGGTAGAACTTTTCTTGAACATTACGAGTTCGATATTAAAAGGACAGTGTAAATTGCAGTGAGCTGCCGAAATTCGCGTATGTCTGTTTAAAATGTACCTGAAATGGTACCTTTTAAAATGGTACAGACACAATAGACGTGCTGACTTTCGGTTTTTCGTGATAAAGTCCAAAAAAGCCGTCTGCAAAGCGTTTTTTCAACTCGAGCTAGATTTAAATCGACATAGAATTTTCCGCAATAGAATGACGATTTCTCTGGTTTTATTTAAACGAAATATCATAAAGAAAGAAAGAAAGAATATATTTATGCAAATTACGATACAACATAACGTTAGCAGTGCAAGTTAAACTAGCGTATCGACGAATTGTCTTACCGCACGATGCAACATATAAAAAACGATTATAGGTTATTACAATTAAAAATTTAGCAATAGTGTCATTGTAGGAAAAAATTTAAAAAAAAAAACCTACGCGCAGATATGATGAATAGTTGGGAATAAAGTCTGCTTAAGGAATAAGGATTCAGATACAACAAGTGAGGAACAGGACTGTGAGTGAAAAAATAAAGAAATGGTATAATATATACTGGTAAAAGATTATAGAAGATTATGCTTTAGACGCCTGTGCTTATATTTTGAATACATAACTTGGAGTTGCCTGGAATCGTAATTCCCGATATGGTTAATAAGTGGATTACTGTGAGTCGAGCAATTTTCAAAAAAATTTTTTGCCGAAGAAAGTACATAATTACGAAGATATGGTAGTTTGAGGACATTTGCATCATTCGAATTCTGGTATAGCGGGATGCGTTTAGTACGCACCTGAGACATCTACTTTGTATGAGCTGTAATTGTTTAAAGCGGGCGTTAGAAACTGAGGACCACACAGGCGATGCGTAGGTTAAGATTGGTCTAACAAGTGCCTTATTAGACGCCTAGTAGCTATCTCAGGTGTTTGTTAGGGGACACTCAAATTCCGCACAAAGCACTAACACAGTGACAAGTCACACACGAATTCCGCACCAGACCCGAAATAGCCCACCCGCTGACAACTCGAATTGCGCATCGCCTTTAAAAAAAATACTCTGATTTTATAAAATCGATGAAGGAATAAAATGAATAAAAGTCGCTCTTTCAGTGACTTCCAAAATGTGTTATCGTAATGAAACGTTTACTATTTGGAATAATAACCGAACTACATTTCAGTCGATTAAAAAAGCCTTTAACGTTTGCGAAAAATACGCTACTATCCCGTTAGCAGTACGATTGTTATTCGAAATATTTTTTACAATCTAGAAACGTACTCATATTTAAAGAAATGTTGCATAAAATAGAATAATTTTTGCACGAATATGATATAAAATAACGTAAATTACGATAATTTCTAACTGAATATGTAAAATTTTCAGCGCACGGCATATTATGTTTCATGAAGCTTCTATTTCACATGAATACAAAATACTTTCATATCAACTGATTAATGTACATAAAATATAAATGTGACCATGTAAAATTTTCGAGTTTGACAAATTAAATATATGTTGTTATAATATAGAGTTACATAGAGTTTGAGGGAACCGAGTTTCGGGAAAGTTTCAGTTCAGATTTTATTTTATCCATTAATCAGTGTTCAATCTCATAATTGTCATTTGAATTAAAACCAAATTTGTTAAAAATCGTAATTTTTTCATTTAGTGTACCATGAAACAATACAAAGTATTCTACTTAAATTTTAAATGACAACGCAAAAATTTACCATTAAAATAAAATCCTATTTAAAAAAATTTAATGATAAAATTTACAATGATAATAATTACGTAAATAAATAGTGTTAGTACTACTACCTTTTTTCGTTAAATGTTAGTTGGATTTAACAAGATAATTTTCCTTCGTCAAGTTTTTATAATTTGTAGTTTATTGTATATTTTAAATGGTTTCTACTCTAGATAATAGATATGTTTGCGCACATTTGGTCGGTATTAATGTATTTTGTTAGATAAATGATAAAGAAGCAGAAGTTTAAACTCAAATTTAGGTTATTTATGAGATTAAAAAAGTAATTCTTAGAAGCAACACTGAAATATGATTTCATTACTTCTGTGTAATGTTTTCCATTAATACAGAACATGCCCGGGAAAACATTTTTTTTTTGAACTTTTAAGTTTCCAGCACCCTCTGGTAATTTAAATTTAAAGCTAAAATATCGTTATATTTTTTTTTCCAAAGTATCCGTTTATATATTTCCGAAAACTACATTCGTTTTTTTCCGTTTTTAGATGCAAATGAGGTTTAAATTAAGTGCTTATTGGAAATGTTTATTGCGATGCAAAGTTTTTGTTGTTTATTTTATATTTTAAATTACAGGAATAATATCGGTTGGTGATTCATGCATTTTGAAGTAATTTTTAGATAATTTTAAATTTGTCATATTACATATTCTTAACTCGTTGAGCGACTTTTAGCGCTCAGAGGTCAGAAGAGTTGTTCAAACGTTAGCATTTTCTGAAAGAGCATTTAATAGTATTTTTAGGATTCCGTATACATATGTACGGAATCCTTATAAGATGGTACACAAATGACAAAAATATCAAATAAAAATCAATAATTCACGAACGGCTTGACTTATAAACTTCAAATTTGGAACATAAATTACAATTAAAATTATCTTTAAAACGATCTATAACTTGACGATGACCGATTACCCTGGGCGGCAAAAAACCCAAAAAACCGTCAAGAATATATAATATGGTACATAAAACGACCTCAAAAATCACTTAAAAAATCATAACTCGTCACTAGATAAACTTATAACGCTGAAATTCAAAATATAAACTACAATGCAGGAGTACTTTCATAAAATCAAAAAATTACGTTACAAAAGTTATGTAAAGTTGCCCAAAAGTTCAAAAAACAGCAAAAAATGACGTGTCCCCCCCCCTTAGCGCCGCGAGTATTGTAGTTAAAAATTTTGAATGGGGCTAAAAATACGCACATAAACGTATATTTCTCTAGTTTGGAACATCCGGATTTCCAACTTTAAAACTGGACCCTCGGGGCGACAAAAGCTCAAAAGTTTGTAAAAAAATATTTTTTTTTATAGGCATGCGATATATCGATGGAAAGATCGCTATTTGTCGGGAACGAAACCGAATTTCATTTCCTTAACGAAACTTTCAAAGTTGCCGTAAAGTTCAAAAAAGCGCGAAAAATGACGTGTCCCCCCCCCCTAGCGCCGCGAATATTACCGATAAAAATTTTGAACACGGTTAAAAATATGCGCTTCCACGTATATTTCTCTAGTTTGGAACATCCGAGTTTCCAGCTTTAAAATTGGACCCTCGGGGCACCGAAAGCTCGAGATTTTGGAAAAAAATATTTTTTTTCTTGGGCTTGTGATATATCATTAGAAAGATCTCTAGTAGTCGGGAACGAAACCGTATTTCATTTTCTTAACCAAACTTTCAAAGTTGCGATAAAGCTCAAAAAAGCTCAAAAATTTGCGCGTCCCCTAGCGCTGCGAGTATTATAGCTAAAAATTTAAAACATGGTTAAAAATATGTACTTCCACGTATATTTCTGTAATTTGGTGCGTCCGGGTCTCGAGCTTTAAAAATAAAACTCCGGGGCTTCGAAAGCTCAAAATTTTGTAAAAAAATATTTTTTTTCCCGGTAATGTAATATATCGTTTGAAAGATCGCTATTTATCAGGAACAAAACCTTATATCATTTTCTTTACCAAAAAATTCAAAGTTGCCGTAAAGTTCAAAAAAGCGCGAAAAATGACGTGTCCCCCCCCCCTAGCGCCGCGAATATTACCGATAAAAATTTTGAACACGGTTAAAAATATGCGCTTCCACGTATATTTCTCTAGTTTGGAACATCCGAGTTTCCAGCTTTAAAATTGGACCCTCGGGGCACCGAAAGCTCGAGATTTTGGAAAAAAATATTTTTTTTCTTGGGCTTGTGATATATCATTAGAAAGATCTCTAGTAGTCGGGAACGAAACCGTATTTCATTTTCTTAACCAAACTTTCAAAGTTGCGATAAAGCTCAAAAAAGCTCAAAAAATTGCGCGTCCCCTAGCGCTGCGAGTATTATAGCTAAAAATTTAAAACATGGTTAAAAATATGTACTTCCACGTATATTTCTGTAATTTGGTGCGTCCGGGTCTCGAGCTTTAAAAATAAAACTCCGGGGCTTCGAAAGCTCAAAATTTTGTAAAAAAATATTTTTTTTCCCGGTAATGTAATATATCGTTTGGAAGATCGCTATTTATCAGGAACAAAACCTTATATCATTTTCTTTACCAAAAAATTCAAAGTTGCCGTAAAGTTCAAAAAAGCGCGAAAAATGACGTGTCCCCCCCCCCTAGCGCCGCGAATATTACCGATAAAAATTTTGAACACGGTTAAAAATATGCGCTTCCACGTATATTTCTCTAGTTTGGAACATCCGAGTTTCCAGCTTTAAAATTGGACCCTCGGGGCACCGAAAGCTCGAGATTTTGGAAAAAAATATTTTTTTTCTTGGGCTTGTGATATATCATTAGAAAGATCTCTAGTAGCTGGGAACGAAACCAAATTTCATTTTCTTAACCAAACTTTCAAAGTTGACGTAAAGTTCAAAAAAGCGTCAGCTCCAATTAGCGGCCCCCTTCTTGCGACGCGAGTATTACAGCTATAAATTTGGAACATGGTAGAAAACACGCGACTCTACGTATATTTCTCTGATTTAAGACAATCGGACCCCAACTTTAGACTGAGACCTGTGGGGCACCAAAAATTCAAAATTTAAAAAAAAAAAATTTTTTTTTTTAGGTTTGTGATATATCATTAGAAATATCGCTATTCGTCGGGAACGAAACCGTATTTCATTTTTTTAAAGAAATTTTAAAAGTTCTGAAAAGTTCAAAAAAAAAAAATAATTATGTGTCTCTCCACTAGCTCCACGAATATTACAGCTGAAAATTTTGAACGCGGCTAAAAACGTGCTGATCCCCTTATATTTCTCAATTTTATAACATTTGGATTTTCAGTTTTAAAATTGGACCCTTAAGGCGCCGAAAGTTCGAAATTTTGAAGAAAATTTTTTATTTTTCTGACGCATGTTATATACCGTTTGAAGGATCGCTATCTGTCGGGAAAGAAACCGTATTTCATTTTCTTAATTGAACTTTCAAAGTTTGCTTAAAAGTTCAAAAAATCGAGAGAATTGATTTGTGACGCGAGTATTATAGCTAAAAATTTTGAGGAAAGTATTAAATATGGGCATCCATGTATATTTCTCTGGTTTGGAAAATCTAAGTTTCCAATTTTAAAATTAGTGACTTGGGGCTCTGAAAGCTCGAAATTTTGTAAAAAAAAAATTTTTTTCAAGTGTATTATTATTGGAAAGAACGCTATTTTTTGGGAACGGACCCGTATTTCGTTTTCTTAACAAAACTGTTTGAAATTTACTAAAAGTTCATAAAATTCTGAAAAATGACGTGTAGCCCCGCTTGTAATTTATGTATTGGTTCAAGATTTTGAACAAGGTTAAAAAAATGTGCGTCCCTGTTTATTTATTTACTTTGGAACATCTAGGTTTCCATCTTAAAATTCAGAACCTTAAGCGCCGAAAGCTCGAAAGTTTCAAAAATAATATTTTTTTTCCGGTCATGATCGATGGAAAGATCGTTATTTGTCGAGAACGAAACCATAAGTTATTTCCTTAACGAAACTTTCAAACCTTGATGTTCCAAACTTGAGAAATATATGTCGAAGCGCATATGTTTAACCCTGTTCAAAATTTTTAGCTGTAATACTCGCGGCGCTAGAGGGGAGGAACTGTTTGAAGTTTTTGGCAACTTTAAAAGTTTCTAAATACGGTTCGGAATTATGTTTAGAGATTCCCGTGGAACTGGCTTACGAATTTCGATTGTTACTGGTTGAATGTCGGATGGTAACATTATCTGTTGAAAGTTAATATCCGCACGAACGGATAATATTATTCCACCACGCGCACAACTAGCAAGTACCGGATTTGATTCGAGAACTTTATAGTTTTTTAGTTTTAAATGTTGGTTTTGTTTTAAGTGGGTTTTTTGAATGCACGAAATAAACAGGTTTGTTAATCGGTGTTATTTTTCTTTTGGCTTTATCGGAATACGAGATTGCAGCGGTTTTTAGAATTTGGTTCGGATTGTTATAATTTTCGTTAGTAGTGTTAGTACGAGGGATAAGAAACGAAACAGGATCGCAGGTTTTGGTTTGGTTATTTTCATTACGAGGTGTGTTAGTGTTGTTATGAACTGTAATGAAAGGAACGGACTCACCGCATCATTGTTTAGGTGGTACGTCCGCCTGATGAAAAACAGATGCGAATAGTATTTCGATTTGTTAAACAATTTAACGACCTATGCTAGTAAATAAATAAAAAAAAAATATTTAATAATGGTCTAACATACGGAGAGAGTCGAAAGAAAATACCGAATTGTTAAAAAATCATCACAGTAGAACGACAGTCTTTTTCACATCGCGGAACTATATCGACCTTTTCTGGTAAAGTAACCAGTTCGTCTTGCAACCGAAAAAAGTTTAATAACAAAGTAACCAAATTGCCTCGAAATTCGGTTTTCCAATTAGTGACATTTACAAAATTCGTAAACTATAATTTCGATTACCGTGTCTCTCCCTCCCATTCGCCGAGAATCCAGGATGCAATCACCAACGTACACCAACCTGCCAGCAGGGAACACCAACATTCTAGCAGCCGCAGCAGAGTGATACGTAGCATCAATATTATTTCTAATTAATATTTTTTGCGTGTTTTCGTTTATATATTTATTAAATATCTTTGACGGTCGGCTATTCAAGAAAGATAGGTGTAGGAATTAACAAAATTACACATTTTAAAAAATCATAAAACCTTAATATTAGTTATTAAATCTAAACCAATAATTTAAAAAAATAAATAAAAAAAGGATTTAATTAATTTTTTTTCATAACCGTTACATTTCACTTCAAATTAGTCTAAGTCTTCGATTCAAATTAGTATTTTGCTTTACTGTTTTAAATTATTATTAGAAAAGATCTCTGAAATTTATTAAGATATTAAATTAAAATAGTAAAATAAAAATAGAAATTTATTCAAACAAATTTTCTTACATACTAAATAATTATAGTTATTGTTAACTTTCATACGGAATCCTCAGCGCATGAAACCTCATGCTTGACTGAACTTGTTGTATATAGCTTTACATTTTAACGTGTAAGCGTCACCATTTTTCCTCATAAAAAAACATCAAAAATTATCATCCGGCTTATAATAAGTATGTAACAGTAATTCGACACTGTTTAAATTACTGCTCTATTTTTAATCATAGAAATAAAATGATGTTTCAAAATTGTTATTTTACAGGCGCTTTGTAGAAATCAAAAACTGTTCTAGAAATATTGATCCCCATAATAAAACTGTTAACATTGATAATTGCTTAACATTAATGGTAACACGAAATTAACATTAACGTATATATGAAAGTGAAATATTTCATTAAAAATAATAACTTACAAATAAGGAAAAATTCTAGCTGCCGCTATGTCAAAAGGTAGTAGTATACACGTTTAATCGTAAATATAATTCTTTTGAAACTAGAAAGATAAAAGAATCAGAAATGTAGACAATTAGGAGTAAGCTAAATTACTGAAAGTTGAGCTAACTGGTAAATTGCAAAAGCCGAAATCAATTTTTAATGATTAAAACATAAATATATCACAGTTATTTATCGGAACTACTTGTTTTAAAAACAAAAAAATGGAATGAGAAGTTTAAACAATTACGTATATTTAAAATTAATCTGGCGTATTCTCAAATATTTTTTAATAAACCGTTATACAGGAATGATTTTTAATACATAGACAGGTGTAGAGTATTTTTCATTAGTAGATTAAAAATTAATTGTCAAAAATAGGATACGTAAAAATGTTGAAAGTTATCGAACATTAAAAATATAGTACGATCAAGCGCCATCAGTTTTGGAAACCCTTAGTCCAGCGAACAGCGATTATGGTCCGAGCGTCGTTTTCGTTTGTTTTTTTATATTTCATACCTGCAAACTTCCGGTGCGCAATTCGTGTGTGGAGATTAGAGACCTTTTTTTAACCTTCGACTCAGGTAAATAACGGTGCGCAATTCGAGTGTGCCCGTTTGTTGGTATATATTTTCTTATTACTACCTGATGATAATATGTATAAAAGATGTTGCTTTGATCAGGCTATAGTTGAAATTTTTAATATGACTACTTTACCTGAGTGTTATTTACCTGTTGCGCCAATTGAGCGTTGCAATAAATTTTACGTTCCCTCATCGATCATCTTTTATTTTAAATGCAGTTACACCGGCTAATATTATACCCGAATGTGTTTAAATGGCATACATTCACCGAATTATACATAAGGTGCATAACAGTAAACGAATAATTATTACGGATATGCTAAACAAAAAAAAAGCGGTAGTACGATTTCGTGTTGCGTCGAAAATTCCGAAAAAAATCGTTTCCTTAATTGGCGTTGATCGCTTTCTTTTTTTTCAAAATTTCGATGGCGCAGCAGTGAGGCTCGTCCAACCTCTAACCAAACGAAAATCGTAAAAATATTAAACGTTCGGGGGACTAAAATTTTACGGTACATCCGACGAGAATAATTTTTTGCATAAGGTCGCATAAAAATTTCGCGGAATCCTTAGACGCTTCACTAAACGCACCTGTCTTTCGATGATATTTTAGAAAACAATTAAATTAGGAGATTTTTCTCTTTGTGCTATCGAATTTTTGGTGTTTTTTTTTTCTTTGTTTTTTTTCGAAGATTTTTTTACCACTTTACAGTCGTAATCCGAAATTTTTTTTATTATATAAATTAAAGTTTTTTTTTCGTATAATATTTTTTACATCAATTTTGAATCCAGTTACTCCGATTATGCTGTAGAATATCGTGTTTTCTCCCGTCGACATTAAATTCACCGCATTTTTGTATTAGACGCTTTGCTGCTCGCGGTATATGGGGAATCTTAAGTTTCTTTGCAATAGCTAACGGTGCGTTTGTTGAGCGTACGAGCCAGTGCCAGCAATGACATAATTTCACTATAACAGTAAAGAAACAGATAACACGTTGAAGGGAAAATTGTTACATCATTTAAATGGAGGGAGCAACGCGAGGAAGAAATGAGAAACAAAAAGGAAACGAAGACAATAGAATGTGTTCAAAACGAAAGGGAATAATGGAGACGACAACAGAGCGTCGAAGTGAAAGAAACGGAAGGAAACTGGGGATTGAATAGACAGTTGAAATGAATAATTGTCAAAAAAAGGGCCGAGATGGGAAATTTTTGACATAACAAGGTTGGATTTTTTTGAAAAAGAAGGAAAGAAGGAGCAACCCGAGTCAAACAGTCGTCTCATTACCGAGGATGCGCTGAAATAGCCAGAAACCCATATGAAATATCAGTGCGAATCGCATAGAATGAATGCGAACAGGTGAAATACGAAGAATAATAAAGTCACAGAAACGATCCGGAAGGGGGAGAACAAATGTCACAGTCATTGAGTCAGAAATAAACTAAAAATTGTAAGAAAAACAATTAGAAGAAGCGAAGACAACGTTAAGTAGTCATTAACTCGGCCGCAAATATGGAACAAAAAGCGGAAAACAAAAAAATTCGGAAAAGTTAAAATCTGGAAAAATGAAAAAAAAAACAAGCCCCCTTGAACCATCAGTGAAAGTTGTTATATTATGCAGTGTTTATCATTTCGAAATTTGTTGGCTGATTTTTTATATATTTTACAATTGCTATATATATATATACAGTGAGCAAAAAAAGTATGTAGACATTCGTGATAGAAGAAAAAATGAGGAATAAAAGAGTGAAAACGAAAATCATTTAATGCTACTTTGTATATAAATAGAAAAAGGAAACATTTGCAAATACTTAGTGTACGAAAACAAAATAAAAAGAAAACAATTACAGCTGTGGTAAAGGTAAACAATTAAAAATCAAAAGTTGCACGCAAATAAAGTATGTAGACATTTGAGTGTAAGAGGTTTTCCCCACGTATGGGTCATACGCGTAAGAAGATAAGAGATGAGTAATGCATGAGTAATGCATCACAGTGCATGGCTACTACTTACAGTATATCACGACCAAACTAGCCGCATTGAGAATCGTATTCAAATGAGTGCGCCAAGATGAGTCAAAATTTGCGAAAGACCCCGTTCAAGCTACGCCGTTTAGTGATTTCGAAGTACGCCGAGGGTATGTCGAGCGATCGAATTGCGGACATGTTGGAAATGAAGCGAAGTACGGTTTATCGAATTATTTGGTGCTTTAAATATGAAGGTAGAGTCGCAAGAAAGGCCCGTGCTGGTCGACCCGAAAAATTGTCTGTGCAGGATAAGCGCTTTATCATTCGCACAGCTACACGGAATCCGAAAGTAAGTGCACCACAGATATGTCGTGAGATTGTCGATCGATCTGGTATGGAAGTCGCAGCGCAAACTGTTGGAAATACACTGAGGAAAGCTGGTTAAAAATCTCGAATCGCTCGTAGCAAACCCTTCATAAGTCCCGTCAATAGAAAAAAACGTATAGCCTTCGCGGAAAAATATATTTCAGCCGATGAATCGTTCTGGAAGACAATTTTGTTCAGTGATGAATCGAAATTCAATTTGTTTGGTCACGACGGTAAACAGATAGTATGGCGGAGGCCTAGGGCAGAATTGCAGGAGAAAAACATGAATTGTACAATCAAACACAGAGGTGGAAATGTTATGGTCTGGGGGTGTGTGGCGGCCGCAGGAGTAGGGGCGTTGGAATTTATCGATACAACGATGAACACAGACCACTATATTACGATTTTGAAAAAAAATCTCCACGCAAGTGCCGACAAACTCGGAATTTTAGAATCTTACCGTTTTTATCAAAACAACGACCCGAAGCATAGGGCTTATGCAACCCGTGACTGGCTACTCTATAACTGCGGCAGAGTGTTGGAAACGCCTCCACAATCCCCCGAACTTAACCTGATAGTACATGTTTGGGATTATATAGACCGTCGAATTCGTCAGCGCCCAGTTTCCAACCGAGATGAGATGAAAAAACGGCTACTTGAGGAATGGTAGAATATTTCATCCAGTTACCTCCAGACTTTAGTCAATCGATGCTCCGGCGGTTAGAAGCTGTTATTAGAGCCAAAGGTACTCACACCAAGTACTAGGCAAAGCTAATTTTTCAGTTTTTTTCGTCATTTTAAACACTTTTTTTCAAAAGTCTATATACTTTATTTGCGTGCAACTTTTGATTTTTAATTTTTTTCTTTTTATTTTGTTTTCGTACGCTAAGTATTTGCGAATGTTTCCTTTTTCTCTTTATAACAAAGTAGCATTAAATGACTTTCGTTTTCACTCTTTTATTCCTCATTTTTTTTTCTATCACGAATGTCTACATACTTTTTTTGCTCACTGTATATATTTCCATGTTCACGTATTATTAAAATTCTTATAAAGAATATACAGAAATTGTATTAACGATATTACCTTATACAAAAATTAAATAAACTAATTCTGAATACAATGGGGTAAATATATTTGGAGAATTTATACCGATAATTTATATAAATAACAGGTCGTCTGTCCGTCCCGAGCCCGTTAAATTAAGTTAATGGAACCCAAACAAAATTTTTGTTTTACAGTGTTAATAATAATTAGTATACATAAATTTAATATTAATATAGTTGCACATGTACTTTAGACGGTGTGATTTATTTCGGAGAGCGCAAAACTACTGAACATATTTTATTAAATAGCTTAGTTACTAATTGACTAATATTGCTAAAATCTGTATTACTAGCAGCCGGAAAGGATATGCTTAATATTATCAGGAAAGTTACACGTCACATAGTTAAGTGTGCAATTTGATGTTTACATAGATAATCTTTAAATAGGCCGTGTCGAGTAAGAAATTGGACATTAAAAAAATTCGGCCTAAATATAATATATTATGTAGTCTATCGAATTTTGAAAGTGTATTTTAGTTTGAGTAATATTTGAAATCTACAATCATTTCCAGAACGAATTGCATATGTACGTACAACAATTATTGTTTATTTAATGGTATGAAATTGCGAATCAATCGACAGATTATTCAGTTTTACAAGCCAGTAACATTTGATTGGGAATAAAATATTTTACCTCTACCCTTACATTCGCCCCACTGTGCATGAAATTTATTATTATAACACTTATCTAATATTATAAGTTTTTAAACTGTTTGAAACGATTCTTGTTCGTGTATGAAGTAAGGTTGTTGATACTGTACTTTAGTGAATTCATGATTTTTAATATTATTTTTTATTAAAAGTATGTTAATATGTTTCCGTATTATTTCGTAAGTTAATGGCTTAATACCTGCAATGGCAGTGATTGCCATGTAGCTCTGATAGTTCTATAAGCTTTAATTATTTTTATTGCAATAGTTCCCTGAACACTTTTTAATTTACTTTGAAATCTCTTAATTTTTGACATATCTATATATATACATATATAAAAATCCCGTGTCTTTATGTTTGTGCAGGATAAACTCGGAATTTACTTAACCGGTTTTTATAAAATTTTGAAAGTACATGCAATTTGGTCCAACTCTTAAGAGATAGCATACTTTTTGTTTTAATTATTTACATAAATATTTATTATATTAAATAATTTAATCGATCAATTTAAAAAAAAAAAATTTAATTGTTGGCTATTACTTTTTGCTTTAATTATTTATATAAATATTTGTTATATTAAATAATTTAATCAATCAATTAAAAAAAACAAATTTGACAATTTTATTATTTTTTGAGCACCGACTACTTTTCGTGGCGACTTTTGTGTATCGTGCGATGTTAATCGAAATGCAACTATGTTTATCGCTGGCGCATGGCGTTATTAATTTTTTCGCTGTTGTTTAGAATAAAGTTCGTGTTATATGTAATTATGAATGTAGAATTAATATATGTGTTGATGATGCAATAGTTCCCCATTATGTGAAATACATAGATAGGGATGGTGCATCTTTGTTTTCGTCTCTATCTTATTTATTATATAATAATGAATTATTAGGAGTAGAAGAAAATGTATCGTACAATATGTTTGTAAAAACTGGAATAGATTTAAGCAATATACTATTGGACTTAATGGGGAACATATAGAAATAAAATAGAGTATTTAACTGATATGTCAAATATTCGAATTTTTAGGCCAAAACCGCCGTATAAATTTTTTAAATTAACCGTTTAACTTTTTTTTTAATAATTTGCTACCAGAAATATAAAAATCTTTACTCAACACTGTTATTTTGATTTTATGATAATTAATTAATTATAATAAAACGCTCGAGACAGAGTGGTTGAAAGAGATATGAGTGAAGATGTTCTCTTAAACGTGTAATTATGGGAGATCACCGTGTGAATATAACTTGATTTCTTCAAAACGATGGCTGTGTGTGTTGTTTAGTTGAGCAAAACTTTTTGTTAGATTACGACGGACAGGTTATAGAAAAATCGCCAATCTTCAGCTAAACGTGAAACATGAAAACTATTTTTTGTTAGACGGTGATAAACATCTTTCACCCAAAAGAGAGAGAAAGAATCTTTACGTAAATACAATTCCAGATAAAACAAAAAATTTTTAATGAATTTCCAAGTACAGATTTAAACGGGCATTAATATACGGGCGAAGCCGTGGGGCAAGCTAGTATATATATATATATATATATATATATATATATATATATATATATATATGTTACAACACTACCATACAGTATGTGTCAAGCATATTATGCTTTTATATAATGTTATTCCTTTCTTGTAATTTATTTGGTTATTATTATTATTATTATTATTATATAATTTGTTAAATGCAATTAAAAATTTATTTATTTTTTTACTGATATAGTGAAAATGATTATAAAATTTCAAGTTATTGTCTATTACTACACCTAAGTACCTGGTTTGACTAACCGTAACAACAAGGGTTATAGGGAAAATAAAATTTATAAGGTGTATAGGCTTAATAGTTTATTAAAGAAAAATAAAATATGAATTAAAACATAATTTTCGTGGGTTTCTATCAAATTGTTCTACTACTTTATTAAAAAAAAAAGTCTTCCAAATTGTCCGTTATTGTGCGCCTATGAATACTCATCATGGCCAGTTGATTAAAAAGTTTCAAGACTCCAGGAGGGCAGCTGCCCTTTGCCACCTGCCGCCCCACTGGCGACGCCCATGCGTAACAATATTTAATCCGTATTGCATCATCGAATTGAATCTCATTTATCCTTCAAGTTTTTTGTTAAACAACATGTAATTTGACTTCGATTCTCGTTAATATTTAAATTAAATCGATCTAACCATTTCGTGATTTCTAGTGTAAACCTGGTGAAATTTATTTTCCGATATATTTTCATCGCCAGCAGCTATATTACTGTTTGCAATATCATCTACGAAAGTGAAAATGTTTAAAAAACAAAAGTGCAGTTGAATATAGAAAGTAGATTAATAATTATACGTAAATCAAATGAAATAGTTAATATAAGCGCAAACCAAATATTAGATAAACGATTATTTATTGTTCGATAAAACATTGTTCAGAATTACACTTTTTTTAAATTAATTACAGAAAAAGAAAAAAAAAAAAGGAAAAAAAAAGTTTTTTTATAGTATTTTTAAGTATTTTTTTCAAATTTTTCGTTAATTCTAAAATTCAGATTAACAAGAATGTATGCTTTTCAACGAGTCCGTATGAATGAAGGTTGCTTTGTTTTTAACCCTCATCTTAAATCATTTTCGAACAACAGAACTGCTACGTATAAAGTGTGCATATTTATTCCTGCCACTGTACACACAATCCTTGTGCAAAAATTATTTATTCAAGATGAGTAGCGCTGAAATTCGTTTGTTATTTTTCATAAGTGACGCAGATCAGTAAATAGCATGATATTTTTATAGAGCAACGCAATGTTGAGACAGATGTTCCGGCCGATCTTCAAATGTCATTTACTCGCTCTCTTCGAGTTAAAAACAACTCTTTCTTTCTTTTTTTTTTCTTTTTTTCTGTTCACCGTAATAAAAATTTCGACGTCCAACGAATTATTGAAAATACCAATATGAGTTTTAAAAAAATCAAACGAGCGATCGAGAATTCGCAATCATCAACCGCATCATTCAAAATAACAAATACGTTTAAAAAAGACATTTTTTTTTTTTTCTTTTTTTTTTTTTGATCCCCAATTCGTAATACGATGAGGTAAATATATTTAGAAAATTTATATAAATAACAGGTCTGTCGTGAGCCCGTCCATTTAAGTTTATGGAACCCTGACAGACTGTTTTACAATGTTAATAATAATTAGTATTCCTTAAATATTAATATTATTACAGAGGTGTACATGTACTTTACACGGTGATTTGATTTATTTCGGCTATCGTAAAACTACTGAACATATTTTAAATAGCTTAGTGGCACTAATTGATCAGGGCTAATATTGCTAAAATCTGTATTACTAACAGCCGGAAAGGATATGTGCTTCATATTATTAATAAAGAATTTCACGTTACACGGTGTTATTTGAGTGTACAATTTTCATGTTTATGTAAATAATCTTTAAATAGACCGTGTCCAGTAAGAAATTGTAGATTAAAAAAAATTTGGCGTAAAAACTTTATTATGTAGTCTATCATCTATGGTTGGAACAAATTTTTTTTTTAGCTATACCGTTATTATATTCGTCCCACTGCGCCTGAAATTTGTTATTATAATATTTATCTAATATATAAGTATTTAAACTGTTAAGGCGTTAACAACGAGGTTTGTTCGTGTATGAAGTAAGGTTGATGATACTGCACGTTATGGAATTCATAATATTATTTTTTATTAAAAGTATGTTAATATGTTTCTGTATTTCGTAAGTTAATAGAGTTTAATACCTGCAATGACAGCGCTTGCCATGTAGCTGGTAGTTCTATAAGCTTTAATCATTTTTTGTTGCAATAGTTCTCTGAAAACTTTTTAATATATTTTGAAATCGTTTAACTTTTATAATGTCTATATATATATATATATATATGTATATATTACACTACCATAAAGTATGTTAGGCAATATTACGCTTTTATATAAGGTTAGTCCCTTCTTGTAATTTATTTGGTTATTATTATTATTATTATTATATAATTTGTTAAATATAATTAAAAATGTATTTATTTTTTTAGTGATACAGTGAAAATGATTATAAAATTAAAAGTTATTGTCTATTATTATATCTAAGAGTATTCGGTTTGACTAACCATGCTAATATTTAATCCGTATTGGAGCAAATTTAATCTTTTATCCTTTAAGTTTTTGTTAAACAACATGTAAGTTGACTTCGATTCTCGTTAATATTTAGAATTAAATTATTCAAACCATTTCGCGATTTCTGTATAAACCTAGTAAACTTTATTTTCCAATACATTTTCATTCTTATCGGCTAATTGCAATATCCGTCTACGAAAGAAGAAATATTATTCAACGACTGCAGCACGATTACGCGAATAATCGGTATGTCACATAAAATGGTATCATCGATTTTTAATAAGAAGTAACACGGACGTCATATGGAACAACGTTTATCATAGGTGAATACTCGAAATTGATTTGGTATCGGGTCAATGAGATTTCAATCGTTATTTCATGTTTACCCACTCGTGCATTGACTCATCCATCTGCGCATGCCGTAACAGAGGAAGATAGAAACACTGTCCGAAATATTTATGTTTCATCTTTGACCTAGGGTTGGTTCAGCGTGTCCAGCTTACATTAGACATGCCGTCGATTTATGCGTATATAATATCATTAAAAACCGGTAACGCATTTATGTAATGAAATAAATTTCTTTTCAAATTCCTCTCAATTATCACAGACAGACATCTTGTGCGCACGCGAATAATTTCTGAATATGTAGGTTAATGTTTGTTATATACGCGCAAATACCTTATTATGTAACACGAATCAGAAATGTCCGTTTTTTTTTTTTTTTAAATTCTATTTATAAGCCAATGGCGTAACATCCGAATACTGCTTTATCCATTAGCCATCTATCATCCATCCACGTCATTCAACAGTAGTTGCTTTTTTTGTTTGATTTTTTTTTTTCTTTTTTCCCATATTCTTCCCGGAATATAAAACTGAAAGTAGTTGAAATTTTTCCGAAAAATATTAGCGTTACGAGGACTACCTGGTATTAGGCGTAAATAGAATCTCACTTCATACTCATGGTCGATCACTGATTTTGGTCAGTACTGAAAAATTATTTTCAAACTACAAACAGGCCCGGAACTACGGAAAAATAGGGGCCCTTTTCGGAAGTGACAAGATTATCAGTTTTATAGAATAACTAAATTTTCTTTAATTTAATTTAATTATATTATTTCGAATTCACGAATTAACATATAATTATTAATGTAAACAAAACTAAATATATAGACAATGGGTAAAATTTTCGATGCCAAAAAAAAAAAAAAAATATACACATATACATATATATATGTATATATATATATATATCATTTTAAACAAAGGAATTTTTCAGAAAATTTCAACCAAAGATTTGCATAAGAAGATAGTGTGGGTGCGTGTGTTGCGCGTGTACACACGCATACACGTATTCATACAGACATTTGTTAAAAACGTAGAATCCGACTCGCGTTATACCTTAAAACAACAAATTTCTGGTACATTTAATGGAACTCGAAATTTTACTATTACGAAGCTTCCTCCTCTAGGAGGAAATAAAAACGGATACAAAATTGTTAATAAATAAATGTATTAAAAAATGTACTTGCTCCTGTACAGTTAATTCTATTTATTTAAAAAAAAAAAAAGTTGATGAATATGACAAATGATAGAATAATTTTTCATTACATGTCGGAAGTGGGTGTCACTTGGGAGCCCTTTTATAACACGGGACCCGGGATTGCAGAAGCCCCGTAAATCCGGGCCTAACTACGAAATACGATAACACTAATAAGTCACTCTCGCAGCGGGAATCATTTGACCGTCAAATATGACAAATAAAACTGATTTAAATTAATAAACATAAAATGAAATCAATATTAAATTGTACAATTATCAAATTAGATTTACTGTACGCCCAGGCTCCCTGAAATTTTGAAATATCAGTAAGAAAAATTTTGCGAAAGGTTTCTGGTAAAACTGTAGAAGTTACTTTTGTTTCATTTCAGTTTTCATTAATTCATCTAGTTTACTTTACTACACGTATGCATGAAAGAGTTCTCAGACGCCAAACTTATTCGAATTTCAGAGATTTCGATAAATATCCGTGTATTACTTCTTATTGCACTGTTTTTGTGTTTATTAGCGATAGTTCTTTTTAAAATCGATATAATTAATATATGAAAAAAAAGGTACTTATTTCTGTTCATCGTTCGAAAAATATTGTCATTGAACGAAACTTCAATTGTGCTCCCGGAGTCCGAAAGTGGGATACTGAAAACGTTGGCGAGAATAATTAGATGAAAGTTCTGGTAGGGACAAAAGAAGACCGTGCTGGATTCTGATCAACATGAGTACGTTGTAGATAGTTACGTTCTTAGAATTCTTTATTATAAGCGGAGAAATTCACGCATGTTTTTATTCAGCGATAGAAAATAAATGGAGATGCGAATGAAAACGGTGAATATTTCCCGGCATATCGGTTGATAGTTTCACCGCTGGGGAGAGATCGGATGTGATCGAGAAATTCAAATAAAGAATACGACGATTTTGGAGAGATCATAAAAATAAAACTGCACAGATACAGGTTGTAGGGAGATATGTTAGAGCTCCGATGGGAAATGAAGATGATCAGTGTACGTAGAACTGAAATTCTATTTCGTGCCAAAATAGCAGTGTATATTTGTCGGTTAATTTCGGAAGAAAAAGTAAACACATCGATCTCGCAAGTCGCACCATTACCGGGACAATAATCGGAAATTATTAAATTCTGCATTTAACCGAACTGCTGCATACAATTTGATTTACTAATGGTTTTTTGGCCTCAGCACTAGTTTAAACTTTCGAGAAAATGGCTTCAAACATATTAATCTTGTTTTTTTATAATTGAACTATTTAACACGAACTTAATTTTATGTTTAAATCGGTTCTACTTGACAATTCAAGATATTTCACTGTTAATTTTTATTTACGGTACGCATCTGTAAAGGATTCCGACTTTTAGTTGTGTCTCGTATTTCGAATCGGAAAATAATTTTTCAGTCACAAAGAAAGACATAAAAAAAAAAAAAAAATGACAAAAACAAACCACTTTGAAAGATGCATATACTATGGGGAAAACGAAATAAATCCGCCCTTAAAAATATTTAGGGGGCAGATCAATAACAATCGTTATTATATATTCATGTTGAAAGCGAAAACAAACGAGATACTTACAGGTAACAAAAATTATATAATCCGTTTTCAAATAGTAACGAGAACATCCGGTAAAGTTTATTGTTTACAAAAATTCCCTTTATTTAAATTATTAAAATTTCTTTCGCTGATTGTTGCAGTGCACGCCCAAAAGTGCGCGACGAAGCTTTTATAACATTATTCTTCTGTTGTGCGGCTGACCTGGTATCATCATTCGATTATGACGCGAGAAGGATTTTAAGAAGTATTTAAAATTAAAAACTTTGAAACCGTTTTTCATTCGTCGCTAGAATGATTTCGGTTTAACGTTTTAATTTGGAGTAATTTGTGAAACATTTGCAAAACCGCGGCTAATATTCAAAAATAAATCTTTACATTAGTACAAAAAAAAAAAAACAAACAAAAAACAAACACATCGCATACAACGAATTTGTTTCAAAATTTGTTTACATATAATGTATATATTATTAATGGTGCCATCACGGGGGGAATCCTGCAAGGTAACCTTTTTTGCATCCCGCTTATAAAAAACATTCCATTTTACGAAGAATATCAATTGAAACCAACTCTTCTATACGAATGACGTTTGGGGGTCTGTCTCCCCATAACGAAATCCGAAGCACCATGTTTTATACAAGTAATGTATACAGATACTTAAGTAAAATATTCAAGTTTTTAATTTACAAAATTTTAAACCCTACTCTGATGCGTGTATATATGTACATACTCCCCCGGTTATACATGCTTTGTAAAAAGTTTATTCTTTCTTCACTAAACTCATCAGCCCATCGCTGCAAAATTATGTTGCATTCCAGTTTACACTGTGGAGTTGTATTTGAAAAAGCTTTTTTTAATTCCATGAGTGCCCTTCAATTTGCTTCCTTCTGAACACTCATCCGATTCTAACGTTCTTCGCATATATTTTACATCCATTTTCTTCTTTCTCGCTACTTCGTCTGTGTGTTGATTTTCTGTAGGTTTCTCACAATCAGTCGTATGGGCATTAAGGGTAGTGAAATGGCAGAATTTTAGCTCGGTTTCTCTTACTCCTTTTTTAAAAAGGTGCATAATCTAATCTCACGCATCTGCGAAAAGAGTTCCGTCCTAGATTCTAATATCGCGTATATTCATACTTTATAATATATTGTCATAAGGATTTTCTGTCTATCTGTTCAGTCTAATCTTCCTTTCTAATTCCCCTAATTCCCGTTCAAGTTTCCTGTTTTCATTTCTATTATTCACACGCGTTTTGACTGTTCTCCATTTCCGTCCTCTTGTTTTCTCTCCTCATCTTCATCTAAATGAAACAATGTGTTGTCTGTGTAATGCTGAGTATATCTCCTTTGAATGTTTACTGCTCTATATGTTGAGCGTTAATTTCTGAACATCTGCTGGAACTCCAGTTTCGCATTATTCTGTGTTTCCCCTCTCCAACCACCGTCCTTGCTGTTAATAATTGACCGATTCTTTAACTGACTGCTCTCTTTACGTTTTTTTTTTTTTATTTCTGAATGTAGAGGAGGTTCCTGGCTGACATAGCGGACAAAAAAAAAAAAAACAAAAACAAAAAAAAACAGAAAAAGAAGCACTTACAATAGGTTGCTTTAGTTACCGCTTTCAATACCGAGGCCGATTTTTAAAGTTCGGATTTAATCGACCTTTAAGTTTGGAAAATTACTTTCAACATTTTTATATATCGGAATATTTTCGTTTGTTCATCTGTTCGACGGATGACAAAATATATTTATTACTATTATCATTAAATTAAATTAAATTAAATTGTAGCAATTAAGCCTAGCGGTACGGTAGAAGAAGAAGGTTAAATCTAGAAACATTTACGTGCGGTCTGTCAAGTGAAAAAAGTCCGTTCGAGTTTCGTTGCCGAGTATCATTCTCAAAATAATGTATTAGCAGCAAGGCGCCTATTTCAATATTCTCGAAAAGAATCATATTGCCACCCTCACCTGTTATTATTTCTCCCTCCCCGAAAGCAAGTAACCTCGTTTTTTTTCCATCTCTGTACATGTTCATCTGCTTTTTTTTTTCCAACCTGTTCTGATCCAGATGAACCACGCGGTGATAACTGGATGACTGTTATATCTGATACACGATGGACTGAAGGTTAATCTGAGGTCCCATGATTTCATGACGTCATCACGTTTATACGAACGGATTTCTTTCGTTTAACAGACTATACTTTTGCAGACTTCAAAAAACGGCGAGGTGTGGGTTCATCGCATATGTTTCTTTTTTTTTTTTGTTAAGTTTTTTTGACGCACAACTTTTACCTACTTAGAGCGATTTTAATGATTCTTTAGTCATTCGAAAGTGTACCATTCAGGGATGCCACTATGCGAGTACCGATGAAATTCGGTGAATATCAAAAAAAAAGACGTGGAAAAATGTGTTCCTTTTAGATAATTTGTTGCTAGTATGACAGACGCTATTAACTTAAAACGTTATATATTAAGTATGGAAACGTAATTTAAATAAATTAAAGTATTATCATCATGATGGAATCAAGACAAAAAGAGAATTGAAAGTTATGCGTTTGTCGCGTTTGTTCGTTTTTTGTGTTTATTCGCGCATATAGCCGATGTGTTAAATGATTCATCGTAAGCAATGTTGTGGACACGGAAATTATTTATGATGAACGAGACGATCACTGTGAAAGTTTTAAACATTTAATAGGGTCTAACGATTCTTTATTCATTCGAAAGTGTAACAGTCAGCATACTGAGCAGTCGTTAAAAAAAAAAGGGGGAAATATGTGGCTCATTTAGATGATCTTTTTCTCATTAATCTAACATAAATAAACTATTATCGATATTAAACGTGAAAACGTAATTTAAGAAAAATTAATGTATCCAATGTTAATTACTGCAGATAAATATTCGAAAAAAAAAAACACAAATTTTAAGTCGAAAAAACTTATCACTTTTAAAGAAGTTGATTTTAGCAACGCGAAGATTCAAGTGTTACGCTAAAAAGGGCGAAATGAAATGTTTTTTTAAAAAAAAAAAAAAAAGTACCGATACTTACAGATTCACTGTAAAAATGTAATAAATACGCATCGAAAAGTAAAAAATAAAATTATTCGATAATAAAAATTTAGGTAAAAATGAATTACGAAGTGAAAAATAACTGATCGATAATAAAAATATATTACAAAGCGAAAAACGACTATTCGATAATAAAAAATTCGGTGAAAGTACACTAAAAAGTAAAAAACAATTACTCAAAAGAAATCACTATATGTATTTGAAAGCGATATATACCTTAAGCAGATTGTGATATCTTAATTAGAGTTTACACCACCGAATTCGGATTGCATCAATAATTTAAAAAAACCGCATTACATTCTATTTTCAATACCGGAATTGTACCGGTCGTATAAGTTATACTCATTAAATTATTTCCAGCTATTCTTAACTTGGTATCGTGCTAATATTGTATAAGGATTATTATCAAGGTATATTTCGATGTAAAATATATTATCTTCTTACCAAATTTACTGCTTTTTTATGCGTTTTTATTAAATTTTTATTTTCGAATAACCATTTTCTTCTTTCTAACGCATTTTTATTAAATTTTCATCGTAAATCTTCAAGTATCGGTATTTTTTTAACGAAAAAAAGCACAAAACAAAAAAAAAAAAAAACATTTTATTTATAATCCGCAGACCGGATTATTATTCAGAAAGTTTTTAATTTCAAAGTTTTCCCGGAGATTAAAATTCAAAGTAAGCTTTCACGGTCGGAAAACTTCTATTCTTGGAACCGGTGTTAACCTACATTTCTTTTGCTAACGTACATACGCATAGAAGTTTAAATGATTTCTTGATTTGGAAAATATTAAAACTGAATAATTTCGTCGGTATCTGGAGACTTTTTTCCAATAAAAGCGCGCCTATTGAAACGAACTGTTAGCGGTATGTTTAGTTATTCGGTTTCTTACAATTGTATAATAGATTTCCGCATATTCAATAACAAAACTGTTGAAATTTTGTGTTTCAAAATTTTTCATCGGCAAAACCTGACTCTAAAAGGTAAAATAAAATTATTTCTAAAAGTTATAACATTTCTGGCGCCAAATTATTTTCACACGCGAACGAACATGCTGCAGCGTAACGTTTGCTAGTTCAAATTCCGTAAAACTGATTGGTATTTAAATTATTTCGCTCGACATCTAAAGTTCGTATTGTTCATTTTGCGCGGACTCGATTACCGGAGGTTTTTTTTCGTTTTCTTTCTTCAGGGGCCTTAGAAACAATTAGGAGAGAAAAAGTCGATTGTATCCCAATACAATATCAAATATCGCTAATAAAAAGCAATCAATATACATACATATATATATTCCTATATATACATATCATCATCATCGTCATATAGCATACTTGTGGCCGAATTTAGCTGCCGTCTCTATTTGTGCTTATGTCTGTTATGGGATATAAGTCCTATTTTGTGAGACGTTGCGAAGCTGCATAAAGAACATCTGAGAATTGCTTGTTGTGTGCCATCGTTATCCGTTGTTTTCTGCTGTGTCCTTCTTTTTCTTTTGGTACATTTACACTCTTACTTTACTTTTTGGACCGTCTCGATCCATTCCTTACGATCCAAGATTAAGTTTTCACGGCTGCGATTTGTTGGTATAGTTCCGGCTTTTTAAAATCTTCAGCAACAACGTCTTTGTAACGTAATTGAGGGCGACCCGGAGGACTCTTTCCATTTTTTAGTACGCCATACATTATCTATCCGATTCTCATTCATACGGATAACATGTCTTGTCCATTTAGTTCGTTTTTCAGCTAAAAGTTGTCTTATTGATGCAGATGATGCCAAATTTAATACATATTCCTTTGAAAGTCCATCCTTCCATGAGACTCGTAGGATTTTCCGAAGGAATTTTAAGTGCAACGTTTCCAGCCATTTTTCTTGTTTTCGGTCATGTCTCGCTTCTATATAGCATTATTGGAATCAGCATTTTAGATATCATACATATATATATATATATATATATATAAACTCGTCCATTTTGGCCTCGCAAGGGGCTGTGCCCCTTGACCCCTCTTGTTTTTATTTTCGTCTGTTTCTCTTTTATACTTTATATAAAATTATCAAAATTTACAATGTAATTCTTACTGGCGTCAACACAAAAAAAATAGCATAATCACAAAAATTCTATGCTAACATTTAACTTTCATTATATAAAATTAAGACATTTTATCGTTACATATTTCGTTACATAAAATTGGGACATTTTTTAAATAACAATAACAAAAACCCTATAAAATATAACCAACATTTCATAAAATTTGGACATTTTTTCTAATGGGTGGTAGCCTAAGAATTACGTCGTAATTAATATATATATATATATATTAATTACAACGTAATCCATTAGATAAAATGTCCCAATTTTTTGTAACGTTTGTAATATGTTAATTTTTACCGAATTTCAAAAAAAAAGGAAGTTATACGTTCGTCGCGTAGGCTTTTTTTTATTTTTTCATGTTTGTTCGCGTATAACTCACATCTATATAGACCGATTTTACTGATTCTTTGTCCATTAGAAAGAGTACCGTTCAACTTAAATACCATGTGAATGAAAATCGGTTAACATAAATTGAGTGTATTCGTCAAAAAACCGTGAAAAAATGTAATTTTCCCTTTGGATAATTCTTTTTTCTTATTATTTTTTATTAGTATAACAGAGGCGGTTGACTTAAAATACTATCAAACGCTTCAAACTTTTTTCTACACCTGTCGTTTTCAAACTCCAAAAGTCGCATAAATGTGGCAAATTCATTGCTACTGCACAGTTCGTTGTCCCATTTTCATTTCCGCAATCCACGTTTGCGTTCGGTGGCGGTTTTCGTCTTTGGAAACATGATGAATAGACTTCTTATTACTGTGCAGATTGATGAAGAAGCAGTCCTCTCATGGGGACAAGCATGTAAAAACTATATTTCTAATTTATTAATACCATGGGGAAACGCTAAAAAAGTATTATTTACATGTGTTGTAATGTGTTAAGTTGTTTAGATAGTTTAATAAAATTTGTGGTATAAATTAATGGCTGTATTTTTTTTTATTTTTATTACGTAAAATTGGGACATTTTTTCGTTATAAAATCTAATGGGGGCCGGCCTAAGAATTACCTTGTAAATTTTGATCATTTTATACAAAGTATAGAAGAGAAAGCGATAGAAATGTAAGCAAGAGGCGCCAAGGGACATGGCCAAAATTACCGAGTTTATATATATATATATATATATATATATATATATTTTTGTATGTAGCAGGATGAAGAATGGTCAATAAAGGGGCAGGATATAAGAAGATGCGAAAAGTGTCTCGGCAAATTGGAGTAAAAATGAACTCTTAATAAAAACGTGATAATAACTGTTATAGGCAAGTTCATCATTTGATTGTAGTGCGAGAGGAGAAAGATAATAGAGTAAAACGGAGGCGAATGACGGAGGCAGCAGCATTAGCAGGAAGACACTAGGTCGAACAGATGAAAAATGAATAATTATTAACAAAAACGGAGAAGAGTGTATACATCCGACACCAAAATCTGAGGTGAAAGTTGCCCAACAGAACGCACGAGTGTTCAAGGGAAAGCTATTACTTTAAAATTATTGTTTTATTCGGATTAGCCGGGCTGTTTTTACGGTATGAAATGTATGCATTCGAATCGTCACGAAGAACAGAAAAAAAAAAAAAAATGTTTGTGAGATAAGGCAAATAATTACAAATAACAAAAATGAAATAAATGTAGATACGCTTAAAACATTTTCTTTTTTCAAGAGTATATTCCCCATCTACAGCTGGAAAAGACAGATGTTCGTTAGTATGTACTATCATGTGAATTCGATGTTTATTATTTACGTTCGTAATTAAATCTAAGATTAACGTAATGTCGACGTTTTATTAATCGCCTGGAAATTGAAGAGTAACATTTTGTTTCTGAATCTGCCTTTTTGATTAGATTACTTCAGAGTTCAGCCTTTTTTTCCTTCTAATTTGTTTTCGACTGCATTATTAAATTATTATCCGCTTTTTAATGAAACGAAAATGTTTAAAGATTTTGATAATATTCAGCATCGTGACGACCGTTTATAATGGCCGGACTCAAAAGGAGTGATCAATAGAAGATGAACAACCGATAAGAGATGCTCTTCGGAAATCCGAAGATGGGAAATCTTCAAGAATGAAGATAAAGAATAGTGAAACAAATCTGAAATAAAAAAATTTAAAAAAAAAAACGAAGTTTCTTCAAACGAAAGATTGACCCCGGTGATGACAATGACTCCGGATCGAAATTCTCAACAGCTGCCCTAACGCAATATGCACGTCAGGTACGATGAAATATGGTCCTCCGGTTAGTGCTCGCGGACGTAATTAATCGGCTTATTTGTTTCTAAAGATGGACTTTGTTAAAGATAACACGTTCAGAACGCCACGATTCTAATAGTGTCGTAATGACGAGTTAATGACGAGTTAACGACGAGTCGGTAATTATATAAAAAAAAAAAAAAATGGAAAGGGATTCTATAATCCGATTTTAACCTAAATAGTCGTGTACTACATTTAACAGCAATGGTATTAAAATATGCGCGGATTAAACCGTCATCTTCCTGGAGGGAAAAAAATAAGATATATGCATATTTACGGAGAAAGCTCGAATTATTTATGTCTAGAATTGGCAGATCATTGTGCCAAGACCTTTGACGGTTAACAAGGAATATCATCGTCCTTGCTCAGCGTATTGCTTAAAATCTCCTCCCAGATTAGACGGACTAATCATCGCGAACATTCTCTGACAGCGATCGGCATTGATCCCGCGGGGATATCTTCGTGCATTTTCGGTGGCCACGCACGCATCGTCGGCAATGAATAGCGGCGAGCCGAACATGGCGGAGGTGCACGGTAACGAGGTAGGTCTGAGGGAGCGCCGGCTTTGGCGGTGCAATAAATTTTCACACGATTCCCGTTCCTACCTGAATCTATAAGGCGCGAGAGCACTCTTTTCCACTTTCTAGCTGTGTGCCCTTTCATCGTTTTCCTTCTTCGAAAACGCTCTCCTGTTGGCACATCCGGATGTGGTTCGGCCGACTTCTGTGTTCTCTTGCGCAGATGGCGGACGTATTTACATAGTATAAAAACTCTGCGAGGGGTGTGATGGTCATTAGGAGAGGACATAACACCGGCTCACGTTAATTTATGTCCGATACGGAGACAGGCTCGTTTTTAAAAACATAACGCGGAGGACGTCGCGATAGCGAACGAAATTAATACGAAACAGGCAAACGGGGGAATGACATTGCCGGGCCTGGTCGAGGATTATACACGTTTAATGATGGAAATTAATTGTCGAGTAGACGTTGTTCGCAGCAAGGCCTAAACACGGCAACGACGACAGAAAACAAATACACGACGACCAGTAGTCTAGATACTCTTCACGCAGACCACCCGGATCTGTTTGGAAACGAAAAATTTTAAAATAAGACGTGCGCTCATCAACGAAAAGAATTAACGTTAATTAAAATAAATTAATCGCCCGCCAACTGTTAGCGCGCTGAAAATTTATACGGTGAGCATTCTTTCACCGGATGATGATGATATATCATCACGTTTCACGGCGAAATTTATTTTTCCGATAATTTCGCACCTAGCGATATCTTTTATCCGATCGAAGTCGCGACAAACAATCGAATAAGAAGACTATTTATTTAGTCGGGACAAAGCAGCGAATACGAAAGACTATTTAGTCGGAAACGTGTAAAATCGTCGATATTCGTCTGTTGCCGAATCGAGTCTGTTCCTGCAAGTTCGGGTTTACGCGCTGCCTCGTTAATTTTGTCGGGTCGTTAATTGGACGGTTTAATTATCCGACCGAGTTGTGTACTTTAAATGCGCGACACTCGCCTAAAACAGATCACGCGTAATAATTCGTAATTAGTTTTCGTAACAACTTTTTATATATAATACGCTGTCTCCGGTTTTTAATCTGTTTTTTCTTTTTAATCTGTTTTTTCTTCTTTATCAGATGAGCGCGATTTGTGCAATCTTTCCACTCGCACCTGACTCTACTACCGAAATATATACAGCAGATGTGTGTGACATTCGTATTATATTTTTTCCGATAATGAATTGCAGCGATTACGCAATGTATTTACCTTATAGCGTATCGTCGTTATGTAATATTTGTAATTCGTCGTTAAAGAGACACTTGTATATAAGTGTATCTCTGGCAGATGATAGGTGGAGAGAGTTTAAAATGTACGATGATGATCGGAAAAAATCGTCTGCCTACAATGACATAAACAAATTGAGATTCGGGTCGTAAAATGAGAGATTACATAGAAGTTAGCATTTCGGCAATGCGTGTCTCTGGTGTCTTCTCGGCATTCTTCAGGAAACCGTTCTCGGTTAATAATTGCGCTCAAAACATGAGCACAAAAAACCGCGAAAAAAAAAATTTCAAATTTTACTCTAAATTATAATTTAAACAAATTACGAACACGAATAATTGCACGAAAAACGACATGTTTCAGAGTCGCATAAATTTCCACAGCTTGTTTACAATAATTTATATTAATGCAGAAAATGGACAATTACATATATTTTTCTTTTTTTTTTATATTTATTTATTTATTTATTTATTTATTATTATTTAACGACATATTGACAAAGTATTCACTTGCGTCATCACTGTAAATTATAATTTATTATAAATATTATGTGATTTCAGGAAGTTTAGTAAGGTATGTTGATCTCATTCGCATTATCGGCTAACGTGTATAATTAGCGTTCGAATTATTAGGACAGTCTCTTTTTTCTGACATTTCCGACAATAATCGATTAATATGTCGTGTACCGACAATTGACACTGACATTCTGAGCAAACAGAGAAGCAGTCCGAAATGTTTTGTAAAACATAGTTTAAATCTGGTGTGTTCAATTCCTAATGCGAGCTATTACCACTTGTCCTGTGCGGATTTGGCGGAATTTGCCAGTCTCTGACAGTAGCGGTTTTATAGTTTGGCTGCAAAAAAAAAAAAAAATTCCCGTTCTGCTTATCAGCGATACTTAACTTTTTTGTATAGGCCGGCATTGATGTGTTTTAAGGCGGTATTGTTACGAGTTAGTTGATGGTATATTTCCATGTGTGATGATGTTTAATTCGGCGCAAAGGATTTTGCTTCTTAGGTGGTATCGCCGGTTTTAACCTATCTGATTCCAGGAAGGCAGGGTCAATTATATTTTTGTATGTTGTTTCGCGCGGAAAGAACGATAGCTTGACAAAGTACTTTAGTTCCGACGGTCTGAATCAGTTTCGGCGAGTAAGCTTGCTATAGAGCTGGATCTATAAGACTTCCTAAGATGAGCCACATTGCTGCGTTTTGGATTATGTTCGGCTTTATTAATAATTTCCTTGCAATGTTGTAAAAAATGGATCTATAGTGTCTATTTTTGATACTATTAGACTTTCACACTTTAATGATTAATTTCAAGAAGAAACTTTAACCTATTTTTATATAACGCGAAGAGTTAGAAGCCTTCGCCGAACTAGCGCAGTCGTAGCGAAAACCGTGTAGTCAAAACACCGTCCGATGAGAGAGGACGAAAAAATCGGTTTTGTCGTCAGATAATCTAAAGAACTTCGAGATCGATAATCCAGAGTTTGTTAAAATTTTTTCGCTGCCCGTCAAACCGACCTGAACCAATACTTCAGCTTACGACGTTGGAGAACTCTTTCCAAAAGTAGTAGTATAGGAGAGAGAATGATAACAGAAATGTTTCTGTCGAAAGGCGGTTTTTAAAGTAATTATTAATTTTCCCTAAATTTTAAATAAGTTTCAGCAAAAATCAACGGAACATCTGTTACACAGTGGCGGCGCATTAGCAATTATGTAGGATGGGAAATAATCAAACGTCGAGAATTTGAGAGAAAGTGTCATCAGAAAGAATTTGTTTTACAATTGCACAATACGCGCGATTTTTATCGCAAAACTACGGGTTAAAGATCATGAAGCTGTTAGCTTCGAAACGCGTCAGTGTTCAAAATTGAATATGTTAATTATTATTATTCCGTAAAAAAATTGTATATTCTCCATTGATTCATTTGATAAGTTATATAAATCCGTTCAACAAATTTTAATCCATGAGGTGTTCATTCAGCTGAGATACTCATGGCTATGTTTCAATTACTATGTATTTATGTTATTATTCACCAAATAAATAAATAATAACATTAAGAAGTACTGACTTTATTTCACTTCTTGGACTCTTATATGGTGTTTAAGCGACTGAGGAATTGAAGCGAAATTTGATGAAGTCGTCGCGATAGCCTAGTTTATAGAGATCTTGATTTCGACCCCAGGCGACAGACAACAAAAAATGATTTCAAATAATAATAAAAACCCGACAACAGGTACAAAATGCGTTACCCAAAATTAGGCCAACTTTTTTCACTAATGTCTACATCCAGTATGGCGGATGGACCTAGATATAGAAAAAAAAAAAAAAACAATATTTGACAATCTAGTGGTACTTCACATAATTGCTAAATTTACGTTTATTTTTGATAACAGAATTAAGCAAATTTATTTTCTATAAGATTTCTACGTAATGTCGTAATTATTTTCGTTGTTATTGAACATTGAATTTTTTGTAAATATAGGTTTCGTGTGATATTCAGCTGCTGCCCGTCAGAAATTTCGATTTCATACGGCGATTTAGAATATAAACGATGTCGATGTTGAGACGAAAGTGCTAAATAACGGAACAATTCAATTTCCCGCTAGTTTACCAGCTGAATATAGATGAGCGCTTACAGCAAGTCAACTTGTGATCGAATAGTATTCCTAGATATTTAATTTCATGTACTATTTAGATTACGGTATTTAGCTTAAGTTTTGTATTGGAATCACTTCATTTTTTATTCGATTTAAAACGGCGTATTATAGTATTTAGCTTTATTGTTTACATTTCACTTTTATTGTTCGCATTAATCAAATTAAAAACATTCTCATCGTTTTTTTTATTAACATTTTTTTTTTTTTTTAAAAAAATTAAAAATCCTCAATGATTATTAAAAGCGAGTACAATGTTGTTTCCGGAGCATATTTTATAAGTAAAATTAAAAAACAAAAAATAGAGCGTTGAACGCAAAACTTTGAATTTCGGAACTAATCGTAAGTAGAGAAATATTCGCCGAATGTTTAAGTATGAGCTGAACGATTTTTTACTCGGTAATGATGAGCGAACATGAACGAACCTATATAGAATGTTAAACGTGCACGATGGCCGCGCATGGAGGGGATTTTAGGGGCGATTATTAGCATTCAGTTCGAGGAAGTACACGAGAACGGCACTTTTTTATATTTTTTTTCTGTCATTTGGCATAAAGTTTGCACATTTTCTTCATTATGCGAATTATTATCGTAAAATTCTGCTCACTAGTAGCGTAATAATAAATTTTGCCGGCGAATATTACCGATATCGGATGTATAGTGCGATGACGTCTGGCAAGCCGTTTTCCCCATGTTTGCGGCAATATCTGCGGAGCCTCGGTGTATAATAATTCTCGGAACAGGAGAAATATAACGCTGGAAGAGGAAGCAAAGTGCGCGAATGAAAAAGGAAGCGAATAAAAATGGGAGCTGAAATGATGCCGGATTAACTAGAGAAAGGACATCCGGCGATCTGTATAAATTTCGTCATAAATAATGAAAAGTTGAAAGTTAACGAAATAATTCGAAAAGCATTTCGTAGATTCGCCGCATCTCGACGCATTAAAAATATCATCACATTGCGGTGGGGTGCCGCGCGCACCGTTGAAAATCGGAGTTTTCTGCGAGAAGGAAATCGCTCTGAAAAGTCGCTACGAAGACGACGGTCGCGACTACAGAAAAAATAGGAAAATCGTAAATTGCCGAGAAAAACAGGAAATTACCTCTGGGGCCGCCAGAGGAAATGTGCTAGAAAGCGGATGAAAAGTTTCGGCCGAGAAAATACATAAAACAAACAAAAAATCTACTACAAAACTAATTGTTATTATATAATGACAAAGTTACGTCTGAAATTTTCATTCTGTAACTTTTATTTATGCAATTATATATATATATATATATATATTTAAAAAAAAAATATATATATATATATATACGTGTTATATATTTATATTTGCGCACATTTAAAAATTTTACCCTTAAAATAGCATTCTAAACCGTAATAGCTCGGAAACATTCTGCAAAAATAATACTTGTGTAAATATTTTGGAAATATTACGACTGGAAAACAATCTACTAAAATTAAGCGATAAATGGAAATGAAAACAGGTTTAGGAGCAATTCCAAATTTAAACTGTTTAAACTTTGAAAAATACATTCACTCAACTAAAACAGTAGTCATATACATGTATAGAAGTGGTTTTTAGTGCAAGCGTTAGATGCGTTCGAGGCAAATGCTGGTGAAAAAAGTTTGAAGAAACCATTTGTAAATAATGGCAAATTATAGGATTAGGGAAAATATCGATTAATCGGTTCACAGGGAAAAAGTCCCGATATTAGGTGAATGGTTTTGGAAAATTAAAGCTTTCACTAATCAAATTAATTTATCATCGGTGCCTGCTACAAAACCTTTTCAGGATAATTTTTTAAATTTCAAGTAGTATCTCTTTTCAAAAAAGAAAAAAAAAAACACTTTCTCGAATAACTACACTAAAGAGATTAAACAAATATTAATTTTATTAAACAAATAAACTTTTTTATGGCGTGCTTTTCTTTGTTTTTTTTTAATTTTTTGTTTTCCTGGTAGCACTCATATACCATTTATAACTGCACATTGGGTCATTACAGCACACGAGCCAGAGTGAAGAGGCTACTTCATAATTTGAAAGGATAGTTGAAAGTGGAACAGCGGCAAAAGTGGGAAGGGCGAACGCTGCGCATTGTTGTAACAGGTGTTCCAGCGAAGGATAAGAAGAGCCGGAAGAGAAAGGTCACGTGGATGAGAAATTGATAAGGTAAAGTATAGTAAGTCCCATACCCTTAGCAGGGCGTCGGGGATTGTGAAGTGAGGGTACTTTCAAGTATATAGTTGTGTGAGACCGTCGTATGTCCAAACCGCAACCGATTTAATATTCCCGACGCGCAAGGCAGTGGGAAGGAAACTATAGATCGGCTGTGAATTTTATGCTTTTCATAAAAGATAGTGTGCCCTTTGCCACTAGCTGATCCACGTTCATGGAAATAAACCTTTATTTTGCATGTTGGTGGCGCTGCTAATGGGCCTCTTGACCCAATCACTTGAAGGTATTATGTTAGGAAATTCCTATTTTAAGGCGATAACGGAAACAATTGGAATAAGCGAATTATTGCTGGAGATGGGAAGGAAAAGATAAAGGAAACACTATAAGGAGCCGGAAGGCCAAGAGCCAAGGTTTTCGAATACAAAGAAGGACAAGCTATTTCGTTCGAGCGGGAATAACCATATCGGACGCGCCTTCCCCCTTCAAAAACAAAAAATACTTATGTATAATTTTTTTTGTAGCTGACGCGTATATTAAGCCTATAAAAATTCCTAGCCCGAATAATTTACAAGATTACACTCCCAGTATCCAAACCAATATTCTTCGTCGCGATCGCGATGGCTTTGCTACCAAAAAGAATGATTTTATTCAGACTCTTTGAACACAATTAACCGCAGTCTGCTGCAAACTTTATTAGCTAAATATTTGCATTAACGTATTCTCAAAACAAAAATTTATAAAGAATACACGTATTTTTACCGCTGCTAACAGACATTTTGTCGCATCCCGAATTAATATATTTTACCTTAATTACGCTGAATGAGTAATTTTCCGAAATTGTTTACCATAAAGTATTTCCATAGTAAGAGAACAGGTTTACTCGAAGCATTTCAGGGTACACTACTCCTCGCAAGCAGTTATATCGCGAAGAAAAATTTAACCTTAAAAAAATTCAAATTAATAACTATGCTCGTCGATATTGTTTTTTCACCGTAATGAAAATATTTTTCTCGATTATGTTTTTAAATGAAGAAAATCACGAAGAAAGTTAATTTTCGAATCACGCATAAAAACTATATGCGGATAATGTTTTCTTACACTATTTTATTGCTTCCATTTTACATTATGTTTACAAACACGTGTAGCCGGCAAACTACACGTGCATTTAGGATATTTCTATTATCCAAATAATACGCTGGAATTTAAATGAAATGAAAACCTTCACTGATGAAATAGTTCTGCTGAATTATCATGATCTGCTATGACGAAATATTTTTAGGATAAATTTTCCATCGATATTATCGGCGTGCATACAAGCAAATAAAAAATTTTACAAACAGAATTATAAGTTTTATCGATTTTAGAAAGAAAAAAATTTCGATTTTTTTTCCTTTCAGACTAGCGGTGCCTAATTGATAAAATTGCACGAGTTATTTCTCCCGCAAAAAAATTCAGTATAAATGTAGCAGACGTGTATTACCGAATATGGTTTGAAAAAAATTAGATCGGGGGTATTACGAATTCATTTATGTAGTACAAATCATCGCACTCGAATGATAAATGGTTATTAAATGAATTAATAGACATATATACGATTTTATAAAATAATAAAAATATTTATAATAGACCTTCGCGAAACGCGTCATTGTTTAATTTTGAATATATTATTATTATTATTATTATTATTATCATTATTTTATAAAAATTTATATGTTTATTGATTCATTTAATAACGAAGGAGCTGTCGAGTTTCTAAAAATTTCGGACGGCCAGTTTAAACCGACCGGATACGCTATAATAATAACAGCAACAGAAATCACGTGTTTATCAGATTTTAATATTAATAAACGGTCGTTTTACACTATTATCGTCAGTAGGTGAAAAAGAAAAATCACCTTTAATATCGTTTTTTTTTTTCAATTAAAAAAAAAATTAACCAATACGTATGTATTAAAACAAAATTTAAAAAAAAATAATAAATACGCAAAATTATCGATAGTGGCGAAAATATATTTTTAATGCCGAGGTAAATATAAATATTATTAATAAAATACAAAAAGTAAAACAGCATCATCCCGGGCATTAATGATAACGATGTATAAGATGTGCAGAATTTGATGGATGCGATGTTTAAATTAGTCGGTGAAAAGCAATCAAGGAAGTAGAGGGTACCGATTTATCGAAAGAGAAATGCAGCAGACAAGATATATGTACATTTAAAACTACCGAGGAATACGCACGGTCGAAACGAATAAGGAATTTTTGCATATGTCAAATTTGTACATGCCTGAAATCTTATTTCAATATAAAATAACAAATACTAAAAATCATACGAATGCAGCGAGGTCGGGTAAACTGTATATTATTATCATTATTTGCCACCTTATTACGGGGAAAAACAACGAATCGCAGACGTACCAGCAGGGAAATTCTTTCGTATTTTCTGTCAATATATTTTGCGAACGAGAATATAATAAAACAGAAAAATCACTAGAAAAAAAAAAAAAACTTGGACGAGGCAGAATGGAATCGTATGAATTAAATATTCAGGTTAGAAAAGTTCGAGCTGATTATGTTATGCTGTTCTTTTTGACTAGTAGTAAATCATGCGAATCGGTTAAGTTCGATTATTTAAAAACATCAAAATAAAAAACCGGAACTGTTACGCTGCAAATGAGTAACTGAAAATTCAATTTAGACTCGAACAGAAAAAAAAAAAAAGAACACTTCATTTTCGTATCATCGCTAGACTCTGCTCCCTAATTAAAGTTTCATGCGATGAAAATATCCAGCCAGAAAAGAATAAGGTCAGTCAAATATGATATTTCATGCGTTCAGGGTTTTTTTTTTTTCATTCTGTATTACGCAACGGTAATTTACATTTACATAAAAATCAAAACAAATGACTTAGTCAATCTTTAATTTGTAATATCCTATATATTTTGGAGTTAGGCAAGGCTGCGTGCTGGCTCCGTTGCTTTTTTCGACTTATATGGCATACATATTTGTTATACTGAAACAGGGACTCCGTTCGGTAGATGTCTCAGTTATAAGTAGATATGATGGTAGTCTCTTCAACTTGCAGAGACTGCGCGATTCAACAAAAACGCAGTCGACACCGATTTTCGATCTTCAATACGCGGACGACTGTGCAATATTAGCACACAGTCTGGAGAATCTACAGCAAGCTTTAAACATCCTTGCTGAAGTTTATGAGCTGTTCGGTCTTTCAGTAAACGAAAACAAAACCAAAATTGTTATTTAACCAACCGGGGGCAATATCGGTAATAATCTAGCATTCAAAATAAACGGAAAAAGCCTTGATGTGGTTCATCAGTTCAGATATCTGGGTTGCATCGTGTGTAATGACTCGCGTTTAGATAATGAAATACAAAGCAGAATTCAAGCAGCTTCGAATGCAATATTCCGACTGAATAAAAAAGTTTTCCGGAACAAGCACCTGTTTTTGAAGACTAAACTTGTAGTATACAAAGCTATTGTTTTACCCACACTTTTATATGGTTCAGAGAAGTTTACTAAGCGTCCGGTGGTTTCATCGTATTTCAAATCTTGAAGTGTTAAACCGAGCGAACTGCAGTTCAATTCAATTATTAATTTATCGAAATTGCTTACGATGGACAGGGCACATTTTGAGAATGGAGTGTTTTAGACTCCCAAAAGTTCTTCTTTATGGTCAGTTAGCAAGTGGAACTAGACCTCTTGGTCGGCTAAGATTGTGATTTAGAGATCATCTGCGAAGAATATTAAAAGAATGTAGTTTGGATACTTTAAAATGGGAAGACTTAGCGGCGGAAAAAAATAATTGAAAATCTCTCGTAGCAAAAGGCCTTCAAGGCTTAAACGATAATATTACTGCAAACGCTGGAAAGAAAAAAACAGCTCAAAATGTTTCTCATTGAGCACAGCCACCACTTTTAGCTGCAACATTTGTGGAAAGGTCTACGGTGCCAGGATTGGCTTGATAAGCCATCTAAGAACTCATCAATAAAAGACGGGAATCCATACTCGGAATCGAGGGGATATCATCATCATCATCATCATATATACTATATTCCCACCAAGCACTGCAGCAAGTGTTTAAACATATTCGTGACTTTATTACGTTTTTTTTTTTGGAAATTTCCTAAGGAAGCTTTGCTAAAAGTAATAGTCGGTTTCATAAACTCCCAATTTAATTATTTTATTATATTATAATAAAACAAATATTATACCTGACGACACTGTAATATGATGAGTTTGACATTTTTTAACAACAAAATTGAAAAATGCGATTATTGCGCACAATCAAAACCGTAGATAATAAAAGCAACCTTAAAAAATATATCACCAAATAAACTCGCTAGATACGAATAGAAAAAGAAAGGCCCCAATTCAATTAATTTATGTTACATTCTAAATAACAGTATTAGCTCATCTGGGCATAATGCCTCTACACACATAGCCCCACCTGTTTCAAAAACAATCTAAACCTATATGTGAAATTTGTGCAGTGCCGGTAAACGGTGGAGCATTTTGACACCTCGTGCGACAAATTTCGACAAGAAAGATCCGCGTGTTTCGAGCAGGATGTTGGTTTGGTTGAAATTCTGGCGGACAATGAAACGAGTACATTTTTAAATTTTTGAAACTTACCAGACTCTCTTCCATCTTATATAGTTTTGATGTATGTATATCACCGTTTCGTCTTCTTTTCTTTTCCTTCCTTTTCTTTTTTTCTCTCTCTCTCTCTCTCTCTCTCTCTATATATATATATATATATATATATATATATACACCCTGTCAAGAAAGTATCGGGAATTGTCAATTTAAATCTCCCGGGTAATAGCTAGGCAGATAATTTTTTTTTTCCAGGTTGGTACAACTGTTTTGTATTATGATGCCTATTTTTAGCGCGATCTGTCAACCAGTGTGTTTACAGCAGCTGTTAAAATCAGTCGACCTTGAAGGTTTTGTCGAAGTTTTACAATGAGTGAAAATATTGAACAACGTACTTGTGTTAAATTCTGTGTTTCGAACGAAATTTCTTGTGCCGATACACTGAAAATGTTACAGAAGGCTTTTGGTGAATCTGCTTTATCAAAAACGCGGGTTTACGAGTGGTACAGAGCGTTCAAGGATGGTCGGGAGACGGTCGAAGACATGCCTCGCTCTGGACGGCCTTCAACGAGTGTGACCGATGATAACGTCGATAAAATCAAGGAAATCGTTGCTGAAAATTGTCATGTGAGCTTGAGAGAGATGGCTCATGGATTGGGCATGTCACACGAGAGCGTACGTACGATTGTGCACGAAAAATTGGGTATGCAACGCGTTGCGGCTCGGCTTGTTCCGAAAGACCTGAATTTCTTTCAAAAAAAGTACCGAGAACAGGTAGCTGCAGACATGCTGGATCGAGCCAATTTGGATCCTACCTTCTTGGAAAAGATAATTACTGGTGACGAGACATGGGTGTACGAGTACGACACGCTTACGAACCAGCAATCGTCCGAATGGCGGCCAATTGGCGCGCCAAAGCCGAAAAAACCTCGCCAAAGCCGATCGAAAGTGAAGATCATGTTGATTGTTTTCTTCGATATTCGAGGCGTGGTACACTATGAATATGTGCCAGCCGGACAGACAGTCACCAAAGAGTTTTACTTAAGTGTTTTGAGACGTTTGAGAGAGGCTATCCGTCGTAAACGTAAAGATTTGTGGGTCGACAATTCTCGGATTCTCCATCACGATAATGCGCCGTCTCACAAAGCCATAATTGTGAATGAGTTTTTGGCCAAACACTCGGTAAATATCATCGAACAACCGCCGTATTCACCAGATTTAGCACCCTGCGACTTCTTCCTATTCTCAAAACTCAAATTTCCGCTACGGGGAATGCGCTTCGAATCGATTGATGACATCAAGACGAATGCGACGCGAGAGCTAAAGGCCATCCCGGAAACCGCCTATCAGAAGTGCTTTGCCGAGTGGAAAAAGCGTTGGCATATGTGCATCGCTTCGAATGGATGTTATTTTGAAGGTGACAAAATAAATTTGGATGAAAATTAAAAATTGTTCGTTTTATTTAACAATTCCCGATACTTTCTTGACAGGGTGTATATATATATATATATATATATATATCTCTTTGTTATTTTAATTTTCTCTTTTGTATATTTATAAGTGTCTATTACTTATAAGATGTAACTTCTCGGCGTCGCAAATGGCCTCGGCTGCCGAGCGACTTTAAATAAATAAATAAAATTAAACGTTTAGAGCTATTATAACTCTTTCAACGTGGCCAACTACGTATGAAATCAAAAATTAAAAAATAAAATAAAACATCGAATAAAGAATTTGACCGATTATTAACATTAATCATCTTCCTTATAAAGTCCGTTTATATTTCACATCGAAGTGTCGTTACTTCAAAGGAATACCGAGCGATGGTGTAAAACAGGTGTCTGCGTTATTTACAGCGGCAGATTATCACATTTTCGTTCTCCGTTCATTTACATTTGCATTCCTGTTCGCCTCCTAGCATTTACGTAGCCTCTTAATTGTTCAGCGACATATTAAACTCGCAGTCATCGCCTTCCTAAAATAACACCTTCAGCTGTTTAAAAATATTCACATACTATACGAACAATTTATTATTTCTGTTTGTAATAATACCGAATTACTTAAGCTCTAAGCTGTCGCCGTTATTTTGCTTTCCGCTTCCACAAAAAAAAAACAAAATCAAACATAACTATACTGATAAGCTTATCGGCTAAAATGTTAAAATACAGTTAAGACGAAATTTTAAAAACTTAGTTCCTATCAAGTAGCGATCATCCCAACATCAGAAGCCTGGAAAAAAAGGTTTTTTTTTTTTGAAAAATTCGGAGCAGTTCCGGTAACAGATTCGTACAAAACATAAAAAATACCTAAGATAGGATATGGGAGCAATAGAGTAGATTTTCTTCTTTTTGTTTTTAATTCTACACCTACCTGTGTTAAGCTATCAATAGAAGTTATGATGTTCGCATCTACTTGAACGGTATTCCTTCCAATAGAGGAATGCGTAAGGACTCGTCTTGGAATTATTCGATCCAGTCCATTGGTTTTATTCTTTGCAACCGACGTTGAATTATCGAGCAAGCTATCATTGTTTCGTAGGTTCTTCTTTCATCACATCGGCAAGACATATGGAACATTTTATCGGAAACGAACCATGGAGCATTATTCTTAATGGAACCGTTGTATTTATTTCGGTCCTGCCATTGCAGCCCCACATATGACATTCGTATTTCCCGGATAGATTTGTTTACAGATTACGGATAATTTTGAACGGTGACTAATTATTATAAATTTGTCAAACTTTTAAACTAAATTAATGTCTTTCGGTTTAAATATATTTTTTATCCATGTGCCTGATATAGTATTTAGCACTGTCGCTTGGTGGCAAAATTTTGCTTTTGACTTTAATATCCTTCTTTTTGGTATGATCTTTCGGTTTTGTAAAAATTACTCTCGTTCAGATTTATCGTAGAAAATAAAATCGAGAATGGCTTTTGGAAAATTTATGATAAATCAATGAAAACGGAAAATGGCAGCGATTCCCTCGGGTGCGAAAAGGTCAAGTTGCAATCGCTTAAAATTCGAAGGAAAAACACGTATGTCACATCGTGAGAGTCACGATGTAAGGCACTGAGAGTGTATGAGGAAATCATATTCACGCATGACTTTTGATCATAATAATAGGATCATGTTGAACAGGACTTAAATAAAAAATACACCCAAAAAAAAAAAAAATAAAACAACACATAATGGGGGATAAATTTTTTTTTTGAAACTTACATGTCATAAAAATGCTTTACTGACAATTGCAATATTAACTGATTTAGAGTCACGGATATTTGGAGCATGGCGATTTTAAAAAGTACCGATTGCGTAAATTTTAATCTGATTATACCGCTTATGTAAATCGGTTCCGCTTTGTTTAAATTATCGCGACTGGTTTAATAATTTTAGTGCATCACGTGTTGAATTGTTATTACATTTTTTACCTGTATTAATGGTAGGATAGATTTACGTGCTGCCACTCGTGTACGCGAGAAAAAATTACGGAAATAGAAAATCATTCATCGCCGTTCTATTGCTGACGCCGGTTCAACAATAAGCGAAACTCCATAAATAATAATTCGTGTACCCATCTTTTTTCGTTTCCTCCTATAAGCACTATACTGTTGAGTCGTTTTAATTACTGCTCGGCAGCGTACCTATGTGTATTTCCATCAATCACAGTACTCGGCAGTGAGCGTGTACGCGGGCCTTCTGAAAGATTTCGTAATAAAGTAATTATAAAACATTCTCGCGGTATTAATGCGATATTAATTAGGTGGCTCGAGAATTATAGCGGCTAAATGACCGGTGTTTCAGTCGGGGGTCTCGCCGAACATTCTTTTTTTACCGTTCCATCAGCTCAATCGCCCTATTGACATGTGAAAACTTTTCGTACTTCTTCTTTTATGGCTAAAAAACGATTAATTTATGCACGATTATCTTGCAACTGTGTACGTTCGAGTAAATTTACCTGAGTCCTTACGGAAATGAGATTTTTAAGGAGCAAAGAAATATATATAGATTACAAAACAAAATAGATTACAGTTATATCGATATATGTCAGAAATAGATTAGGATATACTGCTGAGATGTTATACGAGGATATATATATAGTATACATATATATTTTATATGTATACTAGCTGTGCCCCACGGCTTCGCCCGTGTATTATTAATGCCCGTTTAAATCTGTACTTGGAAATTCATTAAAAATTTTTTGTTTTATCTGGAATTGTATTTACGTAAAGATTCTTTCTCTCTCTTTTGGGTGAAACATGTTTATCACCGTCTAACAAAAAATTGTCTTCATGTTTCACGTTTAGCTGAAGATTGCCGATTTTTCTATAACCTGTCCGTCGTAATCTAACAAAAAGTTTTGCTCAACTAAACAACACACACAGCCATCGTTTTGAAGAAATCAAGTTATATTCACACGGTGATCTCCCATAATTACACGTTTAAGAGAACATCTTCACTCATATATTTCAACCACTCTGTCTCGAGCGTTTTATTATAATTAATTTATTATCATAAAATCAAAATAACAGTGTTGAGTAAAGATTTTAATATTTCTGGTAGCAAATTATTAAAAAAAAAGTTAAACGATTAATTTAAAAAATTTATACGGTGGTTCTAGCCTAAAAGTTCGAATATTTGACATATCAGTTAAATACTCTATTTTATTTTTATATGTTCCCCATTAAGTAGTCCAATAATATATTGCTTAAATCTCTTCCAGTTTTTACAAACATTTTGTACAATACATTTTCTTCTACTCCTAATAATTCATTATTATATAATAAATAAGATAGAGACGAAAATGCACCATCCCTATCTATGTATTTTACATAATGGGGAACTATTGCATCATCAACACACATATTAATTCTACATTAATACATACATATTTCACGAACTTTTTTGTAAACAACAGCGAAAAAATTTACTTTATCATTCATCGATAATAATGCCATGCGCCAGCGATAAACATGGTTGCATTTCGATTAACATCGCACGATACACAAAAGTCGCCACGAAAAGTAGAGTTGGTGCTCAAAAAATAATAAAATTGTCAAATTTGTTTTATTTAACTGATTGATTAAATTATTTAATATAACAAATATTCATGTAAATAATTAAAACAAAAAGTATTCTATCTGTTAAGAGTTGGATTAAATTGCATGTACTTTGAAAATTTTATAAAAATCGGTTAAGTAAATTCCGAGTTTATCCTGCACAAACATAAAGACACGGGATTTTTATATATATATAGATATAATTCAAGTTATAATGTTCGAATGTTTAAATATAATTCGTCGACAGGCATTACGACGAATGTAATTAAAAAAATAAATACACGTACATTTCAAAAACGGAGAATAATTAATTTTTTACAAATTCTTTCGAGCTACGTTGTATCGCGGTAATTATAGCATATCATATTAAAAAGATCTTCTCGTATAAGTTTCTTTATGATATATTCGTGTACTATTATTGTATGCGGGTTAGTGACTATAACTTTTTCTTTTTTTTTTTCTCCAGTCGTGTCAAAGCGCCTTTTATGTCCCAAATATACACACATCTTCATTGTGATTAGTAAGATACTGTTCGTCTTCTCTACATTTCATTTGTGTACTCTTTTCACTCCTCAGGATTTATATCACATTACGTACGATTTCATTGAATACTGTTAAAATGTAACCTCGCTATCAATTGAAACCCGGATTTTATTTAAACCTATTCCAGAACGATAAATCTCACGTGCAAGCAAGAAACTCGCGATAAGAATTATTCGCAATTAAAACCAATTTTATTTCGCAGATTAGCCACCGAACGACGAATTCTCATATTTTGACTTTCGCTTCTGCTGGGTGTCCCTTCGGCTAAATCCAGCGAAGCACCGAATGTGACCGGTCGAATATTTCTATACAACACGGACACGTACGAACCGAAATAGTGTAAATGAAGCGGCGGAATCTGCGGGACACTTTCGGACGTAATAAAATCCAATTTCACCGTATTCCTGGAAGAGTAGAAAAAGAAGACAAGACGCTGAACCGATAATTAACGATAATTCAACTTCGAATTTATGTCTGTCGTCGCGTTTGCCGGTATATATGCCGTAACCGACACGAAAGGAAGATGGGAAAAATTTAAATAAAAAAAGCTAAGACGCGACTAGTGTTATAAAACTAACCAGGATATGAAACATTAACGATACGCTGACAGACAGAAACCATTATTTCGCTTTCAGCTGTCTCTGAAGAAGTTAAAACCTTGTTTAATTTAGCCTTTCTCGTCTAAACAGAGCTACTTGGTATAATTGACCCTGTGTTTCGCGGCGTCGACCAATCGTTTCCGAGCTACCGATGAAGGAAGGCAACTACTGCGCTCTTCTACTATCAGTCCTCCCGAGTCAAATTTATTTTTAATTTCGCTCTTTCCGGCAAACAGATCTCTATTGTAAAAGTGGCCAAGCCCCGCGGCGCTGCCTTTACCGGTCGAGAAATCGCGATATTCTTCCGAAATACCAAAAAAAATTAAACTTCTTCCGCGATTTTAATTGTTTTCAAATTGACATAAAAATATTGAAAAACTATTCAAAGATGAAAACTCGCCCTACAATGTCTATTTTTAATCAAGAGATATTTTATTACACAATGCAATGCAATGAGAATGACTTTATTAGAGTTGCAGAATTTGTTGTTCGACCGTTGTACTCAACGGTAATAAACGGCAATAACGCTGAATTTCCAAAAAAAAAAAAAAAACAAAACCCGCTGAATTTCATGTTTTGCTCTTGAAATGTCAGGAAGAACAAATTCGATGGTTAATATTAGGAAAGTTGTGAGAAAAACGATCAAAAATGTTAGCGCAGCAACCGTTTGACTTTCGCCGTTCTTCCTTTATAGTACAGGAGCCCACGATATATTTTTTTTTTTTTCTACCCTGGGCTTGACCCAACAACATGAAAAATTAAGAGTTATAACTAAATAGCCAGGCGGTCAGAAATGGAAAAGACAAAAGACAGCAGCAATGGAATAACTGAAGGCAATGGGAAGGAAAGAATATAGGTAGCGTTAAAGGGAGTAGGAAGACCCAAAACTAGAAGTTGGGCGTAGAGTGCAGAACATTCGAATAGAATGTGATTTGAATGACAAATACAAGAAGGCTCAGAAGCTAAATGGGGATTTACTCGAGCGTCGTGGATACCTATTGGATTTTAAACATTAGATGGTAGAAAGAGAAATAGGTTATATGATGTATACCCGGAGCGTCTAAAGGTTTTCAAAAATGTAAAAGAAAAAAAACAGTCACATTCGAGCGCGTCAGATATTGATAGTGTACGTATCCCACGTGTCTCTGATAACGGAGGTATGTTAATCTGACGGTTTGCATGAGGGGGGTGACCGTACGGAAGAGTAGAAAATGGGGAAAAAAATGTATTCGAGCGCGTTAGATATTAAGAGGGGGGGGGCTCCCATTAAAAATACTGACCATTCGGACGTGACGCAAGGTTTTGGCGGCTTTTTGAAAATGCAAAAAAATCGCCATTTTAAAGTATACAGACGGCTCAGATTGATGTCCTAGTCGTGTTGACCCATAATCTGACGATTATTCGGAGGGATTTTCTTAAAAAAAAAAAAAAAAAAAGGTATCGTAATACTAGTAATAACCACTTATAACATTGTCTACGTTGACATGAGACTCGTTACTATCTCCAGTTTAAGCTGCTAATGAGAGAGTGGTAGTTGTATAGAAATTATATTGTATTATTGTAATTAAGTTATCATATTAAGGTATTGTAATAGGAAATATAATTTTAGATGATGGTATAATTGTAATATAAATGATAAATAATGAGAGTGTGGATTTTATAGTATAGTAATATATAAGTTAATACTTTTTGTGCTGTAACTATTGTACAAATAAATGATATAATTATGTTGGGAACCCACAGATGGGCTAGTGCCTTGTGGGACCCGCAAATTATTAAAAAAAAAAAAAAAAAAAAAAAAAATCTGACGGTTTGAAAAATATTTTTTTTTTAAGATTTTTTTTGTCATAAATCAATGAATGTATCAAATAAAATGCAAGGAAAATAGCATGCAAATAAAAGAATCAGTTTCTTTTAATTTCAATATATATATATATTGAAAAAATAGTAAAATAAAATAAAAATGCAACAAATAATTCTTTTTTCTAATCTTCATCTTCATCCGAGGAGATATCGTCATCCTGCAAGTCTGGTTCGATTTGGTCATCAATTTCATCTTCAGCTTGCAAGCAGAGTGATAGGTAGCATTTATATTATTTCTAATTAATCTTTTTTGCGTGTTATATATATTTATTAAAAGTGTCTTTAACGGTCGGCTATTCAAGAATAATAGGCGTATTTAATAAAATTATACATTTTAAAAAATCATAAAACCTTAATTATTACTAAATCTAAACCAATAATTTAAGAGAATAAATAAAAATTAAATAAATAAATAAAGGATTTAATTAATTTTTCTTCATAACCATTATATTGCACTTCAAATTAGTGTAAGCCTTCGAAATTAGTATCTTGCTTTACTGTTTTAAATTATTGTTAGAAAAGATCTCCGAAATTTATTAAGATATTCAATTAAAATTGAAATAAATTTTCTTACATACTAAATAATTATAGTCATCGTTAACTTACATACGGAATCCTCAGCGCATGAAACCTCATGCTTGACAGAACTTGTTGTTATTTCAGCTTGTGCAAATCGTCGGATTATATTTTTTCCGCTATTCTTGAATTACTTCCTTCAAAATAAAAATAAAAAATCAACCGCGCTCGAGAACGTCAAAGTTTTTTTTTGCAAGTTTGCGACCCTCTCACTCTCTTACATCACACTCCAATCGTCAGATTATTGAAATGCACATGCTTTCAGCATATAATCAACCCACCTTACCTTAAAATCTGACGCGCTCGAGTATTTCTAACGATCGATTTTTTTTTTTTTTAGTATTCTGATCGCCTATCCTAGACGCACGTTTCTATATACAGTGCTTATATTATATATGGTGGAGGTACTCACAACAAAGTGCAACGTATGCCCCCTTATGTTAATCTGCCACGCTCGAATAAATCCCAAAATAGCTTATTGAGCTCAGTTTCCGTTTAATATTACACTAATGAGAAAAGTTGTTTAATTTTTAGGCGCTTCAACTATGGACATTAAGAGTGAAATTTTCAAAGTATCATTATGCGACAGATCAGTTCTTAAATGAAACGCACCCATCGTCACGGTAGCCGGCTTCAGTGAAAACCGATACGAGGGACGCGTATACAGTGAGTCACACTACCGCGTTTAAAAATCAGTTTACACTCCAAAAGCAAGGAAAAAACAAGTTCTTTCGGTAAATTTTCTTTATTTCATCGCGAAAAATTTGATAAAGAAATAAAATGAAACGTTCAACGCGCTAGCGATAAAAACAGACAAAAAAAAATTCGTCCGATGTTCGAGCACTCAACAAGCACGCTGCTGGATTTCCCCAAACGCATTCGACGCAACCAACACTAACAACATACGCTTGAGCTGTATGAGTCACCACAGCGTGTTACATATGCCAAACAATTAAAGATGTGTGTGTGATGGTGCAGCGCGCAAGAGCCGAAATATGTACGAACCGCGCCAGTGAATAATATGAAAAAGGTTTAAGGTTAGATCTGAAAATGACTGAATATTCCGAAATCGGTACCGTGCGTCACCTTATTTAAAGAAGGTCGACGGCATTAAAAATCTGTTTCGCAGAAAAAACAGCTAACGAAGTATAAACGTTTATCTTAAATTTTCCCCAAAATACACTTGTGAGTACGCCAAAATTAAGGCGAGGGGGGGCGCTGTACAACGAGGAAAAGTGAAACAATACAGTAACAATAGGAAGAGAGCTTTTCAGAAAGTATAAAACTGTTTCCCTGAACTTTCTAAAGAATTTCGGAAAAATATCACATTTTGCGATGAACCGAAATTTCGTGTACGCAGGCGGGAAATATGTGTAGCGTAAATAAATAATTCGGATGATTTTTTCTTTTTTTACTTTTTTTTTTTTTTTCAATAATCTGTCGATCCTACAAGACAATTTCGCCCGTCTGTGGGGCGTTCGCAACATAATTTTATTCGTAAATACACATCTTAAAGCTAATACATCATATTCATCTTATACATATTACTTAATTACACTTAATATTTTCACTAAACTACGTCCAACTTCTTAAACAAGTAGTCCTAAAACTAGTACATGTGTGCCAAAAGGTATGCGCAGCTAGAAGAAGGAGCCACAATGCACCGGAACGTTAAAATTCTTTTTTTTTTTTTTTTTGTTTTTTTTATAACGTTATTTATATTTACCGTAACTGTTTCTATGAAATATCGTGCTGCGGGCATGTTTTTTGGTACGTTCATTGAAATATAATCGCCGAATGCGGACATTTTAAGAATATACGTTACAGCGAGGAAATCGGAAATAACTTCGTACCGAAGCGCATAAGAATGGGACTCTTTTATAAAAGAATGTTTTCAGGTTATTGACAGGCCGGCATGGTCCCCAGATTGTAAGCCAATTAAAGATCCACCCTATCGTACTATTTAGAAAAAAAAAAAAAAACTACGTGAAGCTCGAAAATGATCTGCGTTGTTTTGCACTTATAGGAAAAGTTGAAAACCTTTTAACTTAAAAAAAAATTGTGCTATAATTTCGCGATTTATGGAAATTTATAAAGTAGCCTCAATTTGTTTTAGACTTAATTTTTTTTACTATTTCCAGCGAAGTTCTTTGAAAATCAAGTTGAACAACTAAACAGACTGCAGAAACACCACAATCGAAAGAGTTTTCAGCGTGTTTTGTTAATTGTTTTTTTTTTTTCGTTTATTTCTAAACATTAATTGCCCGGTCAAGTAAGGAATCTGATCGTATAAAGATCTAGGCTTCCTCGTCCTTTTTCCTCTGTTCGTGGGTCAATGTCCTTGTAGACGAACCCCCCCAAAAAAAAAAAAAAAAAAAAAAAAAAAAAAGGAATTCGTTTTGAAACCGGCTTGTCGGAGACTCCTGCACCGATAATAAGCTGTTGATTAAAAAAGCTTCAGATACCTCTAATGCGCTAGGAAAATGCTGTTTTCGCCAATAGATGCGAACGTGGTCGAAGAGTTTCACGCAAGTGATGATGTATTTATTAGTAAACTGAATTCGGATGTATCGGGTTTTCGGGAAAAAGATCGGGCTAATGGAATGACGCTGAAAAGAGTTACACACACTGACGGTTAGAGGATGGGCAGAATGAGGTCTCGCGCTGAGCACACTACGCTGCGGCCAGGAACATTTCTTTTGATTAATGAATAATCGCTTCGGTCTTTCTCTGCATCTTCGTTTCGCTGCCGATGTCGTCCGTTCCGGTTATCTCGTTGGTCGTAATTAGTCTGTTAACCTCTTCATCGACGTCGTCGTTTCTTCTGGATGCCTTAACAAAGACGTTTTCGCTGCAGCAGCCGGAAGAAGGTGGTGCGCGCGTGTGCGTGAACCGTGCAGCGTACGCTGGATTTTAGGGTGGTAATTTGTAAACATCATGCTGCAAACGTTGGAAACATGTTACTCGCGGCCTGGAGAAAGATAAACATTCGGCGCGGCGCTGCAAAATAAGATGGAAAAAAATTTCCGACGATAAATGACTACGAGCGGCGCGGGGGCGGCGTGTGGGCACCGGGAAGGAAGGTCGGCGCGGCCGTATGCATTCACAATGTCGGTTTGTTGTGTTTCGGTAGGAGAGAAGAAAAAAAAATTTCGATTCAGACCTCCCGAATAAATAGCAGTGTCTGGCAGCTAGTGGAGCAGTTCATTTTTCATTGGCGTTGTCAGCAAAGGCGTGGTGCCACCTCCTCGGCTGAGCTTTGAACCACTTCGGTGCCCTTTGCCGCCATGTACTACGACTCTACACATCGCTCTTTCCATCTACACCGTAATAAATTTATATTCGTTTTATTACCTACGCCGGCGCACGCGCGCGCGCGCCAACCTGTCCGTGCGCGACAAAAAGTACGCTCTTTCGCTCGACCACACGAACGTGAGCTGAACGCGAAGGAGTGTTCAGATTCGGATTGCAGTCAATCATTGTTAGCGAGCTTTCGCCGCGACTTAATTTCCGTAAATGAACGTGATTAATTAAGTTTCTGCCGGGAAATTATTTAACGCGCTCGCTGTGGCCCGAAGAATCTCCGTCGAAGTGAAACTGCTCCTCCTTCAGCAATAGCGAAAACTCGGAGAGGACCGTGGCTGTCGAATTGTCCGGAAATCGCGCCACAACGTTTATAACTGAACCGTTTAAAAATCGCCACGATTAACACGATGCTACACCGTTTGGTCCACAAATTAGCAAACATCAGTGCGACAATAAATTCATAATAGAGATAATAGATGTAGTGGCTGATCCACGCGGCTGATAGGGGACAAAGAAACGAAAACTCGATACAAAAAACAACGAAGAAACTTAATTTATGCTACGAAAAAGATATAAAAGTTACTCTTATGGATTTAATTATAAGGGCATATTAAGTTTTCTAGTAAAACTATAAATGTTACATTTTTATTCTAGTTTGAAGGCAACTATCGTCGATCTTTTGCCTTTTTTTTTTATTTTTAATTTTCATTTTGTAATTTTAATTAAAAATAGGGTTCAATGAGAAGTATTATATATTTAAACTTTCCCGTGGGAACAAAAACAATTCGGACCAGATTACTAACGAAATTTAAAAAAAAAGAAAGAAGTGAAGTCTAATAAAAATACTTTCTATTCTGTCTAGTAATTTACCATCCAAATTCTAAACTAGCATATTTAAGGTATAATTTTGTAATTTTGTTTTACTTCTCACCGCTAAAATTAAAACAAAGTTTAAATTACAAACTGTAATAATTATGTATCTTCAAAACATTTTAAAATGTCTAAAGAGCTGGTCGCTATTAGATTTTCTTCATGAAATACGGTATCTCTTAAATTTACTGTCTACCGTATAAGCTATTATGTAATTATACAATTTACCTTTCTAATATGTCGCTCTGAATTCGTCCCTGATGAATACCATTTGACGTCGTCTCCAAAGCGCCGCCAAAAATATTCAAAGCGCCGCCAAAAATATTCAAAGCGCCGCCAAAAATATTATGTAAAAATAAATAAATCAACCTGAAGAGAAAATGGACAAAATTTACTCAAAGCAAAAAAAAAGGCTGGGGGAAATAATCCTGTAGAAATGAATGTAGGCACAATCGATAAAATTCGAAACCGTAAGCAATAACTACGGGTCCCCCCATTAAAAACACCTATTACGATCAAAAATCACGGAATATTGTGTTGGGCATATGCGCGCCTGGAAAATATCAGTTTGTTACACGATTACCACTACCGGAACTATCAGTTCTCGCAACAACATTAATTACAGTCTAGCGACAAAGAAAGCCAAATATTAATATCCTAGATGTTAATGAAGCTTTCGATCATGCGAAAATATTAATTGACGGTTTGTTAGGATCTAAGAAGATCGTAAATTAATTACGCGGCGAATTTGCGTAGTTTTCATTTTAGTTCTTTACTTCACACTGGTGAAACCGAATTTTGTACGTTTTTCTAGATCTAAAACGTATTTTAAAGTTTTTCCCTTTAACTTAAACATCCTTGTGACTTCTTATTCGCTTTCCGCATTTCATTAATTGCAGCGAAATTCATTCCGGGGGGGGGGGAGGGGATCTCCTTTATTTCTTTTCTTTTACCACGATTTTTAGGTTATTTGGTGCGTGCCCGGTGTGTTTGCTTCATTTACGCTGTAAATTGCTTTAACCTGTGCTATTACAACTTTTTCTGTTGTTTTATCATCTCATTAGTCTGTTGGAAAAGCTCTTTTTGAAATTTAATCGCAGTCTGGCTACATCTTGTTTAAATATTACGTTTTTTTTTTTTTTAATCTATCACTCTCAACACTCCACTTTGTTTTGATCGCTTAATCGACATAAATATAATACCGTTAAATTACTATGCTTTCTCAATTTTCTACATCACAGCTATATCTATACAGTCCGTTCATATTAATGGATCACGTTTTAATTAACTCGATTCCACTTTCGTCGTCACGCTAAACTAAAGGTATAATAGGCAGAGAATCTTACAAATTTTTCAAAAGAACTGTTAAACTGTTCTGTTTTAAAAAATTTCAAAAAAAAATAAAATAAAATAAATTTCGAATAAAAAAGTGTTGCAAACGTGGTAATTGTACTATAACATTTAGAATGATCACAAATAATGGGATACGAAATCGAGTGAACATCGAAACTAATACGCAAATGGCGATATTTTATTTTCGCACGTTACATTTCACATGAGATATGGATTATAATGGACTATAATGGACTATAATGGACTATAATGGACTATGATGGAGCAGCCGCTTAATAGCAGTCTGATTGCTGTGTTTTACGGTCGATGAGTTTCTAGCTGTTTAAAATGTCCAATTTACCGGCAATATAATTACTTAAATACATCTAGACAATCGATGTACCAAATTTATACCCGCGTCGCATTTCACCGCGAATATCAGACGGTTTCTCCTTTTGACCAGATGAAGCTCCGAACAAAATCTCTCGGTTACGTTTTAATTATTATGCAAATGGCGGTCGCGTGAGAACTAGGACATATCATCGGCGTGCATTACTTCACTGAGAACAATCAGCCCGGTTCACTATTCCGCACCGTAAGATATTTTCGAAATTTTTGATATTTTCATGAAAATATACTCACTGCAATACAGCTTGTAGCCAAAAAGGAAAATACTAAGTGAAATATTTTCTTCGAGACTAATTGAAGGGGGGGATAATCATCGATTAAACCGATTGTAATCCAGTTCTTTTTCCCAATCAGCCACTTCAGATGTCCCTTAGATACACCCTTAAATTCGATAAAAGATTATTATGCGCCTGTAAAAGCTTGGAGTTAATAATCGTACGTTCCAGCACGCACACATGAAGTGTGATACAGTTTTCCGTGACGGAATGGCAAAGCTCGTAACGAGATGTGCTTTTCAAGGATCTTTGTCTTACAACTAGTAGAAGAGTACTGGCAGATGCAAATAGAGGATGATTTATTTTTAAACTTTTCTTATCTCCTTTCTAGCTCGATTAAGTCAATGATTTATACAGGTTTCCGGTCGAAAAACACATAAAAATGTTGTAGTATCTTTTCGTGTAATATAGGAAAATTTTGCGAAAATTTCAAAATCACTGCTGCACTATAATTTCAAACTTTTTGAGATTACTCACGAATTGTTCCACTACCGTAGGTACCATTTTTAGGATTGTTCACCAACGATAATTTGTATTCAAGTAATTCTCTTGTAATCGTTACGGATCACTTTATTCACTGCCGACAATAACAAGAACAAACTGGATGAACTTTAAAGCATACAGGAAAAAATTAATTTGCGAAATAGCGATTTTGTTGATATCATTTTAAATTGCAATGATAAATATTATCGATATTCAAAATTTTTTTTTAAGTAATTGAAAAGGTTAAATAATTTAATTGCCTTATCTTACGTAATACACTTAATTTTATTCGCTAAATTGAATAAACGCTGCTCTGTCTCGTAGTCGTTCTAGTTCGCATTTGTCCATCTAGCTGGTAACCTTTCACAAGAAACGCCCCTATTGTCTCCTATTTATCATAATCAGGGCGCGTTCCATGGTATTTTTGCTTGATATGTTCGACATGTTTTATAACAAGTATCGGGAACTTTGCTATGCCGAATATATTTTTGAACATTCTTCACTATGATAATCGATGAGAAGCTCTTTTATCAGCGGCTTTTCAACGTTTCTGATACATAATCGAAACACAGAGAGAACATCAAAAAGCGTATACTACTAGTTCCGTTTTAACTGTGTTTTTAATTGATCTGTCTCGCCGTATTCTATTTTTAATTAACTCGTGACAATATACGTGCCTGCTAAGTTCTTTCAATCTCAGCGGCATCTTCAATAAGTGAATCCAAGTACACATAACCCGATGTAGTTTTTTCTTTTTCCTTCAGTCTATCTTTGATTTCTTTCTTACAAACACGGGGCTATGCGTTAATTTATAAATAACATCCAACCAGAAAGAAAAACAAAAAAAGGTACTACCATATTGAACGTAAAAAAAGTACAGCCGGCGGGGGGGGGGGTACTTTGTACCACGTAAATAAGACACTACAATTCGCCAAGTGTAAACTTTTCTCAATTCTCAAGTCATAAAATTATTTGGAAGTGACCGGAAACAGCGGCAAATGTTCATTTGAAAGTTCGAAATTTTCCGATTTCGATAGGAAAAACGGTTTAAATACGAAACTGAAAAGAAACTAGAGTAAGAAATAGAATTAAGGTTGTAGTGTGTGGCGAATAAATTAGAAATAGAACAGGGGTAATTGTGTTTTTCAGCTGATTAGAAGGCACGTGAGTGACGGTGGAAAAATTGGAAAAGCTCCGAATCTGTTTTATTTCATTCGCACACTGTAGCGCAGAAGGAGCATGTCACAATCCGGGCCGAGTTCTTCGTCAGGTCACATTAGGCGATTACAAAAGCCGTTGTACAACAGTGGCCAGAAAACCCTGGAACTGATAAGGAACAACACTTAAACACGAAGCCGGATTCACGTTGCTTTGGAGAAGGAAACGAAACATTACCGAGACTGCCTCGAATCTTCTGGAGAAAAGGCATAAGAAAACTTTCAGCACCCCTCTTACCCGAGCAATTGTCGTCGGTAATATTTATATTATTATTATTATTATTATTATTACTATTATTATTATTATTACTATTATTATTATTATTACTATTATTATTATTATTATCATTATCCCTAAAGGAATAAGCGACTTTGAACGATGTGCAAGTGGTCGAATTTGTGTGAGTGTTTCGGCGAGCAAGGAATGTAACTCAGCCAGTGCGGTGCATTTGACAGGTTCCACAAATAGCCATTACCGGAAGTTATATTGTCATCTTTTCGCTGAACGAAATAAAATGATAACTAAAAGTATACACATTTCGTCCGTTATTATCATTATTTCTGCATCATTATTACTAGCACAAAAAATGGACCGAATTGCGTAATTCGACTATTTTCAGTTGCATAAAAAAGTGGATTTTTCATCTTTCGTTACTGCTGAACTTTTAATCCATCTTCAGAAATATTTCTCCGTTTCCTTCGCGTGTCAGAAACATTCGTTTTTTTTCCCTCCTATTCAGATTCATTTTCAATTTTACGGTTTCATTCGAGATATTTTACATTTGTACGTCCGAGAAGTATTTGATGTCGAAGGTATGCGAGGAACAATACAGGCACCGAAATAGCATTTCGATCGAATTTTGTAATTTTAGTGAAACTTTGAAGCTTTCCAGGGATTTCGGCGATTCAATTTAAAAGCCAGCAATGTTACGAAAAAATTTAAATGATTAAAATTTCACCTGTAAATTGTACCTATAGCTGTAAACGTCTAGACATTTTAAAAGTGATTTCATACATTAGACGAACACGTTAATAAATAACATTGTGGAAAAACCGAAAAGCGCTTCCATCTATATTAACTTTACGTGTTTGGTCATACCCGGCGATCAAATTTTCATTTTCAGTTTATTTTTGATACCTGCCAGACTTGACGAGGTCCATGCTCAAGCGTATACGAACTTTGCCGACCAGCTCGAAACATCTAGTTAATTCATCTAAGCCGTATATTGAAGATAGAATTAAAAATCGATGCTCAAAAGGGAACCTCTGACTATTGCGATATCCGACTAAAATTACGTAGAAAAGTATATGAAAAGTTGAATACGCACTGCGGATCAAATGGCACACTAGTCTGAACTTTAAGAATAATTATTCTCGTCAGATTAAACGCAAAATTATAGTAGAGAAGAATGAAAATTACAAAAATACTTTTTATCCCAATCATTAAAATTACACATTGCTATTAGTTAAAAACAATTTTTCCCGCGTTTTTCCTATTATACTTCTACATTTTTTAACGATTTTTCTCACGGTGCACCAGTTGAAAAGACGATACTTGCAAATAGAAAATTATTATCCGAACTATTACGGGGTAGTCAATGGCTTTCAGTTTCGGCACTAATAAAAGCTCGCAAGTGTACAACTCTATAGCAGAAACCAGTAGCGTGTAGCAGCGGTATTTAGACGAATAGGTCAATCTTATTTCTTTTTGAAAATGATGTATACTTTTTTTTTTAAAAGTAATTTATAAATCCTATTATTCTCCACGATAATTCAAAAGCTCCGTAAAATAGTATATAGTCGATAATTTCATCTGGTATTCAGCTATTTTTTAAAGCCTTTCATTGTAAAATTTTAAATCTTTCTATAAAACTTTTTATCCATAACATTGTGCAATGTGTAATATCTCCTGTAGCCACTGTTTTCGCGAACCATTTTCAAGATAATTTGTTTTTGTATTTTAATTTTTCAACTTTTTCGAATCGTAAACAGAGTTACTATAGTCTGTTAAGTTTTCGTAATAATTTACAATACGTTATATATGTATATATATATACATATATACATATATGTATATATACTTCACACCCGGCAAACCTATTCAGCTAAATCATACGTGGAATTTTGGAAGTACCTTTTAATATTATCTTATTTCGCAAACATTAACAAATTTTATTGTGTATTTCCTTTTAATTCTAAATTCATTCGTGCTACACTTATTTTTAAATTAATCTTCGAAACACACTTTGATAGTTGATTTATTTCATGAAAATCAACAAAACCATCGAATCACATCACAGTAATCGGTTCTATAGAACAAATTTCACACATAAAGATAAGCAATATCCATTATTGCATACATCCCCTGCCAGACTGATCAGGAAGGGCCTTTCCTTAAAACGAATTTATGAACTAAATGACTAACTCGAAAAAGAAAAAAAAATTTACTTTTTCGCACGAACCATTCCGCCTAAACGTTTGCTTACTATCTAAGACGAATTCGAATATTACACCGGTACGCATAATTTGATAAATACTTTTTTTCTAAATATTTCAATGCTTTTTAAATATTTAAGAACAATATTAATTTCTCTTATTTAAAATACATACATACATATGTATCATACTGAGAGAGACAGAAATATTTTTTAATAACGAGAAATGTTTACATCCCTACTGGATATCTGAACACATTTTGTATAACCGTTGGTACAGCAAGATTCTAAAAATTGTACGAAACAAAGTAGTTGTAAACTTTTTTTTTTTTACGTATGGCTTTTGTAGTTTAATCTTTTTGGTACGGTATTGTAACGCTTATGTCTGTAATATCTTTTAAAACTCACTTTTAGTACTGATAATTAAGTAAGTAGCGTCCTAAATGAACGCGGGAAAACAATTAGGAATTTTTACCGAATTTTACATCCGAGGCGTCGAATCATGTTACGGCCGAAATCGCTTATATCTTAGAATCGGAAGCATTATCTATGCGAAGGCCCTTTTCACACTAAATCAATCACGTCACGTCGAGTCGAGTAAAATTAAACTTTCATCGGTCAGCTGCTTCATACTAGACCAGTCAACTTGATTCTGGCTTTTAACTATGTTAAGACACCATCGATATTGGTCTGCGGAGCGGCTTTATTGCTAGACACGGTGATTACTATCTTGAACTTCCTCACCGGCATTCAGTGTTCCGCAGTTGTGACCATATTGCTGGTTGGGAATTCCATTTTTTTTTCAGTCTGTGGTTTAAAGTGCGTATAACAAAACTAGCAAAAGCGAGAAAAAAACTTCAACTCCTTTCTTTGCTCCGTTCATACCTTAGTTTTCTTCAGATTGCCATGCTGCTTTTTCCATCCTCTCAGTAGTATTTTTTGTCGTTTTCCTATGCGAAATTTTGCTGGTGTTTTCTTTACTAACTTTTATTATGTTGCCACAGTTGGAGATCCGCCGCAGGTAAGTCCAAAAAGTAACGGAAGGGGAAAAAAATTAATCCGGTTGCGTGGTCGTATTTTATGCGTGATGTGTTCTTGATAGTTTTTACTGTTGTTTTTTTTTTTTTTTTTTATGTTACATATTTGAAATTCCTTTTTTTCTTTTTTTATGATTATGTTGGAAAATGTAAAAATTACTTATAATACGACAATTTCAAAAAAGAAGAAAACGTCAAATCAACATCTTATTAGTGAAAAACAAGTACTTTCTAAAACATGTTACTCTATTAAGAAGTTTTCTTTAGAATATTAGTCGAGTATAGTTTGAAAGTTCATTAATGGTGTCATTCAAAAAAGGCATAATCGAAAGCAACATGGAAATTCTTCCACTATTGTTACACGTTATGTAACGTTTGTTTCTGCGCTTCGCGTACAGTTCGTTACAATTTTTCGTCAGAGATATTCTCTACATCAAAATTCTCATTATAGTACTCTGAAATTTTGAAACACTAATCGAAAATTTCCCGGTAAAAAGTGAACGACAATTTTATAAATTGGATCAATTTAACATGTACATCGATATCGGGGCTCCGGTGTGACTGATGAAAATTTCACATTTTGCAGTAGTCCTATCCGCTGGACATAACAAATTCAGCGTGAAACGAAATTCGTTTAAACACTTTAGATGAGTAACTTTAATCGACTTAATTCAATATGACGTGAATTATTCGGTGTAAAATGAACTTAGGACGCATTCGGTTAAACTGAATCTAAATTAGGTCCCCCCTCAAATGTTGCCTACATCGATGTATCGAATTTCCTTTTAATCGTATTATGCATATAATGTTTTTACGTGCCATTTTTATAACGTACGTTTATTGCGCGTTTCAAAATCGCGCGAACGTACACGTACAGCTCCACCTCGAAGAAGCATTAAATTGTATTACCGTATTTGCCGATGTAATGCGCACATATTTTCATATAAATGAGATTGGGATGTTAAGTTTAGATAAGAAAGGAAAAAATGAATGCCACGAGGCCTTCAGTAATCTTGATGTATCGACGGATTTTAAAAGCATAGAATGAAATACCGGAACATCTAGTGAGGAAAGATTTTAAAAAATTCTGCATCTCTAATGCTACGGAAGGTACAGAAGACGATATACATAGTATGGCTAAGTAAGAGTGACGAGAGTTGTGAGAGTGATTCGAATACCAGTAGTATAAATGAAAACAGTGATGATTGAATCAAGTTTCACAATACTGTATTACAGTCGTGTAATTTAAATTTCTCTATAAGTGTATCAGTAATCGGTAGGGTGATAAGCGTATTCAATTGGCAATAAAAAGGACTTCAAATGTTCTGCTGAAAATTTCGGCAAGTCTTCAGCTGTTATTAATTTTTTTTCTAACCTTGTCGTCAAAAATCAGGCGCGCACATTATACGTGGTCGCGCATTACATGGGTAAGTACGCGGTACTTATCGCGTATTTCATATCTGGCAAGTTGTTAAAACGATGCAAAAGTAATAACTAAATACTTCATCATTGTCCCGTTGCAAGGAGCTCTGTATATTCGTTTTTAGACGAATTGTCGTTAACTAAGTTTGTGTCGTTAAGGCTGGTTGCACAACTCTTTCCTACTTGCTCGAATTCACACGTTTTCCCTTTGTCATTAACGAATTTAATAGTTGTTAATTATTAACGTTGACGATTTTTAATTTATGTTCGTTTGTAATTTAATTCCTTTAAAAAATCCGCACAAAAGCATTCGCAATTAGGTATATAGAAAACTGTTGAAAAATTGTTACACAAAAGAGACTAGTAACACGATGCCAGTAAATTTTAAAGTTTGGTATAATTTTCGTAATACAGAGAAGAACGAATCTGATGGAAATTACGAGCCTTTCTGATGCATGTGTGTGTCCCAGCTTTCAGAAATGATATCATCCGCGGGCTCTCTGAATCCTATATGCAATATCTTCTAAATGTAAATAATGATAATTTTCAACGGTCAGCACGCTCCGACATTATCGACCACCGAATAGTAATATTTTTCGAAAAAATATAATTTAAAAAATTAGCTTTTTCGCAATATAAATAACGATATAGAAAAACATATTTCAATAAATAAATAATAATCGATGGAATAAAATTACTCAGATTTACCGTTTCTGGAACTAACGTACATTCAGCTGAGGTTATAGCGCTTCGGAGAACTTTTTGAATGGTAAACATTTTTTTTTGTTTTCACTGTGTTTCATTCTTGAGAACACCTTTTCCCATATGCCTGCGCTGCCAAATCAGTAATAATTGACATGAAATTCTCAAATAAAGTGAAATTTCTCTTTAAGTCGCATATTGCAGTTTAGTACACTCCGCTTCAAAGCTGATAATTTTACTTCATGTAACAAACGTGAGAAAATTTTGCTGAGTTTTCCTGAAATTTTGAAATCCACTTTTCAGCGAATTAAGAGAAGTGAAATTACTTTTAATTTCAAAGACACGTGTAATTAAAAGTGTTTTTAAGGGACTGAAATCTAAGAACTAAAACGGAAAATACCAAGTTAATTCTAGTAAGGAATATTTTGTATGTTTTTCTCTTTTCGCGAAAGTAAAAACAAAGGAAAAACGATTAAAGTTTTGCTTGGAAAAAACGCCTTATTTTTGCTTTTGAACTTTCGTCTATCTGTATTCGACGTGTTCAACCACCGTGATTATTACATTGTACGTATATTTTACTTTCCTTAATGCTGCACACCTTTCAACTATTGTGTTTCTCAATATATATATATATATATATATATATATAAATATATATATTTTTTAATAAACTTTAATCCACTCTTCACTCCTAAACGGCATTTAACTAGTTCGGGAAGCAATGCATTTAGGAAGTTGTTCAGAGATAGTTACATTAATTCCGAAAATTTTTACCCGATAAGATTTACATTCGAAATCGATAAAGTTTTGGTAAAACTGTTTAAAAATTTTCACGTCTCCTAACACCGAGTAACATTATTTTCCTAGCCGCTTATTACTAAATGGTTACAATGCCGAGAGACATTCGGGTAAGTAACTCTAATATCAAAGTACTTAATTAACTTCCTCCCGTTTCGCCTAATTACCATTTAGCCCTAAAAATTAAACGGCACTCACAAAAAAAAAAAAAAAGAAACAACAAAAGAAACGTTGGAAAAAAAGGTGAATGGTCAATACGTTTCGTAGGAGGCAAAAAATGTGAAAAAACGGTTAGAGAAACAAAAGCGATTGACAAATCGCCAGTTGAGCGAAATGCGCACATGCGATTTTTGGATGCGCGGTAATTGCCATTGTACCATAATGGTAGCGTAAGAAAAAAATTAGTTCAAAACTTCTCAAAAACTTAACTCCATTTCTGATTTCAGATCTGATAGACCAAATCACCAGAAATTGGATTACAACAATGTACTATGGAGCCGTAATTTATTATGGTTTCGGTTCAGTCTTGTGTGCATTATCACACCCGAGAAAAAAAGCTATTTCTCAGTCGTAAACATTTTTGTAAATTGTCACTTGCGTACAAAAAAAAAGAAAAATTCTGAAAATCGCTTTCTAGTATAATAATGGATGTATCGTAAAAAGAAATTATATATCCATCAATTTTTAACTGAACATTGATATTAAAACGGATTTCCTAATAAGACACCATTACCGGACAATTATTAAGCAGTGTCTAAACCGCAATATTCTAGAGATATACAAATAAATGAAAGAATAAATTAAGCGGAAATAGGATAATGTCAAATACTAATTCAGTAATTCAGACGTTATTTCGTACCTGTATTCACTTAGAATAAGCATTTCTATTGCGTAGTTACTTCCTAATTTAAAGGAAACTTTTTTTTAACTTTCCCATTTTATCGTTATAAATACTCAACATTTATTGTTTGCATTTAATAAATTTAACAATAACAATAAACATTATCGTGGCAATAATTATCATATATATATATATATATATTGTTATTAATTCAATTCGGCTCTTGTCTTTTGCCTTTTTTTACATGTTTAAATATATACATATATTTCTCATTGAACTATTTTCATTTACATTATAAAATAAATAAAAATGACAAAAGATCGACGTCAGTTGTGTTTAAAATAGAATAAAAAAGGAACATTAATAGTTTTACTAGAAAATAGTATTAAATATTAATTATTAAAATCCGTAGGTAAAATGCATACAAATCTTTTATTGCATAAATTAAGTTTCTCTGTTATAACAAATTTTTTCTAGAGGCTTTGGTTCTTGGGGGGGGGGGTGTCCCCTATCACCCTTGGATCCGTCACTAGTTTAATGTGATATAATATATCTTTCAATAACCTTTATTCTCCAGTGAACATATAGATCTTGAGGGGAGAGAAATTAAGACTGTGCCTGCTAATTGGGTTAAACTTGTATCTCTCGGGGATTTTGACAATTGTGTGGCAATTTCTCTTTCTATCTTTCGGTAATATTATTTCCCACTTCAGAAGGGTAATTTCGTGAATTGTGCTGGACATTACTCAGGTCGTTTTAAGCACATTTCAAGACTGATCTATTCGTCAAGCCTTGTTCCAGTTAGAGTGAGTTGGCTTATGAAACTATGATTCTTATTTTTTTTTCATTACACATTAGCTGTGAGCAGTATCAGAGAATACAGATGTTACGATTCTTAATTTGTTTCGCTTCAACGGAGTTTGTAGCGATTATTATTTCCTTCCTAAAATAGGAATAATCATCCTGTAGATCTGGTCTTTTTTTGTTGACTGTCAGCTGATATGCTCGTATATATTTCAGTTAGTCTCAATTCTTGACTTTTGCAGGATTTCTGGACTCATCGGCTTCGCGTTTGGGTAATCTCCTCGCATAATAAAATGCTGCGACCGGGCGTGTTAATAAACTGTTAAATAAGTTTACTTATGTCACAAGTTTATTCTTTTTCACGTACCTGAGATCGATCGGAAGAAAAAATATTTTCAAAATATTTTTTCCCGTTATAATTCAGTTTGTATAAGAAAGACAAATTGCGAACTTATTTAACGAATTCGGAGTATTCTTAAATCTCAATTGCCTCTGTATCACTCCCCTTTAGTATAAACAGAAAGTGATCTTCACAAAAACTAACTCCTAGTTAGGCGTTTTTTTTTTTTTTTAATTTAACATCAATGGACTATAATATAACTTACCTTTCAAATGAGATGAATTAGATGAGATTGTAAAGGAGCGATAGTGCAGGAAATGATAAATAGGTGGAACTAAAATCAAAGGTAATTTTAAATTTCCGTTAAAAGAGTAGGCGGAGCATACGAACATAAATAACATATATTAAAAGCAATCTAAATGTAATTACAGACAGCGCGCTATCTGAAATTAAAGAAAACAAAAGCATTAGAAAACACCATTGCCGTTCTCCAAATTACTGATCAATTCCTCCTGTCGATATATACATCATAAACTATATTAAACACTACGCCGATGATTTAAAATCTGACCGAAATTAACTACAGTGGTCGCTCTGTTCATTTTTACCGCCTTTTTGCGATTATTGTTTTTCCATCCTCTGCCATTAATATTTATCCACCTGCAAACATATGTATATATATATATATATATATGTATTCGGTGCAACATTTAATCGCACTGAATTCATTTGTTTCATTCATAGACCAATGGGCGAGATTATTTATTTTCTTGCTTATTTTCTTTTTAAGTGAAGTGCGCCAAAAAAGGAATTGATGCTACCAGACACACATTTGCGTTATTATAATTATAATTATAATTATTATTATTATTATTATAATTTTATAACTTTCCTACTCCTCAGGTTTAAGACCAAGACTGAAAACCGGATTATTAGTATCGTTCATTAACCTCCTTTTCACTTTATTCGTCAGATAATACGGCCGTTAAAATATTAAGCCGGCTGAAACGGGTGAACTATTCTATAATTTTAATCTATTAAAAACCAACAGTATAAGCAACGAAATTTTTTCTTAAGCAAGGTTCCGGAAATTTAAATGAGCACGATTTCCGGTAAAGAAAAAAGCACACATAAAACTCTTCGAACCGTAAACTATTACATTTTCCAACAATAAAACATACAGTATATTTCTGGGTTCTTTTACCGCGGAAGGACATTTTGGAAGCGGACCCTTAATAAGATTGCTTCCCTCTCATTTCACTTGCGCGTAATAATTTAAAAGCACTCATTCAACGGCATCGGTAATTTAAAAAGAAACACAGAATACATAATTTTTAAACAACAAAATTTCGTATATTTTGCGTTTTTAAAAATGTTCAATTAGCAAGTATTGACACAACTTTTTTATTAAAGTGAACTAAAAACGTAATCTCATAACCTTGACCGGGTGTGGGGGGATTGTGGAATTAAGCTTTTCGTAATGTACTAAGCGTATCATGGATCTCTGATGAGAATACTGGGGCTAGTTCGTTTCTACTTGGGATCCGTCTTTACTTTGCCAGATTTCTCTGGTGGTACCTAATTATTTCAAGCTGGGTAAACCTGGAAGCGACTTGGATCCGGAAGGAGACACGTCTCGAAAACCTATGATACTTTTGGTTTGGTAGCCAAGCACTTTAATCACTAGGCTATCGCGCTGCCTAAAGTGAACTAACATATAAAAAAACAAAACGTGGTCGCTTAATTTGAACTTTCCCCGTTTTAAATAGAATTAACTGGTTTCTCTTTCTTTCTTTCTTTTTCTTTTCTTTTCATGGAGCTTTTAAAGTTTCACGCGACAATTATTTTAATACAATTAAAATTTAAACCTTTTTCAGCAAACTAAATACAACTAGCTATGTGAAGCAATACATATATAAACATATTATTATTATTATTATTATTATTATTATTATTCTATCTCCCTCGTTGCCGAGTATGAGTGCCGCTTTATTGCTATTGATGTTTGTGTCAAAGATGGGACACTAAGCCAATACGATGATTTGCCCGGAAGTCATGTGACAGACTGTCTGATGTTGATTGCTTGTGGGCGCTCAATGATTAATTGGCGTTGCTTTTTCCTATTTTTTTTTACGCGCCATTGCTAGTTCCTATATTATATTCTCCTCAATTCCATTCGTTCCTGTTTTGTACAATGGTCTCTCACTCAGTTTTCCTTGTGTTTATTTTCATAGTTTTTAAATTGTTTACATATATACATATGTATGCAAATATTTCGGCCGAATTTTAAAATAAATCGTATATAAGACGGATTTCTTAGCTGTAAATGAACACTTTTCATCATTAATTTTAATAAATGTTATAACAAACAAGTGTTTGTTTTTAAAGTCTTTCGACTTATTTATTTTTTAATTATACAATTACAATGGTACGTTTCTGTTAATGTGTTCTTTCATTATTCAAACGTACCTATATTATACCAAAAATTGCATATTATTAAAAATCACCGAAATTTTTCCGAGTCAAATGATATTCGTTAGCAAATTATACATTAAATTTGAAATTTAAACCAAAAAAAAAATTAAAGTCGCAAATTAAATTGATTTTTTCCAATATGTATCCGATAATATTAAAATAATAATAATTAGTTAAAAATGAATTTGATGTATTATAAAAATTTGTAAATTTAATTAAACTTGTAGATATTTTATGTATTAATTTTATATAAAGGATTATTCTCAGGTTTTTGTACATTTACAGTTATGTTTTTATACCTAGAGTTGGATGTGCTTCGGCAAAACGATTAAAATATTATAATCGTAGATTATTTTTAATCCCTTTAAATCGTTACTTATATATATATATATATATGATATTATGTTTATTATTTATTATAATTAATTTTTTAATGTGATCGTACCTAGATATATTCTCTGTATTATAATTCTTACAGGTCTGTTCAGTATATATTGCATGTGTTACAAATAATAATTTTACTTGTGTACCACACAATTTTTTTTTGGACACATTGTTTCCATTGTTCATGGTATTAAGGGAAGATGCAACAAATCAGGCAGATATATATATAAAATTACTCGTAATCGCTGAATAAAAATCGGTGGAAATGTTAATGTTCTCGTTATAGAGAACGTGTACAGCTCTATGGCCGCATTAAAAAATCAGTTATGACGAAGCACTTAATCAGGGGCGGATCCAGAGAGAAATTGGGGGTAGGGGGCTTATATAATTACGTAATATCTTATACGGTAGATAATGGATTTGAGGAATACCTTGTTCCATAAAGAAAATCAAATAGCGACTACGTCCTTAGAAATTTAAAAATGTTTTAAAAATACATAATTATTACATTTTAATTAAAATTTTGTTTTATTTTTAAGTGAAAAATAAAACGAAGTTATAAAACTGTGGCTAAAATCGGGGAGTTTAGAATTTAAATAGTAAATTACTAGAAAGAATAGAACGATAGTATTTTTACTAGACACTTTGCTTCTTTTTTTGTTTGTAATCTGATCCGAATTCTTTAACCGTGGGCAAGTTTAAATGTATACATTTCTCAATGAACTCTATTTTTAATAAAAATTGCAAAATAGAAATTTAAATAAAAAAGACAAAAGATCGACGGCAGTTGCGTTTAAAACAGAATAAAAACGTAACATTAATAGTTTTACTAGAAAACAATATTAAATAATAATTATTAAATCCATAGGTATAAAATTTATACAAATTTTTTTATAGTATAAATTAAATTTCCCTGTTGTAAAAAATGTTTTCATCGAGGATTTAGTTCCTTTGCAGAGGGGGGACGTCCCCTCACCCCATGGATCCGTAAATGATTTAATAAATACATAATATTACAATGAATATAAGTAATAATTTAAGGTGTTCAAAATAATCGATGATCGTAGTGTATTGAATTTTGTCAAAGCATTATAAACATATAATCTATATATAAATAGGCAAAGACAAAACAGTTCAGTATCATTTTCTATTCTGTTTATTAACCGATTTTCTTGTTTTTTTTTTTATTTAGTAGCTATTGACGATCTTTACTGTTAACAGTAAAAAAAAATTTAGAAACAGTTACTTTTTTTCTCATTTAAACAAAAAAATTAATACAACAAATAAAAAAATAAATTTGCTATAGCCAGTTCAAAATGTTTTAATTTTTCTTAATAATTACCGTTACTGGCTTTTTTACCGTATACTAAGTCTTAAGGTGTTAAGGTGTCATTTAATATCAATAAATGAGGGTTTTTAAATTGTGATTTACTGTTATTTTATTATATATTTTATTTGATTATAATGGCGCTGAACTGTTTTGTATTGCAAGTACATATAAAAGTGTATGTTCTCAGATATACAATAAACGAATGTATAAGAGCATAAAAAAAAAGCTGTTTTTTTTGGAAATATGCATATACGTTTTCCTTATTTTTAATAATAACTATGGTCAAATTTCGACCAATGAGCGAACACTAGTAATTGTAAATATACAAAAACCTGATAGTAATCCTTTAAAATTAATCCACGAAATATGTACAAATTTTAATTATATTTACAAATTTCATGTTAAAATTATTACTAAAAACCGGATGATGGAAGACGTACACGCGAATTTAGTTCGGTTTCTTTTTTTTTTTTTCTAAACGGGTAAGTGATAAATTTGATGATCTTTGTTATCCTAACTACTGCATATATATATATACATATATATATATATATATATATATATATATATATACATATATATATATATATATATATATATATATATATATATATATATATATCTGAGTCGTATCGCTCGATTCCGAGCGTCATGACTACCTATTGGTACATTGTAGTTGTACAGAACAGGCAGCGTTCATGGCAATTGCTAAACGCAACGCGAGCGTTGTTTAAATTCAGTAATACACTATTATTCGCGTGTCCTCGACTATATATATGACGGTTTGTCCAATATTTTATAAATTTTATTAAGTCGTTATCAACATCACCGCATACGCTTCTAAGACTTCATATTTGCCGTTAAGGAGACATGTGAATAGATGATTACAGTCTTGAACTTCAGCGCAGTCACATCGATCGAACATTCAATAATTATAATGATTATATTTTGTGCGCGCAGTTCCACTTCTCAGTCTATTCAAGGTGGTTTTCCAAAGATCTACACAGTCTTAAGTGATTCCCGCTTGGCAGTGCTTCCGCCTTTGGTCTATCGTTTGCTTTTATATTCCATATGCCAAGTCTTTCCTTTTTTGCAGTACCCGTCAGCTCTTCGACCTTTCGTAGAAAGCTGTTCCTGGATTTTAGTCTTGTTTTGGCCAATCCTTTATATTCATAAAGCGGACGTTGGTTGTTGTTGACTACTCTAAAACCTTTTATTTTTTGCAGCTACCTGCCGTTGAATTTCCGGAGGAGCGATACCGCTAAGTTCATTAAAGTTTTGGTAGAGGATTTGGTCTTAGATATCCAGCTGATATCAGCCTGCATGTTTCGTGCGATCGATCTTTTGCCGTGTGAGATAAGCGATCCCGCACTGGGCATGCATATTCACCGGTAGAATAGCCAAGGAAGAAATTCCTAGGGTGTTTGCGTTAGCTCCCCAGCTAGAACCTATTAGCTTACGTATTATGTTTGTTAGTGAAACATAATGACTTTGGTTTCACTTAAAAATAATCGAATGTCCGTAATATTTTATTTTACGTTTTAATTTCCTCGATAGTATACAGCGGACAAATTTATTAAATACTTATAACGTCAGTTAATGAACGCTGACAATGGACCGCCGCAGCTTTCATCGGAATTTAACGGGCATGTGAATTTTGATGACGAAAATGTGCGTGTGTCCGTTAAATATTGACCGAATATGTGCTCGAAAATTCACCAAGTTAACCGTTTATCCTATTCCATCAAATCTTACCTCATTATTCAGATAGGACTAATAATAGACTGAATGTGCCAACTCTTCTTAAAATTTCAGTACAAGTTAAGCGCCAACCACCATATAGGTCCAGCGACCTATGTAAAATTATTCAAGCCCGAATGTGCTGGTGTAGCCGCAAATGTGAAATGTGAAATGTGAAATGTGAAAAACGAGCTATTTCAACAATGCAGATAACCGGTTGCAATCGGATTGTAAATAGAAATTTTAATCCAACTTTGTAAGCCGGAAGAAAGTCTAATTCTCGCCAGTCTTCAAAACTCAAGCACAGACGATTGTTGCCTTGTTCACGTAGACCTAATTTAAAGTAGTCTATTTATATTAGGACGTCATTATCTTCTTTTCTTTTTTTTTCTTTATAATAGGAAATAAAACGCTACCAGACCCAGGAGTATTAAATTACATTTTTACTTCCTTTCTTTTGTATAAATACTTCCATTTATTCGTGTGCGCGTGTGTGTGTGGTTTATATATATATCTCCAGCTATTATAATCAATATTCTACGAAAAAAAACGAATAAAAGGAGCCAGTTCCTCTATTATCCGGTACGTCACGTGTTTTCGACATGACGCCTCATCATCAAATGGTAAATTATCAACAAAGCACGTAGACATGGTTAAGAGAGGATACTGATTGTCTCTCGAAATAATAATAATGATACTGATAATAATAATAATAATAATAGTAATAGCAATGCGCGACATCTCGGCCTGTAATTCGACACCTTTGTAAAAGCCTTCCTTTACCCTATAACTAATCATTATTCTCGCATTCGTCATTTTTTCAGCAATCTCAGACCGTAATTCAAAGGTTTCTTGTTCAAACTTTTGAATATTACACAACCACTACCCTTCATGATCATTCCGCACACCATTATTAGTACCAACTATTGCGGCGAGAAAATCCTGAAGAATGTTGTTTCGTAATAAAGCAAGAGGAAGTTGAATACGGCTTATCCTTAAAAATTGTAAATAAATAATTTTAATAATAATGATAATGAACCGTGTGTGACGTGGACGTACGAAAGAAACTGAGCGAATGAGAATACTCGCAGTAAAGGAAATCGTACCGTGACGGAAAAACACTATTTCCCAGCGACCATCCTTAATGCTTGATTTTATTAATATTCGTATTTTCATCGGTATTTTAGCGCAAAAACATTCAAAGCAAATTCCCCCGCATGAACTCGTGACAAAATTCTTCGCAGTAATATTTACAGCACACGTTCAGCTCAGAAAGACGGATCGCTACTACCCTTTCATCGAAAATAAGTAATTTTTTCGATAAAAAACCAAAAAAAAAACTCCACAAATATATATACATCTATATATATATACGCAACTGTGAATATAAATAATCCGCCCCGCAGCTTCTCGTTGTTAAATATATTTGGTTTTGCCGATAACAAGAAAAGCGTGCTGTTTCCATCGTAGACGAAAACTGTCGGAGGTGAAATACTTTAAACATCTCATGCAAGTTAATAAAACAGTCAGTAAATTCACGTTACTTCACCGAAACCGCAACTTATTTTGAAATTTAAAAAAAAAGAAAAAAAAAAGAAAAAAGGGGAAAGAATAATGAAATTGCCATGTTTGTTTGTTACGTGCTTTATTAAACAATTTAACGCATTTTTACATTGCATAAAGTTTTTCTTTCAGTTCGTAAATTATCCGAATAATTTTTCGGCTTTTCATATAGTTGGCAATTCCTTCTATTCAATTTTACCGCTGTAACGTTTTAACTGGCATGATTTTACAATCGAAATTGTAATCGAATTTTGCAATACAGGTCGAAGCAGACAGACACATTCTCATTTTTATTATAATTTACTGTTACTATTTCGATACGTCTCTCGATAACCTCTGGCAGAGAGAAGGACACGAGAATTTCACATAAGAAGGCCAACAGCGATTTCGTCTGAAGCAAATAAGCAGACTGGCGAAAAGTCTTAGGCGACGACTTCAGTAGTAGTAAGTCTTTCGAAGATGTGGCGAACCGTTAGGGTAATTGTCCGCATAAAGGTCTACAAGCCGACAACCCCCAAAATCAACCTCGATAAATGACTGACACATAGTCGGTAAGAAACACCGCTGCCTTCCAGTTGGGGTTGTCATTTAAAGGCGTGAGCAAAGAAAACTTCTTGAAAACGAATCACCGCCATACAAGTGAACAATTTGAACCATCAATATGAAAAAGCGCTGCACATTGTTTACCGGTGAACCACTGTCTCGAAAGGGCAACGAAGTGGTCAAACATAGAGTCGGGAAGGCAACGAGAAACCACCTGCCTGTAATTTATTCTCGGAGTTATGGCGCGTATCGGGGAATTATAAAAACAAAACAAAAACACGCCAGATAATGGGCGGTAATTTTTAACGCAGTGCAGGTTGATTTTTCGCTCGAACCCACGGTGGTTCGACATTCTGCAGATTTAAACAAACATATTTTAAAACGGAATTCTTTTCAGGGATCGTGTGATCAGCAATATATAAAAGGGGATGCTTAATAATACATACATATATATATATGTATGTATATAAAAATATAAAAAACTTTGAATGTAAGCAACATGTGCGTAGAATTCAAAACGCTTTACATGTATATTAGGAATACACGACGCAAGAAGAAACAAGAACTAATATGGGAGTAGTAAAGAAAGTTGATATTTTCCTACTCGGTAAATATGAAAAAGAACCAACGAAATGACGTTAATAATAAGGACAAAGTTCGCCGACATTGTAAAATGATTTAAATCGGTCTCCGCGATAGAGTGGCACTGTTATAATTTCATAGAAATCCTGTTAAAAAAATGAAAAGTAATCCATGGTATATAAAGTAATAGAAGAGTTTGAATAAAAATTTAGCCCACATATTAACATAGAAACATTAAATTATACGGTATTTAACAAATACAGATAGCCCTTTTTAAAATCAATGCGATTCGAAAATGGAATGTGTACAACAGATTAAATACTTAGAAGTAATAATAGATGATAAATTAAAATTCTATAACCGCTTTAATTATATTAAAAATAAATTAACGAAATTTATGTGTATTTTTTATGAACTTTAGAACAACAATGATAGATTAAATTATAAGAAGGGAATTAATATAGATCAGTAATATTACCTAACACTTTATATGCCGGTACTTTTTGTCACATTGACAAGATTAAAATTAAAAGAAATTAAAAGATTTCAGAAAATTTTAAAAAGTTATCAAAGGACATTGGCAGTATAATTAATTAAATCATACAGAACGATTAGTTATTACTCATTAGTCATGGCACCGTACCATTAGAAATGGAGATCAGCGTACCAGTTTATTTTTAATTAAAAATAAAATTAACATTACACATGATTTTATTAACGTAATATATGAAAAAAAAAACAAAAAAAAACACAAAAAGAAACATTTTATAATGAAAATAAATTATTCCAATTAAAGTAATTTAAAAAGATAATAAATGAATATTATATTAATATAACATTTTCATTTTTTCCAAGCATAATTGAAGGAATTAATAATATTCGGCGTACCAAATTATTTTGAATATATTTAAGGATTATCTAGAAACATTTAAAATTTCACATCTAGATTATAATTTACAAGATAAGACCAGGACGCATTTTATGAGAATGCAATAGCGATAATATAATATTTAATAATAGTATAGATCGACTAAGGTAGCGCGGTAGCCAAATGGTTAAAGTGCTTAGTTACACGCTTCTTCCTTTTCTAATACTTATTCATTTCATCTGTCTGTTTATCCTACTCTTCCTCCCTATTCGTGGTTTCTTTTGTCCCCACTCTCTTCAACGTTCTGATGTTGTATCCGTTGTTCGTATGCGGCCATTCTTTGCTGCCTTCCTCCAGATTTCGCTTTTCCCTAATTTCCTCCCAATACTGTCCAATTCATCCTTATGATGCAGTTATTTGCGACGCCGATCGTGTGTTCTTCCAGCGATCATCTCTTTCTGTGGACCATTTTGTATTCCTTTTTGTTGAGACTTCCTGCTTCTTATTGTGCTTCCTATATCCTGTCCTTTCCTTCACAAATTAATTATTCGTGCTATTTGTTCCTTTTTAGCAAAGATTTTTGATCGGATTAAAATATAACCGACTTCTTTCCTTACTATTTGTTTCTGGGTGAATTGATTGACGAGCCCAAGAAAAAAAATCAAAAAATCAGAGGACACCGCTTCGAAACTCGTCTCGTTCCAAATCTGAATCGCTCCCCCCCCCTAGGTGTATATACCTAATCTGAAATTGAATTTCGTACCAGAGAAATCTGGAAAAGTAAAGGAGGCCGACACTAAGAAACTACTGGCTATTCTCATCAGATCCATTAGCCTTAGTACACTGTAGAAACCTTAACTTTACAATCCCCGTTGCCGTGTCTAGAATATGAAGGGACTTACTTTACTTTATTTTTATAGACGAACTTACAAACAAACTTTTTAAGGAATTTAATAAATTTACAGTTAATGACGTAAAAACACCTATACGCAGTTATATTAAAAGATCTCCTTTGTGTCCCTTTCATCCTCCTACCTTAAATGTCACCTATGACGTAAACCACGTTCTATTTGAATGTTCCTCAATTTCCGCAGAACGCGCGATCTTTTATTCCAACTTGCTTAGCCTTTCCCTACTCCTTACAGTGCCTTCTACATTCTCGCTTTTCCATCTCCTTCTGTTTTTCCCCCTTGTTAGCCGCCTTTATTTCTTCTGTCTCTAATCGTTTTTGGATACAACCTGTCGCTCCATATGACTTTCTATTCTTCTAATCTTTTCTGTTGGGTAAATGGCATACGATGACGTGCTCATGAAATAATGAAAAAAATAATAAAAAAATAAATATTAAAAAATCCTAGTATTAAGTATTCTAAATAAGTATAATAGTAATGTAATAATGTAAAAATGTTTTTTTACAAAAAATAAATACCGACTTCAAGGTTTATTATAAAAATTTAAAAATGCACTAAAAAGTAAAAAATAATTACTCCCGATAAAAAATATATATCAGAGTGATATAACACTTAAGTGGTGATATCGTAATTCTTATACAACATCTTAATCAGAGTCGGCATCAAATTCATATTAAAAGAATAATTAAAAACTGCATTAAATGTTCATTAAATTGTTCCTAGATATTGTAATATGTAATTTGATACCGACTTTAATAAGTATTAATGTTGTATAAGAATTACCACATCACCTTAAGTTATGCCACTCTGATATATGTATATTTTTTATCGAATAATTAATTTTTACTTTTTAGTGCATTTTTATTCAATTATTTTTTTTAGTGTTTAGTGCTTTTTTAAATTTTCATAATAAACCTTGAAGCCGGTATTTATTTTTTGTAAAAAAACATTTTATTTTACAATTTTTCGCATTATACTTGAATTTTCTTCTTGTTAAAAATCAATTTTTTTTTTCACATTATTCTCCATACTTTATACTTTAAAAAAATCGATTTCTTTATTTTGAACTGCATTTTCGCGGTAAAAACATCAAATTCCACGGTAATTTGGCAAATTGATAGTATTTGAAGTCAGTCGCCTCCGCGTTTTTATAATTCAGCATAACGGTAATGGTAAGATTTTTCAATTATTATTATCAACTACTGTATTTCTTATCATTCTTTGATCTATAACGCTTTGTTGAATTCTGTTTACTTTTATTTTCGATTTTAGTTTTTAGTTAAACCGAACCCCGCAGTGTGCTAGTCGGGAAAATTACACTCTTTTAGAGTCAGAAATCGCAAACTATTAACTACTTCGACAAGCCGATTTCGGTAGAAATTTAATATTGCTCAGCGCTAAATAGGACATTTTTCAACGTCACCTCTCGCTTGCAAGAATATAAAATTCGCAAAGTTCTGAGTACCGTTTCAAACAAATCTCCGTTTCGTTCGAATATTCCTTCGCTGCACTTCGAGTATTAAATTATTCCTCGATCGTTTATTTATTATTATAGTCGTAATGTTTATTAATTCGCGTGCACTTTTCGAGTTATTTCAATTTTAAAGTCGCTCCTATTCGTTGATAATGTGCAGTTTGTAAGAGTAGCCCGTTCGGCGGTCTGTCAAAAACAGGAATACAATGTTCCACATCTTCTCGGAAGGATTACTTCGTTATATTCATGTCATATTCTCCCTCTATTTCTCCTCGCAACGCAACTATCCTTTCTTCGTTTTTCCTTCCTTTTCTACTTCCCTTTAAAAGTCGTAATGACATATAAAAACGCTAAAGCAATTTTAGAAAATAGCGCTACTCAAATTTAGAAATATTCGAATGAAAACTATTTCATACGTACGTGGTTGCGCGTATGTGCGTTTGTCGCATTAGTATACGTCAGATGCAACAAAGGAATTCGAAAATCTTAATAATAATCTGCACAATACAGAGCTTTCCTCCGTTGCTTGGCAACCTATTATATACTTTACATGCGTAGAAGCTAATGGATTGTCAAACGAAAAAACGAACTAATGCGGTGAAATTCTTCCTTTTCCTGTGTCCGCGGGCAACTGCGAAGGCGGCATACGGCGGAAACTTCGCCTGAAATATTTCCCGTAACAGACGAAATATCGCTAGATCCACATTTTTAATAAAAAGTTTCTAATTGAAATTGCATAAGAAATACACGTATTGCCTTGATTACGGTCAACATTATAAATTGCCTAATGTTTGGAAATGAAGAATTTTTTCCATTACTGTGAGAGCAATTTATCATAACATTTTATCGAATTTCTTTTCTCTCTTTTTTTTTAAAAAAAGTAAACGATTTTCTTACGTTTACATCGTTTGTGAGCGGACTAAAGAAACAGTTCAACGCAGTCGTACTACTCTGTTGCCTACCTTTTTTTTCCATTAATCATTCGAGTTTATTTATTTATTTATTTATTTTTTAATGAACTCATTAAGAAATATTACCCGCTAACTTATATATTCTACTTATAAATTAATATGTATATATTTTTTTTTTTTTATTTCATTAAATTGCGACACAATAACCGGTCGCTTTAACTCTCTTAATGATCAAATGACCTACAAGTATGGATATTTGATCCGAAGAAATTAATAATTACAAGGGCATTATTTATGTAATCAAACCGCTAAAATGACTAATTCTGCAAGCGTGTTCAGTATACATGAACACTTGAAACGAAAATGTTCAACCGAATCGGTGCACGAATTGCGAAATTGACGAGCATCTTAAAATAAAATTCACACTAGACGGTACACGCTTGATACTTGTAGAAATTTACGTCCAGCTAATTTTTTCGATGTAAAGTCTATTTCCGGGTAAAGTTGTTCTGTGACTTTATTATTACTTGCACGCAATGTACATATACAATTACATTAAAACATTCATTTAAAAATCAAATATGTACTTCTACTTAGTATAAGAAAATTTTCAATTTTTACTTCTATTAAAAAATGTAATCGAATAAAAAATCGAAAAAAATACATACATATATGTCTCTATTATGGTACTTTATTATAATGTTTATTGTGGAAGCAGCGGTTTTAATTGTTTTACAACAATTAGAATTATTGACATGAAAGAAAAATTTCACCGAACAAACAAAATTAAAAAAAAAAAAATGATCAGTATTTTACTCGATTTCAGAAAGAGAACGAAAATAATGCAATAAAAAACTGTACTCGATTTCTCGACAGCTATGTCATCTTCATTTTCTATGTGGGGATTGCTCATACCATTTCTATATTTCGCTGTTCTTTGCCATCTGAATTAGTCCGCTGCTTTTTTCCCGTCAATGTCTATCATTTCGATTCGTCTCCTTCCTCTTGTTGCTTTGCCTATTCTTTTTCCCTTGCATCGCTGTAATCGCTCCCTCTCGGATCTTATTCGCGTGCTATTTCCTTTTTCTCTGGATTACGTATTTTGCTACATCGTATTCTATCATTTGCCACCTGCTTAGAACGTCTTTATTTTTTTCATCTTGGTCGTCCATGGTATTCTCAGTATTCTCTTCGTAACGTCCACATACCAATTGCATCTAGATTTTTCCTGCATTCCGCATCCATCGTCCAAGTTTCTGCTCCGTATTTTAGCATTGACATCACTTAGCAGTTGTTGATCCTTAGTTTCCTATGCATTCCAAGCTTCCGATTCGTCAACACCGCTTGTAGATTATTAGATGCTTGTTTGGCCATTCCTATTCTTGATTTAATTTCTTGTTTATTTCGGCCATCTGAAGTGAATAGGGCACCTAGGTATCGGAATTCTTCTACTTGATTCAGCACTGTATTATTCATTTTAATTTTTGCTTCTTTTCTTCCATTTTTGGAAAATCTCATCACCTTTACTTTTACAATATAAATAATAGTTTTCTTCCATGGTATCATTAAATTAGCAATATTAACTTTACATGCTTCTACCTCTATGGGGTGGAACTTCTTATTCATCAACCTGCGAATTCATTATGTGTTTCCAAGAACGAAAACCGCCACCGAACGCAAACGTGAATTGCGGAAACGAGAACGGGACGACGAACTGTGCACTAGCGAAGAATTTTCCACATTTATAAGTGATACGCCTTTTGGTTTTTTAAAACGGTAGATGTAGAAACGTTTGAAGCGTTAAAATATAACAAACATTACATTGTAATGGGGGACCGGCCTAAGAATTACGTTGTAATTAATATAAACCAGGCGAATATTTACACAGTTTAAAATTGTCTTTATAAAATATAAAAAAATATATATGTTATAAAATAAATAAATAATAATAAATTGTTATTTAATAAGCTCAGAATAACTAATAACATTGTTACTAATTTAAAAGTATTAAAAATCATTATGAATTATGAATTATTGAATACCAGCTGTACCCGCGGCGTTGCTCGCGTGAATTATGATTCTAAAAAATTACTTTTAAATTACACCCATGCGGAATTTAGTTCATGACTGTGTAAGAGTATCAGTGAATGATTATATGTCAAAAGATTTTTTATTGGTTGTGGCGACTCCTGAATATTGGGGAGACTAACTTTTCCAGAAGCACAGCACATACCATTAGGTTCATTAGCCCATTTTTTGGGCAGAACACTTAGAGCAGATCTTATTCATGGCTCCGATTTGGACGGAAGACTGTTGAACATAATTAATCTGTGGATCGCATCTGAAAGCCAATCTGTTACTGTGAGCTAAAAATCGATTACGAACTCTAGTCGTTGACGTCTGTTGTCTTTCTCTCTGATCTCGAAGGCGTTGGGAACGCTCAGAGCTCGATTCCCTAGTGCGAGCTTGTATATTTCTAATACTTTGTTTTTTAAGCCGCTGCGAACGCTCGATACTCGACTCTCGTGCGCGTACTTGATAGGTTCTCAAATTTTGTTCAGCAAGCCGCTGCGAACGCTCGATACTCGACTCTTTGGCACGCGATTGCGACGCGTATTCTCTCTGACTTGCAAGACGATACGTATTTTTGATGCCCTCGCCTGGGAACTATTTCTAGAAATTTGAGATCTTAATTTTTTGGGCATTTTGTACCTTTTACAAAATATAACGGTAACGCTCGAAAATTTTCATTCCTTACATTAACACACTATTTCCATTAGTGATGAGCTTGTAAACGATGATAAGGCGATCTTTATCCGAATTTACATTTCCCGATGGTAATTAACATTGATATTTTAATGTTTTGTAAAAAAAGTTTTTGCAGCGCACGCGATGTAAGGAATTATTTAGGTAATTTTTTTACACCTTGAGTTACATTATTGGACTTTTAGTAAGGATGCCTAATTTTTTTGAAAATATAATATAGCCTATGTCACCCGGAGATAATATAGCTTCCCAACGGTGAAAGCATTTTTCAAATCGGTCCAGTAGTTTCGGAGCCTATTCAATGCAAACAATCAAATCTTTCCTCTTTATAATATTAGTATAGACAAAGGAATTATCGTAAATTCACATTTATAAAGAAAAAAAAGGAACGAACAAAAAAATAATACCTAACAATTTTAATCCACCTTTTAAAATTTAAAATTTAGCATTTAAAACGGCATTTATATTAGGTCGATTAAATTAGATTTCATAGTCTTTCTTTTATAAAATTATTTATCATTATTTACTTATTTTGTTATATATTTTTTTCATATTTTATAAACACAATTTTAAACCGATCAAATAATTGGTTTGCTTTATATACATATTGACTTGTCATATTTATGGTAGATCGTTACGTTTACATTTTGCTTTTGTTCCTCATCATACCATAAATATTGCGAGCTTTGCTGCGAAACATGTCGCTGATTTTAATATTGTTTAATGTAGTTGCGTTAATTACTGGTCTAATTTTGTTATTCAGCTACAAATATAAAATAACACAAAGAACGTATGATATCAATATTAGCTTAATGTAAATAATGTTCTTGTCGCATCTATGTACATAGAGAGTACCGAACAACTACTGATATGTTGACAAGAGTAAGTGGCTAGCAAGCAGAAATCGGTGTTTTTGTTCGAACTCTCGTTGGAAAGGAGATTAATAAACAATAACAGTAGTACGATTGAGAATTAAAATTACGTCATCATGCAACCGGTGTCAAACACAACAATGCACTATGAAGTGGAACCGCATTAGAATAGTGTAAAACAAAAAAAAAAAGAAAAAAATTGATTTATCCGGGTTGGCCGCTGCCAGATTACGCAATAATTTTTGTGTCCCGTTTTCATCGTCTTTAATATGCATAATCTTGTGTTTCCCACGCAATCCTAATAAGTCTTTACTTTCACATGGCCCTTCTAGTTTGACAGCTGACTGCACATGTCTGTTCTAGTACATTTAATTATTCGCACGAACGTGTAATGGCCGTTTTTTCATCATTTGAAAATTTACCAGATCGGGGCCACCGACTTCACCTTTATCTTTATTTTCCGAAAGGTTTTTCAGATTTACAATCGTATCACGTGATATACCTGTAAGTCGGAATCGTATTGTGTGCCATTCTAAAGCGGTACCAAGTCTATATAAGTGGCGCTCACTTCTTTCATACCATATACTTGTCAGTACTGATCGACGAAGTTTCCGCGGTATGTGTACAAAAATCATTACACATTGCTGAAATTTGCCGTTCTATATTGGCAATAGAGTTTCGTTTTTGGCTAACATCGTTCGACCTGTTCCTATTTAAGATGAAAAATGCAAGAATAGGATAAATTTCCACAAATTTTAAATTCTGTACGCCTTCGATTATTTTAGACATTTTCTACTTTCGCAATGATTAAACGACTAAAATTGACGTCCATTTGGCGAATATTAATGAAGAAGCGTCGATTTTGGTTAAGCCGCCGTTCCGAAGATCTTCCAGAAAAATAGGAAATGATACGATAGAAAAAGCAGATTAGAGGTTGATAGATGAGGGAAATTAATGATTTTTTTTTTTTTTTTTGAACAATAAGAGAAATTTAAAAAAAAAAAAACAAAACAGTTCGTACGAGTAGATTTTGAGGATGTTGATTAGATAATCTCGGTGTGGTTAATTTTACACAAAAATTATAGTAAAAATATTTTATTTAATAACGTTAATTTTAGACATAGAAAATAGGGAATTGGGGAATATTACAGTTATTTAATAATTAATTAATTGTAAATAACAGGAGAGTGGATAATTAAATCGCTTGAATATGTAAATTAGCTATAAATTTGTCGGATCCCAACGCGTTAAAATTAGATTTCATTTCACTCGTATGAATAATAGGCCAATTAATATAAAATTAAGCTAATTATATACTGTACGCATTGACAATATATTCGGTGTATTAAATTTTCCGTTCAACCCCGCACCGGCCACATAAAGTTAAGAGTTTTATGTGCACCTGCTAGACATAGTTGGTTCTCAATGCGACATTGTGAAAAATTAATATTTAATTTAACGTTAGCAGGTATTGGATTCGGGGGGGGGGGGGGGGGGGGGGAACAACATAAAAACACTTTTACTTATTCGGTAATACTGTTGTTTTTTTTTTGTTTTTTTTTTTTCAGTTATACAGATATTCCATTGAGAATCAAAATTTTTTTTTTTAAATTCATTAGAAAATACTATTCCGGAAAATACATTTATGGGAACACATATACAATGCAGTTAGAAATCTGAACATTTTTTTTTTTTTTTTTTTTGGGCTCGTCAACCAAGGAACTTTATCCAGAAACAAAAAAGGTAAGGAAAGAAGCCGGTTATATTTTGATACGATCAGAAATTTTATCTAAAAAGCAATCAATATAACAGGGATAATTAGTGAGGAAGGAAAGGATCTGAACATATTAATCCGTGACCAAAAAAACATACATTGATGTAAATAAGAAACAATTTCGCAAATTCAAGAAGCGTTATGTTGACGGAAAAAAGAGAACAGACTCCGCAGTTATTTGAACGAGAATATTAATAAAGTGGTGTAGATACGAAAAATATTACGCTTGGAGACAACGTTCACACGTATTAATTACTGTCCCGATGGTTCGTCGCATACTACCGCATGTTTTACATTCTCGTAAGGAACAACAAGACGAGGTTGTGCTATTGCAGTGTGTACGTGTGTCAGATAGAATATTTTGCATCGGATCTGGATATGCTATATGAAGTGAGACAAAGGAAAACTAGTCGATAGACTATACTGTTGTTTGTTTGTTTTTTTTTTTTTTTTTTTTTGGTACCGCTAACCAAGGGCAATGTGACTGATCATCAAAGAATTACGAAAACAGGATTAAATTTTGATATATATAAAGAAATAGAGGTGATGAACTCCGCTAAGATTGGATGTTGTTTTCAAAAAGAAACATCCGATTGGGAGGAGCAGCTTGTCTGTTAATATATTATGATAATAACGTGAAAAAAAGCTGCACAGAGGATAAGATGAAAATCATCGACGGTGCTATTGGATAATTTCATGTTTCTAAAGAATGTTCTTCCAGGCCTTCACTGCCTAATATAGTTTAAAATTATTATGTAAGAACATTTAAGTCACAACAAATCGGGCCACCAATCAACACACGCAATAAAATGTATTGGTCTCCGCCCGGTGCAGCGAAAGATCAGCACTTATTTTTACAATTATGTAACATCACCTCCTGAGCTTTATATCAACTTTTATAGGTAGAGTTGCCTGATAATGATGTTGGACTTTCTTTCGACGGTTACTCGATGTGCCGGACATGATTTTTTTTTTTTTTTGAAAAACTCCTTAAAACTTCTTCGGTCCAGCAAGCTTATTAAAACCCCTCATGTATAGAAAAGAGTGAAATAAAATTACGAAAACAACTACGATTTAACGCGAGGCACTTAACGAGAGCCCATATGTAGAAAACTGATGATGATACCCGGATGCTGAAAAATAATTGTTCAATGTATATTGCGCTAAATGCAAGTTATGATTAAATTTTTTTTTTTTTTGTTTAAATAATTTGCGGGTCCCACAAGGGGGCACTAGCTCGTCTGTGGGTTCCCGACATAATTATATTATTTATTTGTTTAATATAACATCAACTTATGTGTTACTTTATGTTACAATATAGAAATTGTTAGCTTATATCTTACTATACTACAAAATCCACACTCTCATCATTTATCATATATGTTACAATTATACTGCCATCTGAATTGTTACTTCTTATTATAATGTCTTAATATATTAACTTATATATACAATGATACAATATAATTTTTATAACTATTTATACTGTAATATGTAATTTTTTAACCAATTTTTTTCGTTCTTCTTACGTACATATATGATGACAGATTATCGAATTTAATTTCGACAATTGTTAATAAAACAGTAATATAATATTTGCATTAAACAGTGAATAAAATTATTTGATGTTGGTTATAAAAAACTAAGAAATTAGTAATTTACTTGAAATCAGAATTGTCTGATGAATTCAAATGTTCCAAATAATTTCAAAAGCATAGTTCGTAACACGTGTGTTGCAATTCATAGTGAGCACATTAGTTAAAATATTGCTTTTAATATGAATAGAAAATTGAACAACAAGCTACGTACTGAATCTCTCTACCTTTTAATGCTCCTTTATTTATACGTTTTTGTTTTTGACTTCCTAGTGTCTTTACTGAACATTAAGTCGTAAAGAAGATTATGTTTTCCCATTTTAAATATTGAACTGTCGGCATGTGATAATGTACAGATACGTATTACGGGGCGTGTTACGTAGTTACATGCGTATATATATATATATATATTTATACTTAATCTTAACGCTAGAGTTCTAATATTATGAGTATAGAATAAGTTAAGATAAATTATAATTTTTGTATTGCATATGTTGTTTGAATAAACGTTAATAAGAGTGTCGGGCACTCACACAACGGGCATATTTACCCTGTGAGACCCACAACTTATTTCAAAAAAAAAAAATTAATTCCGAAGAATATAATTTCATATAAAATTTCAGTATTATAAAACAGACGAATTAGAAATATGCATATTCGTTGTTGGGCGTTTAGTTTTTTAAATGTATTTGCATAAAATTTTATCAGTTTTTTGATTTGGGTATTTCTGAAATATGCAAGGCATAATGAATTACAACTGTTGTTTTTTTTTGTTTTTTTTAATTCTCCTCCTCACCTTTTTTATATGCGCCGTTTGTAACTACTAAGATTATTACAGCACATATATGGAGGTAACTTCATATATGTTCGGTCAAACCGCTCGTTCTAACGAAGGCTATAACCCTTATGACGTTAGTTGTAGTGTTTGCCAGAAAATCCTGTATGTTATTGGGTAGGCTATGTTGCGTCCTGAACGTGGCGAACTTTGGGCACGTGAGAAGAATGTGTGGAACTGTCGGTATACCAGTCTGGCCGTCGAAGAAGCACATAGTGGGGAGGGGGGGCGAAGATTTGCTAATTATATGATCGTGCGACATAGTGACGTGGCCGATTCGCAGTCGGCTGAGACTTTTAAAATCATGTCGGGATATTCCCTCCGGTGGCCACCATGGTTCGACTGTAGGCTTAATGTTTTTTAAGAACGTTGTCGTAGCTGCCCATTCTGTTTTCCATTGGTTCTCGCACTTTTTTAGAAAAATATGCATCATCGAGGATGGTAGGTCCGAGTCCTCTGGCATTGGCGAGGACAACGCTGAACGCGCTTCCACATCGACCCTCTCATTATCAGGTACCCCGATGTGTCCAGGGACCCATGTGAACGTCACCCGACTGTTCTTTTGGTTTAACTGATTTAGAAGGTAATGTATTTTCGATATTAGCGGGTTGCTGCATTTTTGTTTTTCCAGCATGCATAACGCCTGTAGGGAATCTGTGGCTATTAGAACTTTTATAGATTTCTTGTAATCCGTGACTAAGTGCTGTAGGCAGTAAGAAATTCCGTGCAGTTCTGCATCCAATGCATCACAGGCATCGTTAAGTCTCTGCCCCACGAAGGCACAGGATGCCGGTAGTGGTCCTGCTTCGCCTTTTGCCTTAGGTCCATCTGTGCAATATACTAGGTGGTCCACGTATTTGCTAACTGCTCTGGCTGCCATTTCTGCCGAACACTGGAATTTTTTTGTACCTGGATTCAATTTCAACGATGTATCGATGTTCGTTTTTTTGGACATCCACGGTTGAATCATAATCATTGGGCTAGGTATTGGCCTCTTTAGGAACGTGATCCCGTATCCGTGCAAGACAGCCATTACCGCCAGCAGGGGGTCATCTGAAAAATTTGGCTTGAGAGGGCATTTATCTAAGTGAAACGAAAAGTTCGGTATGTAATTGAGATAGCGGTACTTGTTTCGTAATGTGAAATAGTTTCGGTAGTAAGAGAGCCAATTTGCAAGCTGAAAGAGAAAATGATATCACGCGCCAACGAATTATATGTCTACGTACTACATTAATCCCCGACACCTATGTATGTTCGTAGGACAATATTAACTACGTTTTAATGCTCAGTTACGGTGTCCGAAAGTGTTGATTACCCCGACCAGAAATGTTTAAATGCAACAACTGCCGCAGACAAAAATGAATTGTTCAGATTTGTGTCGAACGGACTACTCTCTGCTCATTGTAAAACATCTAAACACGTCGGAAAGTATTCGTTTTTAATCTCGAAATAACTCGGTTCGTTAAAGCCTTTTTCATCTGTGCTTGACGCAAAGACACGCGTATTTAAATAGAATAAGAAATTGTCTAACACCGTTTTACGTACCGTCAAAAAGCCGTGTAGAAATCAAAAATACCGCGGGAATCGAAATCAATTCGCCCTCTCGCGGGTTTAATTTTAAATTAATACGATGGTAAAAAATGAGAAACAACCGTGATAATCTCACCGAGAGACTATCTGTAACTCGATTCTTATTAGTAATGATAGAACCTCTGCTATTAATAAAATTACCTACATTGGATGAGAACGATAGTGTTAAATTTTGTTCTCAATAAGGCGCAATTTCATTTCGAAACAGAGAAAGGAAATAATAAAAATGAAATAAGAATCAATAATGAAAAAAAAAGGGAAAAACGGAGCGTATAAATCCACAGAGGTTGAAAATGATCAGAAATTTTGAGTTCACGACCAAACGAATATCTCTTAAAAAATTAAATATACAATTTAACGTTGGAAAACAAAATTGGAACAAATATGCTTAATAAACAATAGTTGTTTTAATGTTGCACTATTTAATTAACAAGATGCAACATCAATCAGTCGGTTAGAGTGCACACACTGGCTGCCGGAGATGTTCGATGCACCCCCAGGATAGTCCTCAGAGCGGCATGGTGCACGGGATTGAGGGACTTCAGTAATGATTTACTTGCAGAAAAGTACACCTGGCACCCGTAGTTGATTTTTGATAAGATAAGCGATCAATATATGTTACGGAGGAATTTAGGATCGATGTTGCATCTTGTTAATTAAATAGTGCAACATTAAAACAACTATTGTTTATTAAGCATATTTGTTCTAATTTTGTTTTTCAGCGTTAAATTATATATTTAATTTTTTAAGAGATATTTGTTTGGTCGTGAACTCAAAATTTCTGATCATTTTCAACCTCTGTGGATTTATATGCTCCCTTTTTCCTTTTTTTTTTATTATTGATTCTTATTTCATTTTTATTATTTCCTTTCTCTGTTTCGAAATGAAATGGCGCCTTATTGAGAAAACATTTTACACTATCATTTTATTAATAGCAGCGGTTCTATCATTACTAATAAGAATAGAGTTACAGATAGTCTCTCGGTGAGATTATCACGGTTGTTTCTTATTTTTTACCATCGTATTAATTTAAAATTTACCCGCGAGAGGGCGAATTGATTTCGATTCCCGCGGTATTTTTGATTTCTACACGGCCTTTTGACGGTACGTAAAACGGTGTTAGACAATTTCTTATTCTATTTAAATACGCGTGTCTTTGCGTCAAGAACAGATGAAAAAGGCTTTAACTAACCGAGTTATTTCGAGATTAAAAACGAATACTTTCCGACGCGTTTAGATGTTTTACAATGAGCAGAGAGTAGTCCGTTCGACACAAATCTGAACAGTTCATTTTTGTCTGCGGCAGTTGTTGCATTTAAACATTTCTGGTCGGGGTAATAAACACTTTCGGACACCGTAACTGAGCATTAAAACGTAGTTAATATTGTCCTACGAACATACATACATAGGTGTCGGGGATTAATGTAGTACGTAGACATATAATTCGTTGGCGCGTGATATCATTTTCTGTTTCAGCTTGCAAATTACGGTCAAGTAAGTAGAAATGTAATTGCCAGTGTTAGGTAAAGAATTACAACCAGGTAAAAAGAAAGAAAAAAGGGAAACGCGTAAATCCGAACACTTACACAGAACGAAGGAAAAGGAAGGAAAATACGGCAATGGAAAAATAAAATTACAATTACAGATTGTCAATATCAAGACACGGGGATTGTGCAATGAAGCGAATTCCCAGTTTCATTCGCAGCACCGGCGGTGGGTCCACGATCATTAGCGTAGGACTTTTTCTTCTTCTTCCATAATTATTATGTAACGATTGAGAATTATTCCGAATGGACACTGACCTCGGTTTGATGTGGAATGCTGATTTTTATGATCGATACAGCTGGCAACTGCCGCTAAGCGACAATGATGCCGCTAACAACCGAACGGCAGCCGTGCGGCCATGATGAACGCGGAATTGTATACGACGTGCTAATAATAAATTTTCCCCGTTCCGAATTGAATAGAACTTACCGATGATAAGGGAATGAAAAACTTGTAAAATCGTAGACACGAGCGATAATGACGCGCGTCGATCGTGATATCTTGACTGTTGACGCCCAAATTCAGCTGCATTTTTCGGTTGCAACGACTGCGATCGGGAAGGTCATTCGCCGATGTTAAGTAAGAGAAATCTTTATTATCTTTAACAGCGATAACGGGTTAAATCGCGGCTCCCGCGCACATGTCAATTATTGAAATGTTACAAGTTCAATAATTAGAGAAAGGAGCTTTTCGTGTTTTTTCATCAATTCCAGCGGATTTCGAGAGGTCATTTATGGTTTTGAACGATTCCGTAATCGCCCTAAAAATACAAAAAGTAACTGCGACATTACTATATATACTGATTGCATTTCAGTCGTAGCCGCCGCATCCTCCATTTAGCCCCATCGGTTTTTCACATTCTCCCCTTACTTCCCTATCCTCCCAGAGATAATCAGCGATGTTATTCTAGCCTTTTTATCGTCTACGCGTTTTCCTTCTAATTAAACCTGACATTGCTACCACCTAATTAATCGCGCTGCATCCGTTCTATCGTTTTCGTCGTCGTTTGCCCTCTTGGTATTCCTTCATTGATCGTCGCTATAGTTGATCGAATACGAATTGAGCTTGTTTGTTTTTTCGTTTTTTTGGATCAACGCTGTTTGATAGCGAGCCCCGAGGAATAAAAAAAAAAAAAATACCACTTTTGAAGTTTACTATGTTTGTTGTTTGCAGAAACTGGATAGTCTTTTGAAGTTCTTTCGGATTATCGAAAAGTACTGCATTGAAGTGTCGAAATTTAGATGATATTTTCAGAGTGGCCTGCACTTTGTTATAGTATACGTTGTCCGGCTGTTAAAGGCTCCTTATGTAACTATGCCCTGATGCAGCATGTCCAATTCTGAGCTTATCGCATCGCGATTGGATGGTTGATTTCCACGGAGCCGTGATTGACCTTTTTGCGGAGTTTGTTGGTAGTGCGTGAAATTCCAGTGTAGGTCCGATGCATATCGTGAAATAGGATTTTAATTACACAATTCTTATAAACACGCACACGTGACACACGGAGGATTGTCTTTTGACAGCTCGCAAATGTAACTCGCTAAATATAATTCTAATATTAATTCATCTTCTATAACCAAATATAAAAATAAATCGACTTTTGAAAGGGGTTAATCACGTAGGTAATATGTTCAAGGATACAGAAAAGTGAACGATAACGAGAGTAAATAAAATAATAATAATATTAATCGATTGCGGTGAAAACAAAATTTAAACTTATCAAATATAAACAGAACGTTCCGAATTCACCGCGATATATTTTAGGCTACAGCTCCGCATTCACAGCGGTGATATTAAGTGTGGATTTCAACTAGTAATTTTTTCTTTCGGGTAACAGTTCCATCCAACCGATATTACATAATAAGAAATTTTCTAATCGTAGCAGCGATATATTTTAATTGCCATAAACTCTCTGTACAGGTTCCGCATCTGGTTCATACCGCGCGAAATTAAACGGTATCGTGAATTTTCCACCCGGCAATGAGATTGAAATAATTCGACAGTCGTTGGGCATCGAACAGAACTCCTTCCCGTCACCGATTCCTCGTAGACATTAGTACATCCTGAAGAAGTATTCGCGTTTCCTGATTTCCCGAGCGATCCCTTAACTCTGTCATGTATATATATATATATATATATGTACACGGGCAAACTACACAGATTCATATTGATACGTCCCTCTTTTCACCGTTTACTTAAAAGGTCAGTTGCGATTTTCTTTGAAAGCTGCCTTCTGTTATTTCGCTTCGCGTGTATCAAGATAACCCTCGCGAGCGTGAGTTACTTTATTATCATCTTTTAAAGCTTGGTCTTTCTGCTCCTTTCAACGCCTCTTATGTTCTTTCTCTACCTATTCTCTCTGTTGTTCCTGCCCTAGGGCTGTTCCTTGATTCCATTGTCGACAGAATAAAAATATAATTTCTATTCTAATCCATGTATCTATTCCTTTTTGCCGGGCTAATGCTCTTTGGTAGCGAACCCAAGGGGAAAAAAAAAAAAAAGATAACCAGAGCAGCATAAAATCCAGTTTAATACGGTACTTTGATCATTTTTCTTACAGAGCTGTTTTTAATTTGTTAGTTTTTTTTTTGTAATATTTTTTTGATATTTTTTATTTGATATAAATTGTTATTACTGGTGCTTTCATAGAGTGTATAAAATGGCACAAAGATTATTCAATATTAATATGGAAGCCGTGTTAGTCGCTTCCAACAGGGCATGTAAAAACTAGAAACTTTTTTGAATTTCTAAACTCCATCAGACGAATGTCCTCTGAATTTCAAAATGCCTGAACTTAAGTCTGTTAACACGTGTCCCTCGCATGTCCCACCTACTCCCGTTTATTTTCTATTTAAAAGCAACTCAGTTCGAGCAGCAATATCGTTTTTTTTTCTGATTATTTTTTTTTTTTTTTTTTTTTTTTTCATATGCTAGGAAGTCATTGTCATCAGGAATTCCCAATTTACCGGAAATATTGAAACGTTTTTGCTTTTAAAAATAGATTTTTCGATTTTAAAATTGAACAAACATTTTCTAACATCATTCACAGCGCTTTTTAAAAACTCCTCGGAAAGTAAAGACTGTTTTCCGGTGGCTCTGAATCAAATTCCCTCGATAAATGTGCCGTTATCGTCGTCTATGCTCTTCCCTCAATTATTGTTTTTTTGCCGAATTATTTGCAATCAAACGCTATCGGTTGAAGCTGCCATACAGCTAAAAGAAAACTTTTTCATCTGGCCCTAACGCATTCCGTAGCTAAAGAAAAACATTTGTACTTATGACCGATTAAAAGAATTTAAATCGCTCCAGCACCAGGATTGATACTAAAACAAATCAGAGCCGACTATGTCGCGACAGAAGCACCGTCCTCTTCCTGCCAAACTGTTAATTAAATGTAATCTATTAAATCATCGTTCAAATAGAAAAGTGTATATACCGTCTGCGCATAGAATGGATCGTTCATTTGTTTCTCTCGAGTAAATCCTTACCATTTGTTTTTGTGAAACAAGTTGTTCTTCCATCTTTATTCAATTCTATTAGACTGTCGCATCTTTATTGAGTGACGATGAAAAAATAAAGGAATTATTCGCTTATCTCGAATCTACTATAATCTCCCACCCGAAGTGCAAAACCTTTTTGATTTTTTTCGTTTTCTTCGTTCCAGATTTCACGCACTACTTACTGGCTAGTAACCGATTCCCAGTGAAGGTACTCAGATTTTGATGCGATGTATACAGTCTCCATCGCCGATAGGCTGAAATGTTACCATCAGATTTTTCAAGGCGACGCTAAATGGTCGGTCAGCTGTTTAAATTTCGGCAAATCGATATATAAATTTTTCGAAGCTATATGTACTTATTCTACTTCAATTGATCGACTGGAAAGAGGAAAGGAGACACATTTTCACCGTTCTAAAAATGATGATCCTAAATTTGCCTAATTTTGCAGTCAGCGAGTTATATAACACTTGTACTTTAGTGCAGAGCGTACTATTTTTCTGATGCCGCTTCTTAAAGTGAAATGTATTTCATTGTTTTTTCTTATTTTCCAACTTTTTCCCGGTAACGAGTAGTCAAAATAAAAATATTCAACTAGTGTATATATTAAAATCTATCTATCTTTCTTCCTTTCTACATTGTTTCTATTTTCTTCTTTTTGGTCGGTTCTTTCATTCGGCTCTTAATTATGTATAATTTCAAATAGGTCGAGATTTTTACATCTTAATTCGTTACAACTGAGTTTAGGGGCGCGATTCGTTGCAGTAATCCCCGGTTTAAATAATAAATAGGTAAACCGACGGACGATTATTAAAAGCACACTTGCCTCTACGTGTAACTATTTGAAACAGTTTTACAGAATCACACAACCTCCGTGACGAAAATCTGTACGGCAGCGTATACGTCAAGTGTGTGTAGTTACTGGAAAAAAATCGTATACCCAGATGGATGCACATGATACCTCTCAACCTTCCGCTGTACCAGCGAATGTACAAACATTGTGTAAGGGGTAATTTATTGCGTCGCTCTAATGAGATCCGTAACGTCAGATAATATTGATTGATGTTCTTTTAGACGTATGTTTCTAGGATTCATGGCTGACCTATTCTTATTTATTTACTTTTTTTTTTTTTTTCGTACAACATATCGCAATATTAGAACTAGTGTGCAGTATGCGTATTACGCGAAGTAGACATGTAAAACAGTAATTAACAGTCTTACGCAAAAATGTATTAAAATTTTAAATCTACATACTCATTCGTTAATAAAATTATTTTTTTTCGACGCCAGCATCCTTTATTTTATTTTAGTTTCCATTTTCTCGACGCCATGAGTTCGGTGTTTAATTCTTTTGTCTATTTGTATTTTTTCGAAAAGAGATTGTATTTTTTTTATTTCTAATTGAAAAGTGTAAAGATTTTGTTGAAATAGCGAATAAATAAGGGATTCGCCGAATAATAACTGAACGCGTAGCTGTTATTTAGGATTTTTATTACAACCGAATTTCTCGCGAAAAATTTTCTGTATTTAGATTGTCCGCGTGCAGAGTTAAATCTGACACTGATCAGGATAGCACGAGGTAAATAAGTAAAAAAAAAATGTATAAATTACCGGAAATTGAAAAACGTCGATTACATAACGCAGAAATACTCACTCGAATGCGTGCACAATTCACATAATTTTAGTCTAATTAGTAATTCAATAAAAATAAGAAACATTGTAATAGAAAGAGTTATCCCCGCGTGTTTTTTCTTTTCTTTTCTTTTCCTTTTTTTTTTATTTTCCGTTTAACCGAGAAGTTACGATAATGATTAAAAACTATATAGTAGGGACAATAACCGAAATTAATTAAACATCATAAAACGTACATAAATCAATTCGTACGAAACATTTAGAACTGTCGAATTAACAATTCAACATGAATATGCTCGCGTTATTTTAATTGGACGTAATTCCAACAGCGATCCTCTTATTTTATATATTATATCAGTATGTACATATATATATATATAGCAACGAAAATCAAATGTTCATCGCCTATTAATTATAGGAAGAAACGATTGAATAAAAAGGCAATACATCTCGAAGAATTTTAGAAACGTTATGGACAGCTACCGCCGTATCAGCCGTATCAATGATACGGGACCCTCGGGGTACATCGAACGTGTGTAAGCAAAAATTCGTAAAAATGTAGTATGACTTTCAGAAAGCTAGTATTTCACTAAGTAATCTTTTAAATAGACTGTACGAAATAAGAAATCGAAATTCGTTCTATGCCTTACTAAACGAGTCCACAGATTTAGCAAAAGAGTGGCGGGTAGCTAATGTTTTGAAAAATAAAAGACGGAAGATAACGTAGCGTTTTTTTCATGAGCTAGTAGAAGATGAGAAAATTTCAGACCTGCAATTGTACTTCAAAGTCAATGTGTTGCTCTTTAAATATATTAATTTCCCAAACTAAAAAAAGATTTCAGAGCCTCTATGACCTGAGACGTTCGAAGTGTTACAACCGGAGAAACTCTTATCTTTTTCAAACAAAATGATAAAAAAGTATGCCGGAAAACTGTTATTTAAAATACGGTAAAGACATGTCAGTTGATCTGTATTGTTCACAATTAATTGCTTTGAAAACATACGCTTAACATCTGAAATTCAGAAAATTCACTCCATTTTAATAGAACTCACGGAATTATTACTGATAAAATTCAATAGCCTTGCATCGCCAGTTTTCCGGAGGTAATAATTACATGCTGTCTATTTTTGACGCTTCCGGTTACAACTGCCACAGCTGAAAGAAGTTTCTCGAAATTAAAACTGATAAAAAATCATCTTAGGACTTCAATAGGAACGGCTTTCAGACTTGTCTTTATTTGGACTCCATAGAGGCAGAAGCAATCTAGAAAAGCTGAAATCGTCGTCTTCATCTATGGATGATTTAATAAAAATAAGTTTGCCGAAAAAAAGGCGAGAAAAGTGTATGATTTGATTGAAGTGGAATTGTTTTGATTGAATTGTAACTTAGCTCCTAGGAGCATTTATTGTATGTAAAAACTTATGATCAATAAATAATTATTTTAATTTAATGCGAGCGTTTTTGTTTCTTGTGTGAAAAACCTTTACACTGTATTAGGGGCCTCCAACAAATTTTGATGCACCGTCTAAGGCAAGATACACCACTGGATACACAATCGAAGCTGATGAAGAAATAGTCGAAACACAGTAAGTCCTGAACATCTCCACATCGAAGGCCACGTTTATTAAAGCAACTTTGTAGGAAAGGAAACGCTATCAACAGAGTTAACGATATGAATAGCTGTTTAAATTATAAACATTGCAGTGTGCGCTCCATGGAATTTAATGCGGCCTTTACATTCTGCATGAAGGGGCTTTTGAAAATTATCCGGAAAGTTTCTCTGCTGGTAAATATACTTTTTTGCCAACTTTTTTACGCGGTAAGGCTTCTATTACTAATTCCACGTAACCAATAGAACCTATTAACCTTGCTATTCAACCGAGCTGTCAGCAGTATTAAATGGTGCGTGACGAACGCTGTTTGTATTCGGAAATAAGAAATAACAAATTCGACCTCCTCGTAAATCTCAACGAGTAATTTTTTCCGATACTATTACAGTGTCACGTTAATAATTGTACTCTTTCGAGAACCATGCACAATGATTAAATAATTTTCTACTTGAGGAGAAAAAATGACATAAAATTCACAATTTACGAAATTTAAAAACATCCCGTCGTAATGAATGAAAAAGTTCAAAATAATAACTAATTATTTTTAACGGCATTTTAAATTAACTATAACGCTTTTATTTTTCGACAAATTTTATCTTATTAATAACGAATAAATCACAAAACTCGATCGCATATAGAGAAAAAATGATGATATTTATATTTAAAAACTATGGATCCTAGTCATCCGAAACTGCAGCTTTTTAAATATAAATAATATTCATTTCTTGTATATGCGATTTATTCGTTATTAAATTGTAATACACGTATATCTGTTAGTTCATTGAGGAACATCAAATTTGTCTTATTATTTTTGATTTTAAGAGATAATTCATCGGAAACAAAAAAAAACGATCGCCCACACGATTACATATATATATATACATATATATATATATATATATATTATAATTTAAAAAATTGTTTTAAAGAATTACATAATAAAACGGTATTTTATTATTGGAATTGATTAAAAAATTAATAAATAGCGCGTAACAACAATATGTAGTAGCCATGAATAAGTTGCAGTGCTTCGGAAGTTAACTTATCGTTTAACATAAACTTCAATGATGAGAAACTTTTAAAGGAAAATAATAAGAAAAAGCTTTCTTGTTTCGTATATATTTCCTAGTGCTAAAATTCAGTTAGCATAGAAATCTAGATGATTAAATATCAGGTGAGATAAAAACTTGATGATGACGGTATCTTAAAACGTCGAAACTAGTCGGAATTTAAATAATATTTCGAATTTAATGACATATTACTATGATTTGTAATTACAGTTTTTTATAATAATATATACAATATTTGTGCCGTTGCTATTAGTTCGTTTTAACATTAGATGAAAGCTGTTTATTACCGGACTATGGTTAAAATGTAGAAGTGCTACATTTTTGGTGCATGTTCTGATGTTCTACCATGGCAACGTAAGCGACTGAACTAATTTTAATAGAGGCCGATTGTTAGTCCATCTTGATGTACAAGTAACGAAACTACAATATATTTTTCAAAAAGTAACTTTGGATATAATTATAAAAAATAGCGGGGAACGGATGAAAAAAAAGGAATTTAAAAATCTTACATATCTCCTAACACCACTGCGTATTCCTTTTGACCGCGTTGACTGACTGCAACCGGAAACCTTTTTGTTCATTAGAAATTGCGTCGTCCCTTATGAGCATACTCATCATGTAAATGCTAAAAAAAAAGAGGAATTTCCTTAAAAAGTATACTTCTTTAATAATATAACCGAACGAAAATTAGCCACAAAATTTTTCACTAGAATATAATATAGAAAATATAAACCGTCAAAATGTTTACGTTTAAGGCGAAAATTTTAAAATTAAAAGAACGATAAATATCTACACATACAGTATTGTTTGTCTATCTCGTGAGGAAATGTTGATTCGAATAAAGTGAATTTGAAACCTCCGCAGCGCCAATAATAACAAGTTCAACACTGTCCTTAATTTTAAACGTTACTCCTAAACCGATACCTACCTTTGAACAGTAAAGATGATAAAAGCATTTTCGGAAGACATTATCAAATAACCGTTAAATATATTTTAAAACAAAAAGTCGCAGAAAGTTTAATCGCTTTTTCTTTTTTTATAAATAAACCTATTTGTTTCAGAATTGTTCGATGAAAAAAGATTCGTTTGTTCATTTAATTATTTTTCGGTCAAATTAGACATTTCTAAACAACAATCATGAAAGAGAACTATCCAAGTCGACGAAATAATTCCAGCCCGGTAATGAAAATGTGTATCACAAAAAAATCCATTTTTTCCATTGTTCGAACATTGCGTCTGTCACATACGTGTATTTTCAATAAATTTTACAGAACTATTTACATGAAAAGTTTCAGAAGTTAAAATACAACTGGCCATGTTAAAAAGAGTAAAACGTTGATGGCACATGCATTTTCAAAAAATTTCACTTGCGCTAGGTTAATGTCCGTAATCGACTTGTCCAAAAATAACAATAATAATAACAATAACAATAACAATAACAATAATCAAATCAAATCAAATCAAATAACACTTTATTATTATTATTATTACAGAGAAAAGCCACTTATGCGCAATATTACACGAGTAGTGGTCAAAACAAAAATTAAGTCTTTACGATAACAAAAGATACGGATGCATTATTGTGGTTGTAGGTATAAAGTAATAGCAAAATTTAACAAAAAAAATAATAGAAAAAGGTTTAAAAAAAAAAAAAAAATAAAATAAAATAAAATAAAACAAAATAATAATATAAAAAACAGAACAAAAAAAACAAAAATGAAATAAAAATAAAGATATTATATCATTTACAACAAACTGTAATAGGAAAACAAAAACAAAACAAGAAGAGGTAAATGTGTTGTGCAGTATGAATACATACGAGTACTACGCCCTGATAATGACAATTTCAGTAATTAACATTTTACTTTATAAGTGATTTTAAAAATCGACGCTAATAGTACAAACCAATACTTAAAATAATTATGTACATTAAATAGTCTCGAATGCTAACATCTACCCTTTCATCTATACCCAGTTTTGCAACAACCATACTCACAAGTCAGCTTAAATATCCTGTATAAAGCCATTTGATTGGCTAGTTTAATCAGTTACTCGGGTCTATTTGTGGCAAGTCGATTTATGGTGAAACAATAATGATCAGCTTCAAGGGACTCACTTTATTGCTGCATTTACTTCAAACTATATGTTGATAAGTACGTCACGCGTAGATAAATGAAATCGCGCAATTCACGAAATGAACTTAATTCCGATCGTGAAATATATAAAATTTTAAATTTTCCATGAAAAACGCGCGTAATTGATTTTGTTCATTTCGTGAGTGCAGCACTACTACACTGGTATCTTCTATATCAGGGGTGGCCAACCGGCGGCCCACCTTGAATATTTTTGCGGTCCGCGAAATGGCCAAAGTAGCGCTAGTAGTAAAATAAATAATTTCTAATGATTTCATTTTTTTTTTATTTCATTTATATTTATATTTCATTTTTAGTGTTAGATATTTCTTTGCGATGTGCGTTTAGTGTGTCATTATTATTATGTTATCTATATTTACATGTAAGAATAATAGTAAACACAATAATGATAACCCATATTATGTTTCAATTTTTCACTATAAAAAAATGTCTATAGTGGGCCCAAATCTAATATGGGGGGATATATTTTATATGCGGCCCGCGGAGTTATCATGTTTTTCTCCAAAGTGGCCCGCAAGATCATTATAGTTGACCACCCATATATGCTAAAATTTTTCGAATGGAGGAATTTTTAAGGCGTATAAGTACTTTTTCCTTAGCAGTTCGAGTAATAATCGTTTTAGTTCATTTCGTGTATTATGTACCGTGTAGCTCGTAATTTCCTTCGCTAGTCGCTCGTTCATTCTACTCGATTGTTATTTTCATCTACCGCTAATAATGCCGTGTACGGTTGGCGTTTTAAACGATTAAAAGTAAACACAAGTTTAAATTAAAAACATTTGTATTTCTTTAGCTACAATGAAATGAAGTAAGCAAAAGCCTGTATGTATTCCGTGAACTATTTGAAATTTTCCGCATATCACTAACCACTCGACAGTATTATATAATTCATGAAACGTGCAATTTTCGCTAATTTTCCGGCTATTTCATTTCCTGCGCACGGTGTATTTAATTGCGTTAGCATTCGAAATAGTAGTTCAAAAGCTGCTTTTTCGAAAACGCAGTATACAAACTATATCCTACCCTGAGTAATTTCTTAAAATTCCGCAAATATTTTATCCCGTATAGCACGATGAAGAAACGCTACACCTCATACATAATATATGTACGTACGTTTATTTCACGATAGCATAATAATCTAATTTAAACGTAAATATGTAATTATTTTTCGTAGGGCCAGATTTTCCTAGTAAACTAGATGTTACATAAAATATGAATATTTTCAGAAATGTTCCATGATAAATCTAATTTACTGCGTTAAAAAAAAAAGGTGAATGAGTCCTTTGAACTATACATATTAAATAATAAATAAATGTTCGACAAATCGATTAATAACAATTCTCTATCCTAATATATTGATACCCGTACGATCGTTGTCAACTTTTCTCCGTAAAAACATTTTACTATCTGAAATATTTTTAATTTTAACAATATTTTATTAATTACTTTTATTGAAAGTTAATACGTTTTATTTTGAACTGTATAAAAAAACATTTAAAATAAATGCGAGCTTTAATCGACTGATGATATTATGAATACTAGTGTGTTCGCCCAGTGGTCGAAATTCGACCATACATAATTATTATTGAAAAAAACATATATGAATTTGCGTATTTCCAAAATAGAAAAATTAAAACATTTTAATAAGAACAGATTTATTACCTATAGCGATTTCATTTTTGATTTTTTGTATTAACTTTTTATTTAAAAAAAAAAAAAAAAAAGCAAAAAAAAGTCAAGAAAATCGATTAATAAACAGAGAAGAAAATGGTACTGAACTGTGTTTTGTCATTGCCTATTTATATACATATAGATATTTGTATTTCGAAAGATTTAATAAATCAACTGCGTTTCATTCACTTTTTTCAGAATCACATAAACAACTATGGAATTTTAAACATGCACGTTTAATTTGTATAAAGAAATGGGAATGTGGTTCGACCAGAAAATGACCTGGAAAAGACACATCGAAGAGCTGAAAATAAAATGCCAAAATCCCTTAAATATTATAAAAATGGTAGCTCATAGAAACTGGGGATCAGATCGCAAATACTTGGAAATTTTATATAGTTCTCTGGTGCGTTCAAAAATAGATTACGGGGCTATAGTGTACGATAGTGCTAAGAAAGCTGAACTTCAAAAACTGAATGTCATTCAAAACAAGGCGATACGATTAATTACTGGAACCTTTTATTCGAGTCCAGTACCAAGTATGCATGTAGAAACAAACATACTTCCGCTAGTCCATAGAAGAATGGTCTTCTTCTTCTTCTCGTGCCACCCGATTCGGGTATTGCTTAATCATCATGTATGGATTGGATTATCTGCTGGAATTGATTTCGATCTTTTGCTATTCTGACTAGATCTTCTGTTTTCTTAATTCCGGTCCATTTTTTTATATTATCTATCCAAGCGGTCTTTCTTCTTCCCGGATTTCTTCTTCCTTCTATCATGCCCATTATTATTGTCTGTAGTAATTTGTATTTTTCACCTCTCATGAAGTGTCCGATAAAGTTGATCTTCCTTCTTTTTACTATAGTCATTAATATTCGGTCAGTTCCCATTAGTTCCAGTACTTTCTCATTTTTTAACTTTTTGGTCCACGGTATTTTCCACATTCTTCTGTAGCACCACATTTCAAATGATGATATACGCTTCTTCATACTTTCCTTTATGGTCCATGTCTCGCTTCCATACAGTAGCACTGACCATACGTAACATTGCAATATCTTGTTCTTGATCCTTAGGCTTAATTTCCTATCGCAAAGGGTGTTTTTTAATTTCATAAATGTGTTTCTGGCCATCTCTATACATGAGTACGTATTTCCATATCAGAATCATTACTTTGTGTTATCCAGCTACCTAAATATTTATATTTTTCCGTTCGTTCAATTTCTTCGCTGTCTAAAAATAATTTTTCATTTAGATTAGGCTGTCTTGCAACTACCATGAATTTTGTTTTTTTAGTATTTATACTGACTCCTTTCTTCTTGCTTTCTACTGCAACTATGTCTAGTAGCCTTTGTAGGTCTGTTACATTTTCCGCCATTAGTGCAGTATCGTCAGCAAAGCGAATCACTGAAATTCTTTCGCCTGCAATTTTTATCCCTTCACTACGTTCATCTAAAGCTTGAGCAAAAATTGCCTCAGAATACTACTCTGCTTGAAATATTTCATAAACCTCTCCTATCGCAAACTAGTGCCTACCTACAAAAATACCTATAATCCAAAGTACGTCAGACTATACGCAACCGAAACTAAAAAACCGAAACCAGTTGGCAGCATCAGATGCAGATTATACTTTGAAGAATTAAACTACAATCCTCGAACCAGACTAAACCACCTAACAAACCTACCTTTGGAAACCCAAAAAAGACTATTAAAGACTGAATCCAAAAATGTTACAACCTTGGCGGAAAATCTATGGCAGGCAGAATGGAACGCAACAAACAATAATAAACTTTACGAAATAAAACCAAATATCGGAATGTGGAAGTCCTCGTATAGGACGTCAAGAAAATAGGAAACTATTCTAGCCAGACTACGAATTGGACATTGCCTTCTCACGCACTCGTACTTACTAAGTCGGACACCAGCTCCATATTGCGATCAATGTGGAGTTCAAATCACAATTCAGCACATTCCACTGGAATGCAGAATTTATACAAATCAAAGATACAGACACTTTGGCTCGGAACCAAAGGTTACAGAGATACTTGGAGAAAATGATAACTCTGTCTTCAACTACTTGCAAGACTGTAGTATAATTAATCTAGTATAGCGATTATTAATGTACTCAATACTCGATATAAAACTCCGTATATTATATTTAAATTGCTGTAAATCGATACTCGCGTCGCAAATAACCATATTGGTTGCGCGACGTTAAATAAAAATATTTTAAAAAAAAAAAAAGAAAAGAACATGATCAAAAAGTTTGCGTGAGTGTATCAAAATGAGCTTGAGAACCGTTGCAGCGACAATACCGGTGCTGTCGCCGTAGAAAATGCATTAGAAATAACTTTTTATTTGTATTAAAAAAAAACGATTATTTTTTTGCTACCCATAATATTTAATTTATATATATTATATTATATATATATTATATATATTATATATATATTATATATATTATATATATATATATATATATATATTATATACATATATATATAGTAGTCAGTAAATCCATGTTCTGGGTGACGTCACAAGTCTCGAACCGTGGGCAGAGAGCAGAAATTAACGGTTTATAAATTATCACAAGTATATTATTTAAAGCCTGAAACTAACCCAAGCCCCCTCCCGACTACTGCGCTACCGCGATCTTTTTTTAAATATATTTTAAAGCCCAAGTATATGTAATATAACATTAGCTTAAGTATATATTTTTTTTTAGTGTTTATAACCTTACATATGTCGTTCAGCTAATGAGAGACGTGTATGTCGCATAGCAAGAAGTAGAAAGAAACTTAAGAGTTGAAGTAGAAAATTGAGCGCTCCTGATCACACCTTCCTTCCTTCTTGTTTTTTTTTTGATTCTTCATTGATGCGACGCCAATCACATTCTTTTGCGGTAGTTGCTTCTATCTCAGGAGCGCTCAATAAAATATTGATTCCTTTTATCAAAAATAATTTCCATATCGCATTTTCAGTCTCAGCCGGTTATTATTCGTTTCATTCTGTTGAGATTACGGCTTATTATCGTAATTTATCTTTCCAACCATCTCTCCCCAAGGTTTCAAGAAGAATTCTATTTGTTTTGTTTTATTTTTTGTAAATAATTTCAGTTTTCGTTTTTTTCAAAAGTAATAATCTTTTATTTATTTTTACTTATATATATATATATATATATATACATTTTAAATGTACATTAATTATATTTAGTTTTTCATATTTCATCCGATGTGAATATACTAATACCAAACGAACTACAAAAAAACACATTTTAACTGATAGGAATTTATTTAAATTATGAAAACATAATAAAACACCGACTAATTTCGAAATTAACATTGTTAATCCAAAACTAGTGTTCTCATTCTATATATTTTCACGATTTAAATAGATCCCCATTAGTTAATATGTTTTATATTTCGTTTAGTATTAATAGCGAGTATTTCTGAAATCAATATATCTCTGCAAACATAATATACACCTTCGTTGCCCCCCTCACCACTCACCCTTTTCTTTCTCCAATAATTCGATCGTCAAGCTTATTTGTATACAATAAACTTTCCCCTATTTGGTTTCATACGAAAAAATTGAATTAAAAAGCCGCATTACTGTCCGTAACGGGAATAGTTAGTCGGACCGTAACAGATGGTTTGTGTGGCCGATCAGTATTGTAGTCGATTTGCAATACATTTCAAACGAATTTTCGGAACGAATTCATACCTCGCGCTATATAGCAACCTCCTCGATATGAATAAACATTTTACTTATTTTCCAGACGTTTTAATTAGAATTATGTAAACTTTACTTTATCGGAACATTTTGCTTTTGTAACTGATTCTTCAGCAACGACAGACAATCAATAAAAAGTCACGGGAGTTCGCTAATGAGAAAACAATTTAATGGCTTCTAAATTCGAAAAAATGTCCTTTCTTTTTCGTATAATTTGCAATGTAGAAGAGATACGGAACGATAGCTGGGTCAAACTGGAGATACCATGTACAGAATTTGATTAATTGTAAATTGCTATTCTTATTGTATATTTGTTAATGTTTCGTTATTCATTAATTTCGGTAGTGTATTTGTCACTCGGAAAGGCGGAGAACGAAAAAAAAAGTCGAAAAAATTAAAACAGATTTTAATTTTATAACGCAATTATTGTACGCTACATTGTATTTCCACTTTTCCTGTTTTCTCTTAATGAACAGCAGCACCGGGTGTATCGATGCGATAATTATCGAAACAAGAAGACATTAGTTATTATTTCCGTACGATGCAAAAGAGATTAATATCGCCATGTCCGTGTAGCTGTAGGAAATAATTATCTCGGAAACCAACTGCGCAGCTACTATTGGAAACATATGTTACATAAGTATCCGCATGACACAAATAAGAACCGAGACTTACACGAAAAAAGCCCCCAAATGTTCAGGCGGCGGCGTCTTTGTTTGTAAAAGATTTTACAAAGATATTGAAAATCTTAAAGAATTCTCGAAATACCAAAAAAGAAAAAAGAACGAAAAAAAGACTGAGAGCGTCGGAGAGACAGAAAGAATGCAGACGCTGTAGAACAAGTTCAACGGAACAACTAATTAGTAGTGATATATATAGGTTAATTAAGCGGTGAAACACTGTACAGCATTATTTTATAGCCAGTGAAAACTGCGCTACATGTATTTAGTTCTGAGAATGCGTGTCGATCGTCCGAATGATTAGAAAACTCAAAGGAGTCGAAAATGCTTTGCTGTTCGGTTCCCTTCGTTGACTATAATTATTCTCACAGTTTGGTGTCGAAGTCAAACGGAGACAGCGAGCTATTTAAATATTTCTACTTTAATATGTTCCTCATAAGCTAATGTCAAGATCTAACAAGACGTACACAGATGGGCTATCTTTAGAACATTTTAATAACCCAGTTAATGTACTCGTAGTAGCTGTGCTATTCGTAGAAAAAAATGGTCGGATAAAAATAAAGTAAAAAAGATACATATATTCAGCAATAGGGCCTCATGTGTAGAATAGGCAAAGAAAATTTTCTATTTTCAACGTTGTCAATACTCATTAACGTTTATGAAGTTGCTTGTTTTTTTATATTTTTTATTTGTAAAAATGTTTACTGTTTCATTTTAATATAATGCGGTCTACCAGTATGCATACATATATATACGGATATTGAGATTTCTACAGTTCAGTTAGAATTTTGTTTGTTTCTGAGTTTTATTTTAAAAAATTTAGTACTACGCGGGTTGCTTTCAATTCTTTCTTTCTTTTTTTTTTTTTTTTTCGTTTTTATTTGTCTTTTAAATATTCCTGGAAGTAAATTATTTAAGAATAATAGTTTTAATTTTTAATGCATATTATTAAATTGTTTCATTTAATATTGCTAATGCGGATGTTACGAAGTCTAGCGCATTGAAAATCGTCCTGATACTATATACTGCGATTTATTTAGGAAATTTTTTTTTGATTTTAGATTTTATTGTACCGGTAATATTACCATAAACAACAGTAATCTTAATTTAAATTTAATATTAAATTAGTGTCTCTCCAATGAGACACTAAATTATGATACAAGAACTCTGTAAATATGATAATAACTAACTGTATACATATAGTATAATAACTGAAAACAAAGAATTGAGAAAATTTACAAAGGTCAAAGCGCAGATATAATTATTATTTTTTTTTTTTTTTTTTGTGGGAAGTAATTACAAAATAACAAATATTACAAAAAATTAAAAGTTGCGTTCGAATACATATAAGATATGAATTTAAGAATGAACTACAAAATTGAAGAGGAGAAAATCAGACAAAATATCGATAACAAACATTGTCTCTGATAGGGGAAAGTGCGAAGAACCGCATCTGTCTGTTAAAAAGGGTTCAGAAAAGTCGTGTCTGATGAGGAATCGTTATTGTTAGAGCAAGCTGCATCACTTTCTATTTGGTTTTCCTGCAAAAAACAATTATATTTCCTCTTTGAAATCCTGTCTGCGGACATAAATAATTGAATACGAGTTCGCTGACGGAGATAAATATTTTTTCGAGATCGGTTACAAAACTAAATTCCGGAAAGAGTACTTGATGATAGCGGATGTTTATATCTAGAAATTCATGCAGGTAAGTCATAAAGATTTAATATTTGCATGGTTTGAAAGAAAGAGATCAGGTCTATGCCTGGATGATGTATAATTATGGTGTTTAAAATCATCCGAATAGGCTAGAGAAATGTGCACGCCTCTGGCGCATATCGTTCAACCCAACGAAATGTCGTCACATTTTATTCACAAACAAACGAGTGAGGTGTCCACACTTGATATTTGAGAACACGTACGTTCCACAAGTCGACTCCGTGCGCTATCTTGGAATGCATATGGATAGACGATTAACGCGTGGCGTGATCATGTGGAAAATAAAAAAAAAATTCATAATAATTAGGGCTAGACTGCTTTGGGCGCTGCTAGGACGAAAATTAGTTCTAAACCTAGCCGTAAAGCGGAATGTATATTTATCTGTTATCGCTCCAATATGGAGATATGGATTAGAGCTATATGGAACAACATGACGTCGAAGCAACCTCCTTAGAATACAGCAACAACAGTCCAAGCTTTCTACGTAGGCAATGGTATCTGCGCCTTATTAAACATAAACGAAAAGTTATATCTTATAAGTATAGATTAATAAATAAAAAGAACAAAAAAAATAAACAATAAAAAGAGAAAAATGAAAGAAAGGAAAAGAAAGGAAAGGAAAGGAAAGGAAAAGAAAGGAAATGAAAGGAAAATAAAGGAGATAAACGCTGCTGAATGATAAAACTATATAAAAGAAAACAGTCGGGTAAGCTTTAAAAATTTGAAAATGTTTCCGCAGGCCTTTTCATTGTCCGCCAGAATTTCGGCCAGACCAGCATCGGCTCTCTCTTGCCGAAATTTGCGGCACGAGGTGAGGAGATGTTCCACCCCGTAACCGGCGCTCCACAAATTTCACATGTCGGTTTCAGTAGTTTTTGAAACAGGTGGCTATGTGTGTGGAGGCAGTGGCCTATGCGCAGGTGAGCTAGAGTTGTTTCGTCATGTCTGTATGAGGTGCTCCATCGCCGAACGTTTCCCATGACTTTGAACAGTTTCTAAGAGCGACAGTTTTGTTCTCATTCATGTTGCCAGACGGAGTGTACATTTTTTTAAAATTTGAACCTCAGATGTTGGCTATTTTTCTTATTGAATCGGGCAATTCGTTGGAATTGTCAGGTTAATATTCGTTTCCTTTTCCTTTTCTATTCATTCCAGTTTTCCCCAATCTTCTCCCTCCTTTCCTTCTATTCTTATATCACCATTGTTTATGGCATAAAAATAAATGCAAAGTTACGATCATATGAAGATGGTTGGATTAGCGAGGAATTAAAAAGGATATCATCCGTAGTAGTGCGAGTACGATAACTACAGAAGTGGATTCTGATTGTATTCTATTGAAGACACGAATTTTTTGAGTCTACCAGAAAAGTCTATCTACAGATTCCTGCAAAATTCACCTAGGTCTATACAAAGTAGAGAAAGACGCAACTAATATGTCATTAGTAAAGAGTGCGTAATTTTGCAAATGCTACCTAGTCCCTGTGATATTTATGGAAGTGTTAAATGAATTCTTTGTGAAACTCTATTATTCAAACGAAGTTACTTTATTTAATATTCTAAAGCGGCGACGTAAATGGATATTTTTCGTAAGTTAAAAAAAGTCCTGAAATCAGGATTTTTAGTATTGTAGACTTCGGAGTGGGAGTCAAAAGTTTTCGTTACGTCGAAAAAGAAGACAGCCGATTTACCCTATAGCTCGAGCATGCACTTATATGGGTCTAGTGTCAGTCTACTGAAACAGAGGTAAGAGTTTCGGACTTTTATGTTCTGTGTTAGAGAGCTTGCTACTTACTATTTTTTTAGGAATTTTGCAGATTTTATTAGTCAGATTTAAGCGTTCAATTTCTGTTTCCCCCGAAAATTTCTAGCGCGGAAGAATGTTTAAGATTTCATACAGATATGTGTTACCGAGGGACCCCGAGCTCAGGGGAAGGGGCGCGTCCACAGACGGTGGATAGTGGAACGGCCTCCAGATATGGGGGTTAGTTGCGAATAAGTCGTTGACAAATAAGCAACCGCGAACCAAGAGCGACGGTGTATCAGGGTGCAGTGGGGAAGATTTGGGAGAGCTTCCCTTAAAAACAAAAATGCTGCAGAACCCGGAAAGACATCGTGTCAAAGCGAGTATGGCCGCTATAAGCCAATCCCATTCAAATCCAGAAGCGTCTGTTTTCCAGGTTAGGAACGGCTGTCTGGTCAGCGTCGGTTCACCATGTTAGGTGCGGCTGTTTAAAGATGGAAGGCAATGGGAAACCACCATCAAAACTATATCCCCCTATTGATCAATCATGACAAGTACAAGAAATAGTAAAAAGAATGCTGCATCCAAGGGGTATATCCAAAAGGGTACTATATCAGGCATTGGACGGTCGCTGGTAAACATGCCAAACGACTCGAGCTCCCCTGTGCCCTTAAGGGTGCAGAACTCTGCAGGAGGGAGCATACTTGTTGAAGGAGGTCAAGAAGAGGATTCCTCAGGAAAAGTAGCGGAAAACCGGACAAAAGAAAAAACAAGGATAGGAACTTGGAACATCAGAACCCTTTTAAAAACGGGGAAACTAGAACAATTAAAACTGGAAATGTCAAAATTAAAATTGAATATACTGGGATTGTGCGAAATAAGATGGAAAGGTAACGGAGACTTCTGGAGCGGAGAACACAGGATAATATACAGCGGAAGGAACAAGGGAAGTAATGGAGTAGGATTCATATTAGACGCACAAAACGGACGTAGTGTCAGAACAATAGCAACAATAAGTGGCAGGATAATGATGATAACCTTAAATACGGAACCGATAACAACAACGTTAATCCGAGTATATATGCCGACAAGTAATGCCACAAATGAAGAAGTAGAGGAAATTTATGAGAAATTAGACAGCCTATTACAAATCATAAAGAATAAAGAAAACGTAATAATCATGGGTGATTTTAACGCAGTGGTAGGAGAAACGGAATATAGAATAATAACCGGTAAATATGGACTGGGACAAACAAATGATAGAGGCAAAAGATTAATTAAATGGTGCGATCAACATAGTTTAACAGTGTGCAATACCCTCTTCGAAAACCATAAGAGAAGAAGATATACATGGATATCCCCAGGGGATACGAATAGATACCAAATTGACTATATTCTAGTCAGACAAAGGTATAGGAACCAAATTAAGAGGTGTAAAACGTATCCGGGAGCGGAGATAGACAGCGATCATGTTCCGGTGATTGCTAACTGTAAATTAAGACTAAGAAAGAAGATCATTGATAGGAATAAAGGAAAATGGGATCTATCAATTCTAAAAATGAAATAAAAAGAATACAAACAGGAGCTGGGGGAATTGATAAAGGGAAAAAAACAGGAACAGACAAAAAACATAGAGGAAAAATGGAAAATGATAAAACAAGTAATTACAAGTGCTGCTGAGAAGAAAATCGGTAAATATAAAAAAAAAATTAAAAAATCCTGGATAACAACGGACATAATACGAGATATGGAAGAAAGAAGAAAATGGAAATCAATAAAAACTGAAAAGGGCAAATATAAAGAAGTCAGAAATAGAATCACCAGAAAATGTCGAGAAGAAAAACAGAAATGGATAGAAAAATAGATGTAAAGACATTGAAAAAAAGTTCGAGGAAAACAAAATAGAAGAAGCGTATAGGGAAATAAATAAAATGATCCCAAAACGAAAAATAACAACGGGTAATGTCATAAATGATAAAAAGGGAAAAATGCTAATAACGGAAGAAGACATATGTAGAAGATGGAAAGAACATATAGAAGATCTATATAAAGGAGAGGAAAATATACAAGAAATAAAAACAAACGATTACAGAGAGGGAAGAGACGAAAAAGGACCTGGAATAATGAGAGAAGAATTTGATCTGGCATTGAAAGAGCTGACAAACAAAAAGGCGCCAGGCATAGATAACATACCAGCCGATTTATTAAAAATGACTGATGAAGGAACTCAGGAAGAATTATACGAGTTAATAAAAACATGTTATGAGCAAGGTAAACTGCCACAAGATTTCAAAACCAATGCAGTGATAACAATACCTAAAAAATTACATACAAGAGATTGCTCAGAATATAGGATAATAAACTTAATACCACATACCTCAAAAATAATAATAAAAATTATAATGAAAAGAATAAGGAATAAAATAGAAGAAACGTTAAGTAGAGACCAATATGGATTCAGAAGGGAAAAGGGAACCCGAGAGGCTATATTGGCATTAGGGCTAATTATATATAGAAAAAAAAATCGAACTAAGGGAAGAATTATATATAGCTTTTGTAGACATAGAAAAAGCCTTTGATCATGTAACATGGAGAACATTATTCTCAAAATTGGAAGAAATAGGAATAGACTACAATGATAGAAAAATTATATGGGAATTATATAAGGAACAAAAGATGGAAACAAGAATCGGAGAGTACAGTGAAAAGGCAAAAATACAAAGAGGAGTAAGACAGGGATGTCCGTTATCGCCTATGCTTTTTAATTTAATAATAGAAGAACCAATTACAACGATGAAAGAAAAGACTAAAGGAGTGAAAATAAACGGAGAAGAAATACACTGCTTAAGATTTGCGGACGATATTGCGTTAATAGCTGAAAGTGAAGAGCAACTACAAGAGCAATTACTAACATTACAAAAAGGCTTGGAACAATTAAATTTAAAAATAAATAAAGGAAAAACAAAAATATTAATAGCTAGTATTAATGAAAAGAAGGCACAGATAAAGTTAGGCGAAGAAATATTAGAACAAGTAAATCATTTTAGATACTTGGGAAGTATTATAACACAAGAAGGAAGAAGTGATATAGAAGTAAGAACAAGAATAGCAATTGCCAAACAAACTTTAGAGAGAATTATTCAACAAAAAGGTCAAACTAGGTACAAGGAAAAGATTAATGAAGACTTACATATGAAGTGTGTTGTTATATGGTTCGGAAACATGGGTATTAACAAAGAATCTTAAAAACCGATTGGAGGCCTTTGAAATGTGGGAATGGCGCCGCATTTTAAATATTTCATGGACGCAGAAGAAAACAAATAAAGAAATAATGGAAATGATAGAAGAAGAAAGGAAGCTGATAAAAATTTTGGAACAAAGAAGAGGCAGATTTTTGGGACACATATTGCGCCACAACACCTTCATAACGACAATAATAGAAGGGAAACTAGAAGGGAAGAGGAAACGAGGCAGACCCCGACTTAAATGGATAAAACAGACAAAAATCAAACTGAAAATGGATTATAATAATATTAAGAACACAGCACAAGACAGAAAAAAATGGAAAAGGATAATAGGTTAAGCTACAAGACAAGAGCAAGGCTCTTAAAAAGAAGAAGAAGAAGAAGACTTAGTTAAATATTTTACGAATTTGTTAGATTAATGATGCCTGATGATTTCCGTAACATAGCTATGATGCCGATTTGGTCATTTTAATTGTTTCACTAATTGTAAGTTCATTTATAATAAAAAAAAAAAAAAAAACGTGGTGAAGTTAAAATTATCAGACACGAGAAGTCCAGAAAATGAGTCATGTTTACGGAAATAAAAGTTAAAAATTTTCTCAACTAGAAGCGGCAATGAAAAAAATCAAGAATTTCGAAGCTTTTAAGGATAAATCCATTTTATTAATTTTTCACTAACTGTTAAAGATGACGGAACAAGAAAACACAAAAGAAAAACCCTTTCTACTGCTTTAATCTTTCTGCAAGATAGGGTTTGGTAAGATTGAGGAATTTTTTTTTATTTTCTCGTTTCGAAGACATCTATTTTTCACTTTCAAATGCTCGTAGTACTGATTAATTTTGATTTAGTTTATATTTTTGAGATTTTTTAAGTTGTATTTGTAACCGCTATGGAAGAAGTTTCGAACGATTCCGAGTGATGAATATCCTGAAATAGACGCATCTGTATTCAAACTTCGACTATAGTATGTTTCACTCTTTTTTTTGTATTTAAATTTTGAAGAAAGTCGAGTCTGCCATGCTGGTAATATCAGGAACGTTATCACCGTTCGGCACATTGAAATGCTGAAATTAGCTTAAAAAGCTAATTAACTATGAAGAAGGTGTATAAAGTCGACAGTTGATCGTGTTCGGCAGGAAAAAATAAAATAAGCGGGTATTCTTCTGTGGATAAATTTTTGAAATCTACGTCAATTAACTGTATTTCCTTTTTATATAAGATGAGTGAGAACTGAAATCATTAGTGGAAAGTGACGGAGAAAGATTCGACATAAAAATTGATTTATAAAGATCACCCAGCCGAATGGTTTATGTGGATTGTTTCAGTTCGGATGAGGATTTATTTAATGGAAAGTTACACCTGAAAAAATGGGGTTATACAAGGGCAGTCAGGACTGGGTGGACTGAAATTCATTATAATTTGTTCTAATTTAAATGGTTTAGATGTTTTTAAATGAGCACTCGGGCTGCATGGCATAATTAGAAATCCGGACAACGAGATTCTCGAAGTGAAAATACCGTTTGCAATTCTAAGAAATAAACAGGAAATGCTGTACTAGGAATTTAGATTAAAAGTGTCAGATGTTTTAGGGGAAGAGTCCGATTGGTTGTCAGCTTTTTTGTTTTTGATTTTTTTTTTGAGAATTTTGGTAAGCAATTGAACGATGTTTTAATTAGAAACGATTCTCTTGAATTATTCGTTGAAGAACCTTAAGATTTGTAGGGTAAATTGGAAAGCGATCGGTCTTATATGCTTCTGTAAATGTCGATAAGTCGACAGGTGAAGAAAAAATCGTTGCAAGATATTCACATTTGTCACTCTTCCCCGGCTTTCGTATTATTAATACCGTTATCGAATAAACAAAATATACATTACTACTCGCGTTAATCGTTAGAATGAAACAAAATTTGGCCGATAATTAATTTTACTTAAAGGTGATGATGATACGGTTGATGCGACATTAGAATAGCCGGTTCGGGCGGTAAAAGCGGAAATTGATTTAGCCGGTAGATCCACTTTGATGATTTAGCTAACGTCCTCGTTTAAAACGAGTAAGGCGTTCAAAGTAGTGATAACAGTGATACAAGCTGGAAAGGAAATGAATAACCGAATGAACCTGCGAACGGTTTAGTACAATTGATAACGGAAAAACGGACAACTGTATACATATATTTATTACCGTAATTGATCACCCGTATATTTTTGTTTTTTTTACTTTTTCAATTTTACCACAAACTTTTTTTATAATTAATGTAAACATTAATTTCACCGCCATGTGCTTCGGTTGAAATCCTGTTTTTGATGCTTTTTTATTGTTCAGGCCAAAAAGAAAGAAAAACAAGTAAGGTGTATAAGACATTTGAACATTTGTGTACGGACGCTTTAGAATATGCGTAATCGCTTGTTAAGGTGTTGGCGAGCTTCTCGATTGATTACCACAAAAAGGGGTGTCGTGGTTGCGGCGACGATGGTTTAACTGTTCCTGATTCTCCGCTTAATGACAGCACATCTGCATGCCATCGGATAGCAGACCTCAATAAACACGACAATAAGTTTTTCCGAAACAAAAATTAATTGATGAATATTTTGACGACGCTCGAAGAACTAGTAAATCATGTAAAAATTAAAATATTTTCCAAGAAAAGTAACTTTTGTGTTACCTCTACTTTCTTACCTTTTTTTTTTTTTTTTTTTTTTTTGAGGGGACATATTATACACTTTGAAGAAAAATTACAATTATAACGACAAAATGCAGATCAGATAATGAATGTATAAATTTGACGGAAAACTTATTTCAGTTGGAAGGCGTGAATCTGCCTGCAGCTCTGTGGTATTAACTATGTGATGAGATGTAAATGTGTCTGAAATTAAAGCAAGTAGGTAAATGACTTTAATGTCAATCGACGAAAAGTAAAAAAAAAGAATTAATGAAAGAAAAAAGTGTAAGAAAAACATTCGTAACAATTCATACGCCATTTCGGAACAAAATCAAAAACTACAAAACAAAACTTTACGAAATCCCGCGATATGTTGTAAAAATAATTATTTCTTTTTAAAAATATCTAGCGACCACTGGCGTTCGAGAAAACACGCGTTTTGACAATATTTTCCGATAGTATTTAGATTTTAACGAATTAAAAAGTTTTCATTGTCCAACACAAAAAACTCATTCTCTCCCGATTTCCGTCTTTAATAAAGTTTCTTTCTATTTTACGTCAAATATAAGAACGGATTTTGAACGGAAATTGTAAATGAGCACGAGTCGAAGATTGCGAAGCAAAGATGCCAAGCCGAACGGTAAAAATCCGAAAATCGACGTTTTATCCGTAAGTCCAGCCGATTACTTATTTCGTTTGTAAACAGCACGCAGTTCGCCTGTATAATCGTCCAGTTGTTTACCGACAAGAACTTTTAGTTATTGCTTAAACAAGAAATGCAGGACTTTTCTTATTTTCTTTTTTGTTAAATTATTCACGGTGAACGATTACTCATCAAAAGGTAAAAACCGAGAAAGAAAGAAATAAGAGAGCGTTGGAGGAGGAACTTCAGGGAAGAAGTAGATGAGAACTATAACTTAATAAACACCAGCTGCTCTCAATTAATGCGAATAGAAATGCACGCGTCTAAGTCGACATGTTTCGAAGAGTTTACACTACATTATCACGAAACTTGTTGCTAATTGGTTTTCGTTTGTGTGTGTTAATTCGTTAATTAAACTTTATAATTTCCACGTTTGATAAAATATAATAAACCCGCGACCGGGTTTTTTTTTTTTCTTTTCATGCACAATACGGTATTGTGAAGACATCGTTGTTGCGAAATACAAAGCATAAAAAGTTGAAATTTCATTGTGCAGTTTAAGGCAAAAAAAAACAGGTATTTCACGAAGTAGAATTTATAATGGCCACTCGATGTTTACCGGTGTGTCTATTTGACAGCGAACCTAGTCAATTCGAAATGGTATCGCTATACCGTTAAATTAATTATTCGAAAACAAAATTAGATTGCCCGCGCCCTTAGGAGGAAATTTATTTACGCAATCGACGACGCTGGTTAGAGGAACTTTCACTTTGTCTCCGGCAAATGCGTACAATCGGCGCCGTGTCGTGAAAAAAGGTCTGCTTAAACAGTGGGCAAAATTTTAGGAAGACATCTTAGTTATCTATCTAAGTTCAAGTAATGCCCCGGATCCCTCGGAGATGCTACTATGTCAAACGCACTCATCCACCTGAACGTCTGTAATAATAAATCCACATCAGACATTTTGCGCTTTTTCGTTATAATTTTGAACGGGAGAATGGAGCGTGGTGCGGCCTTGCCGTTTTAGTTCTGTATTATTTAGAATTTCCGGTTACTTACTTCTTTCGGCGTTGGAACTTCTTTAACATTATGTATGTTCGCACGTTTCATTGATGAGGTAATGTGGACCATGAAGTTCCGGATAGGAATGACAAAACAAACTTTTATAAATCTGGAAAAAAGTATTAAAGAATAGCAAGATGTTGTTAGAGCTAAGGAAAAGAATAGTACGGTGCTACGTGCGCATGCTGAAATATGCATCGGAATTATAGACAATCAATGCCGAAAGCAAAAGAAAAGTAAATATAAAAAAATTATTCGCTTATCTCAACTCCACTAACCTTCTATCCGAACTATAGAATCCTAACTTTCCGTGCCTCTGGCCTTTGTTGCAGTTCGTGGCACGTAAATGAAGAAGAAGAAGAAGAAGAAGAAGAAGAAGAAGAAGAAGCAAAAGAAAATTATACGCTTTCGAAATGCATAGGATCCCGCGATACGTTCTATATCAATACAACATCGATAAATTGTCTACCGTGGAAGTCGTTAGAGAAAAAAAGGAGAAATACATTAGTCACAAAGTAGTAAAGGAGGAAAACATATTTGTAACAAGAGGGAAAAAAAAGTAGAATGAAGTATGTAACGACGAATATATTGAGATCAGCATTGGATTCCGGGACATTCAGGCATTGATGGAAATGTAGCCGTCGACCTCCTTGCTAAAGCTACTGTTTCCAATGGGAATTTTATTAGTAGGGTTCCAGCGCATAATATTCTTCTTCCAACTAAATCCTGCCATCCTAGGCACTCTGTTTATGTTTCTCTTTTCGCTAATCCTAATTCCTTTTATCTCTCTTGATTAATCCTGTTCCTTCTTCTCGTCCTTTGTCCTATGATTTCCCTAGTTTGCGTCGGTCCATAATTACTAAATTATCTCGCCTCCGTTTCTCGCATAGTCTCCTTCATTCTTCACTAAATCGTTTTTCTTTCGCTGCATCTCATAATTATCCATTGGATCCTGAAGGTTGTTCCCAGTATGTTTGTGATGCGAATCACGTGCTCTTCGAGTGCTCCGGTTTATCTCGCGAGCGTGAGTTACTTTATTGTCATCTTTTCTAACGAGTGATACCTCTGGTTTGGTAGCCTCGTAAGCTAACTACGAGGCTATCGTAATATTTTAAAGACTTTCAAAAATTTTTAAATATATACGGCTTTAAACTAATAATTGCCGATTATTAATATAAATTAGTGTGAATAAACTACGGGAACTGAAAATTTAACTATTATTCACAAAACACATAAAAACCGACATGTTTCGGAGTCACACATTTATGTGACTCCGAGGCATATTGGTTTTTTTTCTTTTTGCCAGGAGGCTCGTCAACCAGTGAAACCTTTATCGAGAAACAATTAAAAAAAGGGAAAGAGTCAATTATATCTTGACGCGGTCAGATATTGCTAGGACTTTCAGAAAGTTGCACATCATGAATCATTGACCGTCTTATCGTTTTCTACATATGGCTTTATTACGTAATATATATATATATATATTTTGCTGATCTCAATATATTCGTCGTTACATACTTCATCCTACTTTTTTTCCCCTCTTATTGCAAATATGTTTTCCTCCTTTACTACTTTGTGACTAATGTATTTCTCCTTTTTTTCTCTAACGACTTCCACGGTAGACAATTTATCGATGTTGTATTGATATAGAACGTATCGCGGGATCCTATGCATTTCGAAAGCGTATAATTTTCTTTTGCTTTCGGCATTGATTGTCTATAATTCCGATGCATATTTCAGCATGCGCACGTAGCAGCGTACTATTCTTTTCCTTAGCTCTAACGCCATTTTGCTATTTTTTAATATTTTTTCCAGATTTACAAAAGTTTGCTTTGTCATTCCTATCCGCATTTTTATTTCTTTTACATCGCGACCTTCGCGCTCAAATCTTTAAACTCGGGATTACATATTTTAGCAATTTGTTTTTTGTAAATTTTGACTTTTACGTCAATTTGCCTATTGAAAATTTCATTGCCTCGGTTTTTCCTATATTTATTTTCATTCCGTATTTTTTCCCTTCTTTATTAATAATATCTAACACTGTTTGCATCTGTTTTTCCGTGTTTCTACAATGATAAACCGATATCGTCCGTGTAATTTTAATATTGTTAATCGCTTTCCCGGTTTATTTTTCAGTCGATTTTCTTTTAGTTCATCATCATTTTTTTTTTTTTTTTTTTTTGATATATTAAGCAGCTGTATGAATAATTAAATTTTCCGCTTTCATCGTGTTTTTAAAATAATTTAAATACTCATACATTTCGAAATAATAAGTATCGGAAGTGTTCAACAGAAAGCGGAAGTTGAAAAAGAACTATAGCATACAGGATACTTTGGACAATTATTCGAGGAAGACTCATACTCCAGTGTGAAAAACAGACGGGGGAAACGACCGAGGAGGAGGAGGAAATTCGGGGATGCATTAACAACATCAAAGATTGGACTGGAATGCGGCAAGAGTTAGTGGAAGCAGCAAGAACCGGAAGCACAATCATCGACGTAGGGAACATAAGAAGCAAAGGAGATGAATAGACGATTTATTAATACATTAATGCCGACTGTTCGCTGGTAGTCAGACTTTATATAATTTTTTATAAAATATTTCCGTTTAAATTCGATCGTCTGACGGTAGATTAAAATAAAAATGTCTCGTTACGATAAAGTAAAGTAAAGCAAGTTCCATATAATATCCCTGATAAGGGGTATCATAGTTAAGGTTCACAGTGTTGCACTAAGCCTAATGAGAGTGTAGGGTGACTAGATCCGTTCTCATGGGATCCGCCTTTACTTTCCCCCCGGTAATTCTCTGGTACCCAATTCAATTTCAGATTAGTTATAGAGCTGGAAGCGACTTGGATCCGGAACGAGACCAATCTCGAAATTCCACGATACCTCCGGTTTGATAGCTAAGCACCTTAACCATTATAAACGAATATTATAAATCACGCGAACTGTGGAATTTGTTATAGAATATATATATATATATTAAGTTGATAACAAATACAAATATAACAAACAAATTTAAATATAAAATGATTGCTTACTTAGAAACATTTTCGCGTATGAAACAAATTCTAAGTGTGATTTAGAATTTTTGTTTCTAATATCACATACATATATTGAGTTCTGTTTTATGATGATGACAGGTTATACTCGAAAAGGTTTCTAAGTGTAAACAATATCATTTTATAATTAAATTTGTTTGTTATATTTGTGTATTTGTTATCAACTTAATATATATTTTATAATTAACAAATACGATGGTAAAAGGTTCTTTATTAAATACAGAATCCCCCCCTCCTAATTGTTTGTACTGCTAGGAATTTCTCCTGTAATAGTGGAATAATTGTGAAACGTTGAAACATAACAACATCTAAATTAACCGAGAGTTGATAACGTTGTACTTTTTTTTTTTTCTTTCGGCAATTTCACTCGGATCACTTATTATTACTGAGTAAAGGTGTTTTTATCGAGTTTCATTTGTTAGCCGACGGCGAATACGTCGGTAGCCGGCTGATCTGAACGAAAAAATTAGTTCGTGCGGAAATCCGAGAGAGGTACTCTAAAGTAAACGATTTTTGCGGGAAACAGGATTATTGCTGTTCGCTTCGCGGCGAGCGACGATAGGACAAAGGCGATGCAGAAGTCGCGAGAAGGGACCAGGTTAAGCAAACTGTAGCGACCGCGTTGAGCAAGTTGGAATAAGACTGTGTCGGCAAAGTCGACACGTCTGTAGAATATCAGCAGCATTGGTAATGCGGTTGATGAGAGTCGTGTTTGGTCTCGGCCCTTGAATGAAAATAAGCAGAAAACGACCGAAAGAATTGCACAGCACCCCACAAACATTTCCATAAGAAAAATGCAGCGCATTGTATATTGCTGCACACGGCGGATAGGAGCGTCGACGAACGAGATATTATTATTGTTGGCGCGATAAGTGATGAAGAAGGCATAGACGTACGGTGCGCGCAAGGACGTGTTTCAAAGAGGTTGCCTTTATTGAAAAGATGTTATCATTTTGAAAGAGGCCGCCGCAGGTACGGATCCGCTCGACACGGGGTCGTGGAACGGTTTTCTGGCCCCTCTCGCAGTGCTGAATGCAGCAGGCTGCTTGCGGCAACGCGAGACACGATGCCGATATTCCGATTTAATATAATTTCCCACTCGGAAAGAAAACGAAAAAACAGGGAGCCAGACGGATAAGCAGTACCGAACTCTGAAACACAGTCGAGACTAGTCGACTTTACCGGGGCATTTTGAATGGGATAACATTTTAATTAAAGACCGTTCTGACACCAGAATCGTTCTCATGAGCGAACTTTGCTCTAGAGCTTACACAGAGTCTGTTGTGAATTCATCAAAGTCTGACAATATAGGCTAATTTTAAGTAATATGGGATAGAGAAACACACTAGTTAAATATGGTAGATATTTTTCGAACGTATTAATACGAATTTTGTTTCGATGATCTATTCGCGAAATGAAACGGAATTTATAAATTCGGCCTTATTAAAAGATGAAACGAAAACGCTCAAAAATGGTCTTAATTGAAGCGTGGAAATTGCGGAATCAAGCTTTTCATAATGCACTTAAGGGGTGATCTGAAGAAAATATTGGCGTCTGGGGTCTACTTGGGACCATCCCCGTGTTTACTTCGACAAATTTCTCTCCGGTATAACCATTATTCAATTTCAGATATATACACCTGCAAACGATCCGGAGTGAGATGAGTCTCGAAAATCCGTGCTTTGGTAGCCAATTCACACGCACCTGTTCATCGAAAATTCTGGTCGACCTGCAAATGTTCTCGCACATTTTACATACATGAAACGACCGAACTAGTCGCTTCAATGCAACATTGTTGACGGTCGGTATTATCCCCATTGAAACGGCAGCGACGAATTGAAAATTTTCAGACCGAAACCTAAAAACGCACTACTCCGCATTTAGAAAATAGCGCACTATCGGCAATCGCTCGGACTTGTTATCGCTTGGCCGTCAGAACATGCGTGCCAGGTACATTTTTTCCTGCGAAGTCAAACACGTTCGATTTCCAACGACAAAAATCCATCTACCTTTTCGTAGAGCGAGCGAACCGTTACTGCTTTCCGGAGACCACGGTTATTTTACGAGAAACGGTTGTGAACAACGTGTAGCCGGGCCGGTAATCGAACGCGTGACCTAACTGCTTCTGATGGCGAACGGTGGCGCAGATGACGGTAAAATGATAAAACGACGAGCGTATATTATAGGTAATGGCAGTTGAAGAACGTCCTTCCGAGGTGAAGTTAGCTTTCGCCTCGGATATTTATCGCGGCGAACTTTTTTCGTCGGGCTGGAATCAGCGTGGCGGCTGCTCTTCAAGCGACACTCGTGTTACACGGAGCGACTGACAAAGAGCGCCAAGAACGATTTAGAAAAAAAGCACTTCCCATCCGCCCCATTCGTAGAAGTGTGTCCATTCTTCGACATGCAGATCGACGACGACGACAACGACGACATTAACATAATCGGATCGTTCTCAACAAGCGAGCGCGCCGAGATATAATTACCGTATGCTCCGGAGACGGACATGGCCGGCAACACATGTAATCGTATACGCGTATAAAATTATTACGTCACGTATTATTTTATAAGTATATGCTTCATTTTTCCCAGTTGCCAGGATCGCCGCCTGTAAACTACTCTTTAACCTACTTTCGAGGCGCATTGCGCAACCGGCTTCGGACACGCGGAGACAATTCGCTTTTAATCTGATCGAGCGGATTTTCTAGTAATCCGCGGCAAGAGCGGCAAGAGTGGCAAGAGCGGCCGTTCCGAGTCATGATTCGTCTCTGCAAAAAGCCGCAGCGCCTTAGCAAAATGTCCATTCTGACCGAATAATTACCAGCCGATTGCACAGGTCGAGCGGCACGCTTCCAGCAGATAGGTCTGTTGCCGCAATCGTTTGGCCGAGTCGTTCGCAGTGGAATCACGAGCGATGGAATTTCGCGCAGACGTTCGCCAGCAGAAAAGACGAAGAAATCATTCATTAATTATCAAAAAAAAAACATAGCCGCGACCGGCGCGCTGGACAGCTTTAGAATTAATCTTTCTTCCGCAATTAGCGGCACTGTCCGAGACTACGAAGCAATTAATGAAAATGACGCATTTCGCGACGAAGCCGCTCGAAAGACACTTTGCGCCCATACCGCATTGTGCGTCTCGCGAACTGATTAAACTTTCGCACACCGACTTGTCTTCGCTTCGTGCATTAAAAGACCGTTCGCTAATGCCTCATCGAACGATCATCTAGTCCGCGAATGTTACCTAACATTTACCTTTTGCTGGAGCATGGTTTAGCCGGTTCGTTTTTGGTTTTTCGCAAACTCACGTTCAGTTACAACATTAACTATACCAGCAATTTACATTTCAAAATCGCAAACCAAACGTGCACGTGCCCTTTTTTACTTCTTTTAACGAAACGTAATTCGGTTACTTTTTTGGTACAAAGGCAGAGATGATTACCAATTATTTTCACCAGTGCGCGCTGCAAATTAATGATATGCCGCGAAATCTATTCCGGAGTAATTCATTCTGAACTAGGAAATTACAAATGAAAAACTTTTATTCCGAAAAATTCTGATCCATCCTGAAGTATACACTTTACTTATATATGTGAGGGGACATATTTTTTAAATATACCTATATACATATATATATATATATATATATATATATATATATATATATGTATAAATATGTATATATATATATGTATAAATATGTATATATATATATATAAACTCGGGCACTTTTTCCTCACAAGGTGAACCTTCTTACGTACATTTCTATCTCTTTCTCTTCTATACTTTGTGTAAAATGATCAAAATTTACGACGTCATTCTTACCGGCATCGACACAAAAAAAAAATAACATTCGTTACACAAAATTGGGACATTTTTTGAGACGTTTTTGAGACATTTTTTCGACACATAAAATTGGGACATTTTTTCTAATGGGGGCCGGCCTGAGAATTACGTTATAATTAATATATATATATCACTTGGCCATTTTGGCCTCACAAGAGGCTCTGCCTCTCGACACCTGTTGTTTACATTTTTTCTTTCACTTCTGCACTTTGTATACAATGATCGAAATTTACGACGTCATTCTTACCTGCATCGACACAAAAAAAATAACATTCGTTACATAAAATTGGGATATTTTTTCTAATGGGGGCCGGCCTGAGAATTACGTTATAATTAATATATATATATATCACTTGGCCATTTTGGCCTCACAAGAGGCTCTGCCTCTCGACACCTGTTGTTTACATTTTTTCTTTCACTTCTGCACTTTGTATACAATGATCGAAATTTACGACGTCATTCTTACCTGCATCGACACAAAAAAAATAACATTCGTTACATAAAATTGGGATATTTTTTCTAATGGGGGCCGGCCTGAGAATTACGTTATAATTAATATATATATATATATATATATCACTTGGCCATTTTGGCATCACAAGGGGCTTTGCCCCTTGATACCTCTTGTTTACAATTTTTTCTTTCACTTCTGCACTTTGTATACAATGATCAAAATTTTCGACGTCATTTTTATCGGCATGATACATTTTTTTTGTTACAAAATCTAATGGACTGATGATTAAAAATGACGTATTCGTATAGCATTTAACTTTCGTTACATAAAATTTTAACATTTTCCCTAATGGAGGTCGCCTAAAAATTACATTGTAATTTATTAATTTATATATATATATATATATATATATATATGTGTATGTATGTGTGTGTGTGTGTGTATGTACATACATTGCTATGTCATAATTCTAATAATCATTACTAAATTTTTTTACTTGCGATTGATTTCATGTTTATTTCACCATTATATTTGTATGTGATTTTCAATAGTTTCTACCGAATTTGTATTTACATATCTATTGAAATTTTCACTCATTTTCAAGTTTTTGTTGTACTTCTGTTATTGTTGTTATGCGTTTCGTTTGTAGAAATTTGTAACAAATTTTAAAAGTTTTTTCTGTTTATTAGGCAGTGCAGTAGCCTGGTGGTTAAGTTGCTGGGTTACGAAATCAGAGGTATCATGGGTTTTTTTTTCGGGAGTTGTTTCGTTCCGTATCCGAATCGCTCTCGGCTTTATACTTAATCTGAAATTGAATTGGGTACCAGAGAAATCTGGGAGAGTAAATGCGGCTGAGAGAAAGGAACTGGCTTCAATATTTTTTTTTTCGGATTCGTTAAAACTGTAAGTGCACTATGAAAAGCTTAATTCTACAATCCGTAAGATCGTATCAAGGGTATGTTACTTTACTTTCTATTTACCGTATTTAATTTGTCCGTTTATTATTGTTATTTTTACTCTGACACTGAATGCTTATGCGAAAACGGTTCGTATATAAATACTTTACGCATAATTGAATACTAATATACTCGTAGTAGTGTAAAATTATTCGATTTGATTTAAATTACAGCGGGCCACCCTGTTTACTAATTGGGGTAATTAAAAATAATGAAAAACTACGCCATCTATGTCTTCTTCAGATTAAGGCGACGTTCATCTTTGCTAGCATTACTTCGGTTTTCTTCTCTGCCTCACGGTAGGCGATATTTCGGGTTTCTTTCAGATTCAGATATAATATATATTTCATTCAACTTCAATAATAGGTTTTTTCTCTTGTTTTTGTAGCATTCATTTGTGTTTAATTTAAAAGTTCATACTTTTTTATTATTTTTATTATTATTATTATTGATTAATTATTATTGATTAATTATTATTGATTAATTATTATTGATTAATTATTATTGATTAATTATTATTGATTAATTATTATTATCAAAACTGACTTTACTTATAAGACATTCTTGTTCATTCGCACATTTCTTTGCGCCCAAGTTCTTTTTCACCGCATAGTATTTATTCTTATAATCTTTCTTATTTTCCCTTAACTTTACTGATCCTTTTTCTTCTACATTTCTGCCCGTTACAATATTCACGCGGAATTTCCACAACATTATCAAGTCGCTGTTTCTTAATCAGAAAATCATTTTACAGGTGCTTCAAGGGACCTTAATGGACTTGGAACTTCTTTCGTTCTCTTGCATATCGATTTCTCTATATCTTTCTATCTTCCCTCTTTTTGTACTATCTTTACCTGCAATCATCGTTCCTTTTCCAACTATTTGATTATCTTCAGCTCCACGAGCAGTTCGAAAACTACTTCTTTCCATATTTTCATTCATTCCCGTGACTTTTATTATCCTTCGTATACGTTTTCTCATCTGTAATCTTCTCACGCTCCGTTCTATCCGCGTTGATTTTCTTTAGATCTCTAGCCATAATAAAATAGCGGATTCTTTGCCTCTAATTGCTGCCGTTTCTATTTCTTTAAAATTCCTGGTTTCAAACATGCAAAAAATTCCGTATTACCAAAACAAATTTATCTCTGCATTCTTTCCTTTTCTAACAAATTACCTTTCCGTGTTTTTTTCTTCAGCGCACTATTCTCTCGGAATTCCTAATCTACCTTGCGCATTTTATCCCTTCACTCCCGGTCAATTATCGTAGTTGCAAGTTACTCCATTCTCGTAATTTCTGACCGACCGGGCTAGAATCTAACTATTACTGAACGAAGGTCCCGCGTCGCCGCGCCCGAAAAAAGCCAAAGAAAAAAAACCCATTAATTATTAATTATAAATTATTAATCTCCGAAATATCGACATTTTCGAATTGTTTTTTAATAAAAGATCTTATAGCGAAATCAACGATAATCTCTTAGCTTCTTGAACAATTTATATTTTATCGTTGATTGTATTTTTAATTCGTTATCATTAAAAACGAAGAATTTTATCTTATTTTTATTTTCATTTTATGCGCAACATACGAAAGCATAAACTGTATTGTCTTTTTTTGCTCCAAACTCGAATATCCCAGACTATTTATTAAAACGTTTTACATATATTTAATTTCCGCGCTAATTGTCGAAGTTGCTGAATTATTTGCGCCGGTAGAAAAAATCTATCCAAAAAACGAAAACCGTAATAGGACAAGCATTGCATTTGTCTGAGTTTCACAGGTAACTTTTTTCAACTCAACATACTCTCTGTCAACACCGAAATTTTTCCTTAATACTTTTAGGGACGTGTAGACGATAGGTCACGTTTTTAAATTGTTTTTAATAATGCAGATCATATCTGACACGCTTAAAGATTATCACGTGTAGCATGAGCGCTGATTCATGTGAAGATATTTTTAGCGAACTGCGCTTGCTATATAGGTGCAGCGTTTTTATTAATAATCGATTAAAACATGAGGAGACCCCGGGGTTAGAAAAAGTTCGTAAGGATTTCACAGCATAATTCACGTCGAAGAAAATTTCATAAGAGCCGATTACACACCATCGACAAGCTCAGTTTGAGAAAAACAATAGGCGCCGTCAGGAATTCGTGTTTGGAGAACGCGAAACGATTTCGTCAGTGTGGACCACGACATCGGTAACTCGTTCGTGTTTTGCATTAGCGTCAATTTTCATATTCAGTATCCCTGAAAAAGCCGAAGGAGTAATTTTAAGAAAAAATTTAGCACGATTTTCCATGCTATTCGCCGAAACATTAAATTGTGGATATGTGTCTTTTGAGGATTATAATTCTTTTTTGCGCCCAGACTAAATTTGCAATAATTATTTTAAAATATGCAGATGGGAGAAAAAGAAAATTTTACCGCTCTAGGTTAATTTTAAGAAAATGCGAAATAAAGTAAAAATTTCTTAGTTCTAGTAAAATTTTCAAATGATTTGAAAAAAAATTTGATGACATAATCGTAAAACACAGTTTTTGCTTGTTTTTTTTTTTTTTTTTTTATACAAAGCACACAAACTTATCCATGTTAAACACTATTTTTTATAAGAATTAACTTTTAGAATAATAAAAATATTTCTGATCAATAACGAAATTTTTTTCAGTTAAATAGAAAAATATTTCGTTAGCGTTTCAAAAATTAAAATACAGTGAAAATCAATTATAGCGATATACCGGTTATAGAAACGAATATTGTTGGACTCCCTATACACATTGATTTCTATCAATTACAACGATTATAATGAAAAATCGGGGTTATCGCGACCAAAATTTCAATATACAGATAAAGAATTATCGCGTTTTTATAACGACCTGGTGGTACAAAAATTAACTTGGGCAAAGATTTTTGCAGATGTATATAAGAGAAAACAAGAACAAAATATCTGCCTTTTTTTTCTGGAAAAATAACATTTTTTATACAAATAGTTATTATAAGCTGTTTCTCTTTACTCCGGCTATGTTGCTAAATAACATGTTAAATACGCGAAATTGATGGAAATCTACAGAGGTTTCATCGTGTTATAATAAAAAATTTTAAAAATTACAAATTTCTTCTAACGCGGGAAAAATTTAATCACCGCCGATTTTACCGTAGGAATTTGTCTAATTTTTGTTTTATTTTAGACTTTCACTTTTAAAGAAAAAAAATTCAGCGTTTGTGTTTTTGAATTCCTTTAAAGAAATATCTATTATTATAGCCGAACGATTATTTGTTTAATCAGTGAACAGAGTTATTTCGTAAAGTAATCAGTAATTCGGTATGGGAAAATCTTGAACTTGGAAAAATTATAATATTTCTTTCGGTATTAGATTGAACCCGCGGTGTTATAATGACCAGATTATCCACCACCTCCGATGTTGTTATAACCGATTTTCACTGTGCGCCGGTGAAAATCCGGGCTTGGCCGCAAAAAATTAAGACCGAATTTTGTGTAAGGCATATCTCGGATTGCGTTTTCTAATAAAAGTAACGAATAAACGAAAGAAACAAACTGAAAAAAAAAAAAAAAATGTATAACACATAAACAAATAACAGGGGTTGACAACTGTAAATGGCATAGAATAATAACGGCATGGTAAGGAAAGAAAAAGAAACGGAAAGGGAACAAAACTAATTAATTAAGAAAAAAATATATATATACATATATACATATTACATAGATTATGCGCAAGATTGTCAGGCAGTTCCAAAAATGAATAAAAAATAAAGTGCAAATGTTTCGCAATGAAAAATGTATCAACCGGAAAACGGAATAAGAGCTATTCGGAAAATGAGACAAAGGAAGAAAAATCAACAGAAATTAAGAAAACAGCTTGATATACGACTATACAAAGGCCAAGAATACGAAAATAATGTGAAAGGAGAAATAGCGAAGAAATAACCCGTCGCGAAAAAGATAACAAACGTGTATATGAAATCAAACGAACGAACAACGGCTGGTAAAAAATTAATACTGCGACGATTAAATTATTGCCTCGTGGATAATCATTGGGATAAAATAACTTTACAATCAACAGCATTTGGAAAATAAATAGATTATAAAAAATAAAATAACAAAAAGTAACTGAAAAGAACACACAATTCGGTAGCTAACAGCGAGCTAATCAATTTTTCCGTAATGGTCGTGAAAATAGCAAAAAGAATAGAAACAATACTCGGTAGAATATAGAAAAATAAATCGAGATAGTGCGGATATATCGTTTACATCTACCATTCTTAAATTGAAGTTCAAAACCAGCTTAATAAATGTATACACAACTTGGTAGACCGGATAAACAGGCTCTATGAAGTTAATCGTAACTAGAGGAATATTTTTTGACAGCGATAAAATTGTTTTTCTAATTAACAGAATTCGGAATTCGTATGAAATTCGAGATTTACGTTTCCAAAAATGACCAAAAAAAGCCTTTTTTTTTTTTTTTTTTTTCTACGGAGGGAGGAAAAAAAAAGAAAAGAAAAAATAACATCAAAATTATTTTGTTAATATCGCATTCAGGAGAGCGCCACTCAGGTGTAACAAGGGTGTAGCCGTCAAAAGTTCCCGCATATAACATCTGCTGCACGTGAACAGGCCGCCGCATCGGTGATTGATACAAAAGCGAAGATCACAAAAGCAGTCAATTTATAAAGCATTATGTAGGGTCGATGTCGAGTGTATACATACAGATCGCCGAAGTGTCTATCTTCGTTTATGTTGCGCGTTTATTGTTGCTACCTAGAGAGAGAACAGCGAAAACCTCCTTGTACAGATTTCGCGGTTTTCAACCGGCGATGAAGATAATACTTTCGAAAATACGAGTAGATGGAGCGTGTTCTTAGGGGCTAGGTGAATTTTCGCGAAGGATTCCAGCAGGGGTATATACACACACATTGGTGCTTTATGTTCCGGTCTGATATATAATGCATCAAACCCGTCGTCCAGGTGTTTACCTAGATATTTATCAACTTCTTCCGAAGAAAACGTAACTACTACAACGGTATCGTTGATGAATGTTCCAGTTTACAGTCAATTGTTACCGAGACTCTGCGCTTTTTTTGTTTCGAAGCGAAAACGAAATAGTTTTTACCGCACAAACAGTCATAATGAACAAATGAATTACTCTCTTAATTAATAAATAAGTAAATAAATGAATATCGGAAAAATGCGTAATAACCGGTTCCGACAAGCAGCCATACATTGGTCCCGCCGACACATCTGTTACGGATTGCATGATTTTTTCCCGTTCTAGTTGTCGTCGTTATTTTACACTTGAAAAAGAATAATGCGTTCGTGACTTTCAAATGGCGTGGCGAGTTCTTTGCCGTGATTTAATTTAAATATTGCATGTTACCTTTTTTTATTCACCGTTCGTTGACGGCGAGATGTAAAAATAAATACTATAAATTAAAAATACTTTGTTTTCTATATCTCACCTGATAAAATTACACAGTTTTTTCTTTATATACTATTTTAAACATACGTAAACCTATATATTATGTATAAATTCACCGTTGATATTATTTTTCTTACTGATTTGTTTAAAATTTTACTTGTTTTTTTTATGTTTTTTTTTTTTTTTATTATTTAAAAAGCAATTTGCGGGTCCCACAAGACAAAATTGCCCGTCTGTGGATTCTCAATATAATTATATCGTTTATTCATTATATACATCTTAAGTCTAATACATCATATTCGTCTTATATAATAATTACTTAATTCAACTTAACTTCTATTTTTACTATTCTATGTCCTAATTTTTAAATCAATACATTTATACCTATCGCACATCGTACCACAATATTTTCACATAAGCCATAAGTAATGCAGCTAGAACATGAGCACCAAACGTTAATTGTTTTTTTCCATTACACCATTAATAATTATTTACTCTTTCAATCAATTACCCCCGTCTTAGTTCCTTTCCTATGACTAGCCATTTCTCATTCTTTGCACCACGCAATCAACCATATTTTTATTCTGTCTTTCCATATATTCAAATTACATTCGTCTCTTAATTCCTTTGGTAAGTTACCTAGTAAATGACACTCGTAACTTCAACATTATCAATTTTATTATTAATCCCTTTCGGTCTTATGAAACACAAATTGTCATAGTTCCTAGTCCTATATTTCCCTTGTCGGTAATCTTATTTTTTTCCTTGTATATCTTAAAAGTTTACTGTAATAAAAAAACACATTTTTGACGACATTTCGTTTATTATTGTCCCACCCCAAGTAGAATTCGTTACAACATTCGCACTTCTCCAATTCGGTAATACAATTTTTAAACATCTTTTCTGTAGCCTACTTCGTCTTCTTTCTTCTTTATCCGCCGTCTCCAAATTGAAGGTTGCCGATCCACGATTGAAAATTTTCTTTTACAATGGCCGATCGGAGGAGTTGTATAGAAGGGCAGTCGAACCAGTTGATAAGATTGTCCATCCATGAATTTTGTCGTCTTCCTCACGATCTCTTCCCATTTATCTTTCCTTCCAAAATGACCTTCAGAATTTCGTATTTGGGGCCTCGTATGATGTGTCCGAAGTACTGCAGCTTCCGTTTCTTGATGGTAAGCATTAATTCAAGGGTCTTCCCCGTTCTTTGAAGTACCTCGATATTAGTAATTTTTTTCACCCATGATATTTTCAGAATACGCCGATAACAGTACATTTCAAATGCGGTAATCTTTTTTTCCAATGATGCATTCAGGGTCCAGCTATAATTCTATAAAGCAAAATAGAGAAGATGTAACATTTCAGCAGTCTGATTCGAAGTTCGAGCCTCAGGTCTTGATGGGTGAATAAACTTTTCATTTTGGTGAGAGCTCTTCTAGCTTGCTCAATCCTGCTGCGTATTTCCGGAGTTGATGTACAGTTTTCCTCTAGTATACTCTTCCTAGGTATTTAATGCACTGAACTTGTTCAATCGTTTCTCCCTTTATCTTGATTTTGAATCTGATTTGGTTTTTGATTTTTGAAAAAACAATCACTTTTGTTTTGGAGATGTTCACTTTTAATCCGTAACTTTGGCTTTTATCAACAATTATATTCAACATCCGTTGTATAGTTCTTTCTCGCTAGAGGCAAGAATTAAACTGTCATCCGCATATCGTAGATCATTCAGCGTGACTCCATTTACTTTAAGATTTCCCATATTATCGTTTAGTGCTTCTTGAAATATTGCCTCCGCATATATACGCTGAAAAGTAAGGGAGACATAGTTTTCCTTAATTCGGTTTTTTTTTTTCTTTTTGCCTCCCCTAAAATTTCGAGTCCGTATCTAATCCTAGTCATTATTAATGAGTCAAAATATACAGTCTCGTAGTTTTGTAATTCATAACTTGTTTTAATTTGTATGACGCCGGCATACCAATTTTCCTAGAAATGTTATCTATATATGTGAACCCTCCAAGTTAACGTCTTATCGAATGTTATTCCCCCAGATATTTGAAATTATCAGCCGTTTCTAACGGCTCACAACGGCATACTTCCGATCCATGAAGGTAATCTACCTTGTGCAAAATTATTTTAGGCACGAACTTTCTACATCTACTCGGTGTTCTTACCTACATCACTTTTGATTTTTTAGCATCTCCTTTAATTCCGTATTTTAAAGGAAACGTGTAACCATTTCGCGCCCATTTATTACCTCAGATTGACTACCTAGCGCAATCGTAATGTCGAGTTTTCTCGTTAGATTTATTAAAAGTATCCGCATTACGTCAGCACGATAAATAATTTAAGCGCGAAAATTTCTTTGCCTTAATTGCAATGGAATAAATTATTTAAATTAGCGAGATATTTCGCTACGAATATTACAGGAATACTGAAATTAACTGGTTAACAGATAAAGAGCAGTGCGGGATTTTATATTAATTTACAAGCTACATTTTTTTTTTTTTTCCTTTTGAGTTTTGCTGACCACACGGTTAGCTCACTAATACAGAGAAGATGGATGAAACAGATTAAGGACTATATTTTTATCTGTTTACATATATGAAAACAGATGCAACCGAGAAGATAAGTAAAGAAAGAATACAAGATTCATCGGAGTTTCCAAGGTTGAGAATGAAATAATACAATGCATGGACAGGAATCTATAACAGCACCGAATATATGTAACTTTAACGGTAGTATTTATGCTGGAATGTTGAAAACTAAAAGATTTACAACATTAATAAAATCATTTCAAAAAATCATAGCCATTAAAGCGATAAAAGTATACAAACACGCATCGGTAGTAAGAGCACAGAAATTATGTGAACACACCGAACCTAGTAGAAGGTATAAAATGTATCTTTCAATTTGCCCAGACGGGAGATTAGACCAACTCATCGCACTAGGCAGTTGGCTAGATGCAGCAGTGGATAGAGAAGTGGACATATCGTGATCGTGTGATCACTAACTTGATTTTAAATAAAAACAATATCAATGTGGCAATCACGTGGTATAAATCAATAAAAAATTCAAGTATAAAAATACCAATATCATATACGAAATGATTATAATGGTTTAACGTACAACTGTTTTCCAAGTTTAGACGACAGATTTAATAAAACTTCATTTCTAGCCTTCATATAATAATACTTGATTTTATTACCCCCATCGTGGTAGTTTTAAAAACTGTTTAGCAGATTATTGCAGAAAAGAAAATTTTATTACACGCAACTTTGCCGGTACCGTGTACCATGTTTTGCCACAATGTAATTGTTAAGGATATTACCTTATATTAAAAAGATTCAATAATCCAGCCATCGAGGAAATAAATAGTAAAAAAAAGTATAATTTTTTATACTAGGAAAATTAATTAAATTTCATTTACATAACCTTATTATGCTACTGTTAAGATGATTAAAATTATAGAAATCAATATATAGGTATATAACAATGAAACGGTATAAATGCAATTTGTAGTCGCATTAAAATTGTTAACTTAAAATTACATAATTGTAATTATCGAATAGCCCTGCGGGGCACAGGTTGCTGTAACTAGAGTTACCTCCTCTAGTAAGTAGTCACTCGACCGTCGTATGATGCTAGCCCCACCGACGGGAGAAACGAAACAGCAACCACGAGGGTTCTGTACGTCCACGTCGTGCAGGGTGGTAATTTTCTATTCGGCGGGCTCAGCGCTGATTAGAAAAGCTAAATCAAAACCCATAACAGACTGCTGATATGAAAACGGAGGAAGGTTCATTTGCCGAAGATGTTTCTACTAATAAATACCGTTAAGCTTTATCACTGCAGTAACAACAGCAGACTATCAGCAACTCGTTCGCGACAATGTGCCCCAGTCGGATTGAAGAATGTCAATCCAGAACGAGTAGGCGAGTATTCGGCGCCTTAAAACCGGATCCTTTCGGCTAAGGGAGACAACCCTGACAGAAAATCATGGCGGAAGGCAACGGGAAACCACCGCCATTATTCTTCCCTAGATCTACATTCATGAATAACAGGAAAAATACAACGGCCCTAAGTCTCCGTCAGGCTGCCTCTCATCCGCCAAGACAGCCGGATAGGGTGCTAAGAGTATGCGGAGGGAAAACCAGGCGGAACGTAATTAATATCGCTACATGGAATGTCAGATCTTTATATCAGATTGGAAAACTTGCGAACGTAGCATCGGAAGCCAGGAGATTAAACATAGACATATTAGGGATTAGTGAAACGAGATGGACTGGAAGCGGAAGAATAAGTACGAATAAGGACTACGAGATGATATATACTGGAAAAGATAAGCATGAACATGGAGTGGCAGTTCTGGTAAATACAAAAATAAGGAATAAAATTAGCGCAATAATTCCGAAATCAGAGAGAATAATTTTCATCAGATTCGAAGGCAAACCTAAATCATTCGTAATAATCCAAGTATACGCGCCAACGGCGGAAAGCGATTTAGCAGAAGTAGACAAATTTTATGATGATTTGGAAGAAGTCATGAAAAATGCGAAAAACAGCGACGTAGTATTTGTAATGGGTGATTTCAATGCGAAAGTTGGAGTGGACCACGGGAGTCCAGCGGCCGGAAAGTTTGCACTCGGTGAACAAAATGAAAGAGGGGAAATGCTTGTAGAATTTGCCGAAAAACATAATTTAATGATATGTAACACATATTTCAAACAGCATGAAAGAAGACTATACAGGTGGACTAGCCCGGGAGATAGAACTAGAAACCAAATAGATTATATTATGGTTAATAAACGATACAAAAACGCTGTCAAAAATTGTCACACGTATCCGGGAGCAGACTGCAACACGGATCACAAGATGCTAGTTGCGAAGTGCCGGATAGCTCTGAAGAGCCTTAAAAACAAAAAAGAGGATCAGAAACAAAGGCTAGACGTCGAAAAAATCAAAGTGAATAGAATAAAAGAGAAATTTCATGAAGAATTAGAAAGACAGGATCGTAACCCCGACGATAATACAGATGATAGCGTAGAATCGATATGGAGTGTATGGAGGGACAAGGTCATAAAGGCAGCCAAGAATGCAATACCAACAAAAGAGAAGAAGAAGCATAAGTCGTGGATAACAGAAGAAATACTGGACCTAATGGATAATAGAAGGAAAATAAAGAACAAATATAGTCGAGAATATAAACAACTGAATAAAGTTATTATAAAGAAATGCACAACAGCTAAAAGTAAATGGTACGATGAAAAGTGCGAGGAGATAGAAGAACTACAGAAACGACACAACGATAGAGAAGTACATACTAAAATCAAACAAATGATGGATACGCACAAGAAGAAGAGGACTGGAATAACATGTATGCGAAGCAAAAATGGAAAATATTGCGTCAATAACGAAGAAACGGAAGAAACTTGGACAGAATATATAAAGGAATTATATAAAGATGATTCCCGACCTACAATAGTCAACGTTAAGACACAACAAGCAGCACCAAAGATTGAAATATGGGAACTGAGGAATGCCATTAAGAGAACTAGAAATAATAAAGCTGTGGGCGAAGACAACATTGCTGCTGACATAATAAAACACATCACTCCGAACTATGAAAAAGAACTGCTGAAGATCATCAATAAGATATACGACGAAGGCATTTTACCAGCAGATTTTAAGGTCATCAATTTCGTACCAATACCAAAGAAAAACGGCTCGCAGTTGTGCTCATAGAACAATAGCTTTGATGAGCCATGTGCTAAAACTAATGTTGGCGATAGTAAACGCGAGGATAGAACGGAAACTGGACGAAAACTTAAGCGAAACCCAATATGGCTTCGTAGACAAAAAAGGAACAAGAGATGCAATTGCCTTACTGAAAAGTGATCATACAGAGAACTTTAAATGCAAACAGAGAAGTTATTTTATCGATTACAAGAAAGCTTTCGACCGCGTTAACCATGACAAAATGATCGATATACTGAAGAAGCACAATATAGATGATAAGGATATACCTACGCATAATACAATATATGTATTGGAATCAGTACGCAAATATAAAGATTGGCAATAGTTATTCGAAAAATAAATGCGAAATAAAGAGGGGGGTTAGACAGGAATGCCCCTTATCACCGAGATTGTTTAACATATATGCGGAAGAAATTATAAAAGAAGCCGGAATTGAAAAAATGGGAATAAAAATAAACGGCCGCAGAATCCGGGAAATAAGCTACGCAGATGATAGAGTGCTCATAGCCGAATCCGAAACACAGGCACAGAAAATGATAGATCGAATAAACAATACTGGCATAAAATACGGCATGAAAATTAACGCTAAGAAAACTAAAGTGATGAAATTCTCAAGAAACGGCGGCAGCAAAACTACTTTAAAAATCGGAAACCAAGAAATAGAAAATGTGGACCAATTCAGGTACTTGGGAGTGATGATAAATACAGACGGAAGAGATCGTAAAGGAATAATACCGCGGATTGGTATGGCGAAAAAAACATTTAATAATTTGTACAAGGTGCTCGAAAATCAAAGCATGAGTCTAAGTTTACGGAAAATAATAATGAAATGTTATGTTGGAGCCTATTAAAATACGCCTGTGAAACATGGACAATGGGAGCAGATTGCGAAAGGAAGATAGCCGCATTGGAAATGTGGTGTTACAGACGGCTGATGAAGATATCGTGGACCACACACACAACAAATAACGCTGTATTGACAAAAGTAGGAGAAGAAAAGAGAACACTGCTGGAAGATATCAAAGATAGAAAACTGAAATACCTTGCTCATAAAATCCGAGAAAATGGAATTTTCATGATGGCGGTGCAGGGAAAAATTCCTGGAAAATCAATTAGAGGAAGGAGACGGGTAGAATTAACAACAGCGAACCTACCAATAAATCCGCCATGCAAAAACTTACAGAAAATAATAACTCTTTCCCGGGAACGAATAATATGAATGTATGCAATCTCCTGACTCAGGAGAAGCAACTATGATGATGATGATGAATTATCGAATAAATGTATTATTTAAAAAAAAATACCTAAAATATGATACACATAAACACTCGCAAAATATGTAATACGCGTCATAAATTTAATTAGTGCACGATGAACAAATGGGAGATGTAGCCATGAAAAACTGGTTTGGAGAAATTAAGAGGAGCTTATGAGAGAAGCGCAAGAGAGAAATTTTTCTAATTACGGATTGACACAAATGAGGGAATTTGTAGACTGCGGTTAAGATATAAGCCCCCCCCCCCCCCAAAAAAAAAAAATAAAAAAAAAAACAGGACAAGGGTAAGAAGAAAATATTAAAAGCATTATTAAAGTTGAATCATGGCTTTAAGACGTGCTACTGATTTTAATCTAAATTCTTTTACTCAAAATTATATTTCACAACGTTGGAAAATTTATTTTATTCGTTCAATAATGAAGCCGAATAAGGGGATCCGCAAAATTATAGATTGTACAGAACTATCATGCGTCTGTAAAGTACTGGAATTTATACAATTAATAGTACATTGAAATGATATCATGCAAGTAAGTTCACTAAAATCGAATCTAAATAGAATTAATGTAGTTTACATATTCATGGTGTAATAATTAGAATTGTTAATAGTTTTACACAATGAATATATGTGTAGTTTGTCGCTACGAAACATGTTGGTACTATAATATTTTATAAATAATAATTTATATCGATTGTTTCAAATTTATTATACATGAACACAAAAATTGTTTCAGAACTTAATAATCGTAACGTAAAAAGGTTATAGAGATGTTCTTTTTTTTTGTTTTTTTATTCTATGCAAAACTATTCAAAAATCACGAAATTAATGTAAGGCGATGTAGAAGGAAGTTTGGGAATTTATGTGTCTAACACATAAAAATCACGTGTTTATAACAAAACAGCGGGTAGTCTAAAAAGGTTTTCGAAATGTTCTGGCGAGCGTAATTCATCGTACGCCCAATGCACCCTACGGATAGCCGATTCCGGTCAGTCCATCTTTACGGCTAATCGATACTAACGGACGGGCCCCATACAGAGGATAAACATGGGAAGGTGAAGAAGGAAAGCTTCCGGATTTAAGCCGGCCTAAGAAGATTATCATGGAATGGTGTAAATATGAGAAAACAAAAAATCAAAGAAGAGTAAAAGAAGTGCATGTTAAATAGACAAGTGGAAAAAAGATTAGCTAGCAGAGGAATAAGGTTAGTAGCGGCTCCGGAATTTGCGGTGAAATTTCTTGGATACAGTGAGCATCTTACGAGTCAGTCTATCCATAGGAAAACTATTATGAATTCCCGAAAAACTTTTCCATTGAATTTGAAAGAAGTCGATTTGAAAAGAGCGAGGGAATAAATGGTAAAATAGATGTGAAGGATAGAAATATCAAACTAGGGGTGAATGTAAGGAGAAGAAACTGTTTGTAGTACATTCGTGCGATCAGTGACTGTCAGGATTTTACTAAAGGCGGAGAAGGAGGATATTTATTGGATAGCGTATAAAATAGCAAGAGATGCGGCAGGAAAAGAAAAGGAAAAGAGATTGCGGATAGTTTAAAGGATTTGGGACAGTTGTGGGAAGAAATTCCAAAAGAAACCTCGAAAGTCTTTTCTAAGAGTACCAAAAAGGATATAAGGAATTAATTGTATCATTAAGTTCATATACAATCGACTAGATTTGACATGTGTATGCGAAGTAAATAATTTCAGACAAGACAATAATCATAAAAGATACGTGTGAAGTAGGGGAATTTCTTATAAGCTAGAACGCGTCGGAAGAACTTATTAAGTCAGTGACATATAGAGAATGATACAGGAAATGTTTTCTAATAAATCGCCCGTTATACTGTGTGTTATGAATAAATAAATTTCTAGGAGAAAAAAGAACGTATTATTGTAAACCGGTAATATTCGAAGAAAAAGAGATCTATGTACTGATAAATGAAGAACACTTAATTCAGTATGAATTTCGAGGATTTTGGTAGTCTTTGGGGCTCGCCAAAAGTTCAGTTGGATATAAAATATCGATTATTTTAAGCTATTGAAATGAAAAATGTTTATAAATTACACTTCTAAATAGTACACTTTTGCGAGCATATCATTGAGCAATATTCGACATTGCAGTATTATAATTTTTCAGGTAAGGTAGTTTCATATTATTTACCTAAGAATTTTATTTACAATGCAAATTCAAATAGATTACGCAATTAATAAATAAGCATGATTTTTAGTGTGCAAATTGAAAAAATTCACGAGTCCAATGGGAAGAACTTACAGACTGTGAAGAGTAATAGATATAAATTAATCGAATAAAAACGTGAAAACGGAATTTTTACTTCTAAAACACAAAAATTTCTTCAGGTAGTTCCGCTGACTGAGAACGGAGTGCGATTTCTGTCATGCTTGATGAATCAATATAAATTGTGTCTGCTCGGCTACTGAAATATGGTCAATCGTATTTAATCATCACCGGTAATTATTCCGGTCGGTACCATGTATCGCGTGACATGCTTCTGACTAGCAACGTGCGACTAACTCGTAGAATTTAATTTCACATAATTTACGCAAATTATCATCGCGTTATTTGTTTATAGTTGCTCCGAATGCGACCTGTACGCACGTTACTTTCACCCCGATATACAGCGTGCTTCGCAATTATTGTTATTTTCAGTTTTATTACCATCTCACTGAGAGAAGCTTTCTGCTTTGTTTTCGGTTCAATTATTATCGCCATCTTCATTTTTCAGTCTAGTTTTGTCAGTACGGTTCTGTTCAATTACGCGCACAGTTGATAATGTCCAATAGGCAGTTGCAGATCTACCGTTTTTTCCATAATAATCAAATGCATGCTCCCTGTAGAATTTATTTCTTTATGCGTTGCGACATATGGAACAAGATATGACAAAAAAAAGTAATAATGTGTAAAGGCAATTATCCTAAAGTTGTGTAAACTTTCAGGCCAAAAGGATCGTAACAGATTTCGTAATAGAGCACGACCAGGCGTATAAGAGAATGAGAAAACAGGTATTACTTAAAGATTTCTTCTTCTTCTCTTTTTTTTGGATGCGTGTCAACCAAGGACATTACCCAGCGCGCAAGTGCCAACATTACGGCCACGACTGCAACAGCAGAACGCACGATGTTAACTGCTAAAGAAAACGGAACCACCCCGCAATACGGACGGGAGAAGGATATGAAGCATAGCATCGTTTCATGGATTTGGATAGAGTTTTAAATGTATAGATAAACCGGTAGAGTACGTTTGTTCGATATGTCATAAAAATATATTTATCGTCTATATTTTTACTTATCAATTAATTATTTTTAACGATTTAACATCATTTTTACATATGCAAGCTGGAATTTCATTCTTAAATCAGTTCAGCTGAGCAATACACAAAGTTCTCGTCGGAATCGTTTTCCTGCAAAACTAATTAATTTAGAACAGTATCCGTACATTACCAGACGCCTCTGTGTAAATTTTAAATCGATCGATGCTATAACAGTTACGTCATACGGATAACCGCTCTTTTCTTCCTTTTTTTTCTTTATTATTTTTATCCGCTATCTAAGCAGCACTAACGGTGTTAATGATGAAGTGTATGTTAGTGAATCTATGAGCAATCAAAATGTGATGCTAGAGAAGACACTATTGAGAGCATCTTAGTTGGTCACCGACAGAAACCCGTAATTACGACGATTACTGAAGAAACGAAAATAAGAAAAGTCAATATATCGCCGATAAAATAAGGTAGAACGAAGCACTACTATCAGCGATATGCATGGATATAAATACGGTGAAGGTCTATCAGAGGAAGGGAAAGACTAGAAGTGACATAACAAGCCGGACGAAAACGTTAAAGAAATAATTGTTTTTTCGCCATAAATCGTATTTCTTGATCTTGAGACCCGGTGTGGAAGATGCTAAGCGTGCTCTAGATGCTTTTTAAAAGTACTTAGATGTAATGCACGGTAATGCATCAAGATTCAAGTGTGGTGGCGATAACACTGTCAAAATATTACATACGTGTTTGCAAAAAAAAACGTTTCGGGTTACTCGTAAGTTGTTACATGCTGGGATATTATAAGTATTCGGAAATTCACCAACACTTGAAATTTTTCAGACCGACTTTGAAGTTTATAAACGCGGCAAGCGGTGAATTTTAAAAACCGAAGAAATTTCAAAAAATCCCATTAACATTACAAATATTCAGTGTTACGATGAAACCGCGGAAAAACGTACACAAATCATGCCGGATTCACTGTGTAGACGAGATAAAGCCCGCTTTACCCTTAATCAATTATATTAATACGTTTTAAGCAAACGTTTGAACACTAAATGAACTCGAAACTGTTAAATCTCAGTAACAAAATCAATTGTAATAATTAACTTTAGTGCTTTAAACGCCGCGCAATGTAAACATGTAAATTATTAATGTAATTCAAAATTGATTTTTTCTTCTTTCTATCTGCCGCTGATAAAGTGAATATAGGTAAGCAGTTTCTGAAGCACCTCGATGTTTAGTCGCAACTTAGAAAAAGAACAACAGTCTGCGAGAACAATTACTCTTCGAGTAAAGCATAACTAGTATTCCAATGCTTCCACTAATTCTATTTTTGGTAACTGATATCCGCTAATTCTGTTAAGGTATAATAATTTATGTAATAATAATTTCGCTTCTTTCATTTTGAATGAATAAGAGAAATACTTGTTTTTGAAAAAGCAAATTGCAAACCAGAGTTAAAAACTTTAATTTTTTTTTTTCTAAATAAATGCGCGGTTCTCGCTGAGAAATGTGCCCAATACGCCTATCAACGTTTATCATCAAAGACTGATAATACACAAATATTCCTAAACTATTTATCATTTGTGTGTTAACGTTCTATCGTACCACAACATCCAAAAAGGGGGGATACAGATAGGAATGAATTATTACGTTTTATAAATTAAAAAAAAAAAAAAGCAAAAAAAAAACAAACTATTACTTCATCGCTTCAGAAGAAAAATATAAACAGATAAACAAACAGAGGGATAATTGACATTTTCTTAATACTGAGATATGCTTAGACTATTTTTCGCATCACTCGGTTTTAACTTTACTCGTTCACAATCGCATCTTCTTTTCCTCGCGCATATCCTGTGAGGTATGACTTCTATTAATTTCATACGTGTCAACTCGTCGAAATTTCAAATTTTATTAATTTAACAATAACCTTGCACGCATTCGATTATTTTTAGATAAAAAGTTTTCCTTTTCTTTCACGTCACCGGTAATTTCGGTAATTCAATTGCCTAACTTGATGCGTGAAAACTTTTTAAACTTATCGCTACGCAATACTTGATGGCGTGCATCATTTATTTGCAAAAATACTAATATTATAAAATGTATAGTTTAAAATAAATTTGCAATAGGAAAATTGATGTACAAGATTTTGAAAAGAAACTCATTCATTTTTAAAAAATTAATTTTCTTTTTTTACTATAATGTAACAAGAACGAAAAAGAAATGTATTTCAAAATGAATATTCGGAAATGCCGTCTCGGTATTCCTCACGTACAAAAATATTTGCAGACCGGTCAAAGAATAGTACTGGATCTGGAAGTGGTATTTCTTCCTCCCAATCAATCATTCTTCGTTTCCCTCTTCCGCCGCCCGGTTTTTCAGTCCTCTCAGCAGAACTTTACGCAATTAAAATTATGTAACGACATGTTTATTCCATACCTCCTATGATGAGCACACTCTTCACTGTGTATAAACCAAACCCATCCTATTGCTAAAGCAGTAGTTCGCGTTCTATCTTCAAACAAATCTTTCAAATCATGTTCGCGTGAGTGCCGCGGTCCATATAGGTATTAACGGAAATTCTCTCGCGGTTATTCAGCCTTACCCGGACCTTCCAACGTCGATAGACAATTTGAAGAAAATCATAAAATTATCAACGATCAAAGCCAATGGTCGACAATGCCTGATTCTGACAAATTGCGATTAATACGTTGTTTCTATCTGGAGGAGAGCTTCTACGTCTGAATGCCGCCGAGCGAGGGTCATCCGTTTGCGCCTAGGCCGCACTAAAATTGCTCACAGTCATCTTCACAATCACCAATCTATGCCGATATGTTCAACTTGTAACGTACCCATCTCTGTGCAACACCTTCTCACAACCTGCGTATGTTTCGAGTCTTACAGAAATATCCTAGGTTGTCCTCTCACCCTCCATAATATTCTCTCTGACTCACAAAGTAATAAAACTTTCTAACGTTTATCAAAATAACTAACTTGTTTTTACAAACCTAAACTCTTTTGCCAAAAACACGTGCCGCCGGCGTAGCATGCGGTACATGGCAGGTAAGACGACCGATGATAAAACCGCAGCTAAAAGTGCTAGATAAAAAAAGGAAAACAAAACTGAAAATCTAAAGAGCATGTGAAAAAATCTGCTTGGCAAAAATCTCATAATATCTTTAAATTCCGAAATTCTCTCCCGCTTACCTTAATCACAAGACAATTTTCACAAAAACGGTTTCAAGTTATGGAATGCTGTATGATACATCGACGACTCATCGCCAACATCCGGTTTTGAGTTTTTTATCATCTCAATTTACAATTCTTAAATTTCCCGTAATCAAATTAATCAATCTCTCGTCAAACATCACTGATTTGTGTGGTTCTGCCTAAATGACATTATTAAGCAAAAATAAGTTCTATGAAATTCGTCGGCATCTCATTACAGAGAAAATCGCCTACTGACTATCGTATTCAACTGAAGCAACACTGTTGCTGTACACTGCGTGGCTCATGCGAAACCAAACATTGAAATCCTATGAAAACTTACGATTTCAGTAGCATCGTAAGTTTTGCTCTGTTTGGAATGACCCATGACTGCGTCAACTAACGAATTTTGCTAACGATCGCACACGGTTCCGTTTACATTCTTTATCGATAATAACTAAAGAGAAAAAAATCGCGATTATCAAACTGCGTCTGAGTCGAAACTGGCCTGCGATAAGTTCGCAATGTGATTCTTCCAACACGGTTTCCCACCTTTTCCCCTCGTACACAACACTAGATCGACAATACCGGCTTCCGAAACTACGTCTTTTAAGTTTCAAAGTCTTCTCTGCTAATATTCAAGCTTTTCCTATACTCTGAACTTGTATCTCTTATCTAACTATTCTTCTCTTTGGATAAACGGGCAGACAGCGTGGTGTTGTAGTTTAATGGTCAAATCCGCAGCGGCGCCCAGGCGATTATACTGTTCGATACCTGGGGTGGCACTCTGACTTGGATAGAAAAAATCCAGGAAACTGTTAGATACTAAATTTTCCAAACATATACATAGTATTCTAGTTTTTAACCACCCCTTTAAATCCTCGTCACCGACAGCATACATATACTTCTTTGTAAAACCAACTTGAAGAAATCATAGAAGAACTGTAGTGCCTGAAGTACGAACGAGATTCCGATGACAAGAAAACAATGTAAATTAGACCTTCACGGTTGTATGTGAAACGAACGTTACTTTGTTAAGAAATGAATTGAAATGAGGAACTTTCGAGTTCCCAAAGATTACCTACATTTCCCACACTCCTCTCTATAGGTCACAGTATTTACATTAGTAGCGTACCCATGACGGTAGAGGGACTCCTCCCCCCCCACCCCTGCGGTTCTTAAAAATTGTAGTATCGTTTACAAAAAACAGTAAACTATTTTGTAATATTTTTAACCCTGGAGTGCTCGCGCTATGAGCATTTGCCGGCCGCGACAAAAAAATCGTGTTATTTTTTACACGATGCATTTGTCAAGGTAAAGTGTCCTAGTTTGTTGTTTTTTTTCTACCCCTAGTAGCTGCCCCCCCCCCCCCCCCCGCAACTCACTGTCATGTTTTAGAAATTTGAAGAAATTCAATTCACGGGTGACCGAAAGAGATAACGGTTGTTGTCGGTGCGTCGCGTCTGGCGGCATATTGCTCACTGCGCGACTACTCACGTAAGTAAAATTCGTGTGTGTCTGATTTTTTACTATAGTTGAAATATTACTCATTGTGTATAATGTTGCTTCGATGTAAATATCGTAATAATATTCATAGTTTACAATAAACTCCCTTATTTCTCCTTCAATTTTTCCTCTCTGTTTCATCCTATTATCTGCTTTTATTCACCTGTTCCTCTCAAACCTCTTCTTCGTCACGTTGTTAGATCAGAATTCCAACAGAATCTTAGCTCTTTTTTCCCCAACCATTTTTTGATCTTCACTGATGGCTCCGAAGGAACGAACGGTGTTGGTGCAGCTATCTTCTGTCCTGCTCTCAATCACTTCGAGTCGTTTAAACTTCCCAGCTTTTGTTCAATATTTTATGCTGAGTCTTCTGCTATTCTGCGTGCCCTTTTTTTTATCAAAACTTCACCGGCTTATCGCGATCTCCTTATCCTGTCGGGTGCTCAAAGCGTGCTGCAGACTATCACATCTCCTCTCCCTTCTCACTTAACCGACTACATCATTCTCCTTATTCGTTCCTTAATTCACAATCTTTTCCTTTCCCACTTTATCCAAATGGATTTCCCCTTTGGATTCCTGGTCATTCCGGAATCGAGGGAAATGAGTTGGTTGACTCATTCGCTCGATTATCTTCCTCTTCTGGTAGGTTTCTTCCTGCCTTCTCAGCTTCTAATATTACCCTTCTGCTTGCAGTTGCTCATTCCAAACTGTGGTCTGACTCCTACGTCTCCTCATTCTCCAACCCGAACTCCTTTTTCTTGTCTATCCAACCTTCCCTTCCACGCTTTCCATGGTTTATTTAGTTTCCTTCTATGCGCCGTTCCAATTTCTCTGCGATTTGCCGCTTGCGTTTTGGGCATAGTTTACTCCCTTCCTCATTGTTCCCCCGGCGATCAATGTATTTCTAATCCCGATCATATAATGTTTTCAGTTATTCGTAATTATCAACTGAACAAGCTTCTTTTTATTCCTTCCTATTACAAAGCGGTATTCCCGCTCCATACTGTGCTTCATTCATTCTCTCCCCTCCTTCTTCTTCGGTTATTCTAGCTCTTGATTCCTTTCTGTCGGCTATCTCTGATCGTGTAAGGATCTGAGTCTCTCTTTTCTCTCTGTTCCGCTGTTCTTGGGCCAATGTCCATGTTGACGAACCCATTTAAAAAAAAAAATTGATATTTAGTATTGATTAATTATTGAGAGCTTTTTTTTTTATTTTTGTTTTGCGTAATTTATTTTATATCTTTTTAGGTAAGTAACGCGTGACGAAAAAACAAAAAAGGAATCCCACCTTGCTTTCTGGCTACTAGAATAGAGTTCAGCCGAGTACAATGTTCGGATTTGGTGAGTGGAAAGTTCTAATATCCTTTGTGCTTAATAAAAAGCAAAAAAAGCGGTTCTACTATTGTCAACTTTACACGATGATAATAAGATCGATGAAAGTACCAGCGCTGCTGAAAAACCAGAAATCATAAAATATTACAATAGGACTAAAGACGAAGTAGTTGCGGCCATATTGCAAGATGTGGTTAAGGTTAATTTATATATATAATTTTTTTTTTTTTTTTTCTTTCTATTTTTTTTTAAATTTCATCTGAGCATTGTGGGCTCTGCTCTGCAGTCTCGGCCATATTGCAAGATGTGGTCAAGGTTAATTTATATATATAAATTTTGTTTTTTTTTTTTCTCTCTTTCTGTTTTCTTAATTTTCTTTGAGCATTGTGGGCACTGCTCTGTAGTTGCGGCCATATTGTAGGACGAAGTTACTTCCTTTATACTGACTAGCCAGTTGTATAAGTAAGGTTTAAATAATTAGATAAAAACAAGAAAATGTCTTCTTACTTTTTCTTTTTTTTTATTTTGTTTTGTTTCCGTGAATTTAGTATGATCTGAACGTTAGCTTGCTGGCCAAATGAATTTATATTGTTCAGGCCAAAAAAAAAAAAAAAAAAAAGTTGATGTAGTCGATCAAATGATAGAAGAATATTCCCTGTGGGTAGAATGACCCGCAGATGACCGAAGAGATTATTTTCCTTAATTCTGAATGTTGCCGGCAGTGAAATAATATACAAAGAAAATACTGATCACTTATTATTTGGACGAATGTTTTTGAAAAAAATCTGACTATGAGTTGATATAATTAGAAAACCTAACGTAAATACTTTGCAGAAACAGTTGAGAAACCAAATCGCCCGATTTGTACCATCGGAACATCAAAATAAACTCTCAGGTAAAGAAGGTATATATGTATGTCCGTCCAGGAAAAATAGAAGGACTAAGAAAGGGCGCAATAGATGCGCAAAGTTACTGTGCAACGAACATTGCATGTACACGTGTCAAGTTTTGCTAAAATACATGAAAACGTTTAATTTTGTTAGTAAGTTTAATTTTTCTCTTTTTTATTTAAGATAAAGATGTTAAAATTTTCAAGAAATTTTACCTAAGATTTCTCAGAGCATTTTTTTTTTTTCTAATACTAAATACAAAACTTTAATAAATGTTACTTTTTCTGGTAGTTTATGTTTTATTCTATCCTTTTAAAATCATTGTAAATTTATTTAACTATTATTTGCAAGAAAAAGTCATTTTAAGTATGGGCGGCAAAATGCTCCAGACGCGAATACACGGAAAGGCGCAACTACTCTAGGGTTAAAATAAAATTCCGAAATGAAATGTAGGTAATTGATGTAATTAATAATATTAAAATACCATGTGTATCACAACATATGCTTATAATTCTATATATATATATATATATATATATATATATGCACGATAAATAAACATATAAACCTCTTCATATCCTGTGATTATGATTCTCCATCGGCCTATCCTGAGTATGCTACTGACATTAATTTAACTTGTGTTTGTTAATTTAAATCTCAGGAGTCATAAATAAATGAATAATTGAACGATATTTTTCAGAATAAATAGAATATTATTATATCTCCTTGAAATGATGATAATAATGTTAATTCCTTTTTTTTCTTAGGCGTGGACTATATTTTTTCCTTAAAGTTGGCGTCGTTGTGTATGCGCGCTTTCTTAAAATGCTTGAAAAATAATTCCTCACGGTCTGACATAAATAATGCTTTCATTATTCTGTCTGTCTAAAAATTTATAAGTTGGCTATTCGAAAATATTTATCTTAAGATTTCTAAACATACATTAAGTTCTTTTTTTTTGGGTATTAGTAGGATTCAGATGTTAATTTTTCATTTGAAATAAATAAAGAATAAGAAGCAAACTTTTTGTAATTTTGATGAGAATTACACGAGAATTAAAATTATAATGGAAACGTCTGCCGTTCAATTTTATCTTTTGCATCTTCCAGACGCGTTTGTACATGTATTTTATTTTACATTCCATAAGATATTTAGGTCACTTAATTAACGTTCTTCATGCTGCACAGTATTGGCCCAGTAACGGCGGACTTGATTAAGAAGGGTTGCTGACTACGATGACATATATATATATATATATAAATAAACATACCTATACATACATACATGCATATATGTATATGGTTGTCCTCGTGGTCTTCGCATTATCTTAACTATCGATATAACATAGAAATAACAACACAACAGGTCGGTTTAATTAGCCACTCATTTAACTGAACAATTCCATTTCATAACTCCCTTTATTTTTATATTTATTTTATTTGATAAAAATTTATTACGAAACATATACGGCAATTATGTGTCTGATCGACATTAGTCTCGAAGAAACTGAATTGCAATTATTATCCTTAAGTAATTGAAATTCAACACGATATATTTCACCGACTTATCTTCTATAATTGTGCCGTCATTATCGTTCGAATTATTACTATGTTTCGTAACGATGTTTTAAATGATCTTTAGTCGTATATATGTGTATATATTAGAATAAAGCTTTAGAACTTCTCTCTTCGTTCGTTTGAAGTGTTAAACATCGTTATTCTCCTATAAATCCACGCTCCAACTCCCCGGGATTTTGATAGAACAAGAACAATTAACTGTAAAAATTCGTACGGATATATATATATATATATACTCGTGCCGCGTATAAAAAGAAAAAGGTTAAAAGCACAACTCTATTATGGAAAAAGAAAAAATTCAAAAATTTACATAATAGACGCGTTGCATGTTATAAGCATTATCGCATTTATAATGGCTGAGTCTGTGAGAAAGCCGATAAGAACAAAGGAGAAATGGAATGAATAGAACGCAGGATAGTTGATGATAGAGCAAACGTAAAGAGAGATAGAGATAAAACTTGAGGAATACAAGAGGTATAGCGAGCGGGAAATGGAATATAGAGCTTAAAGAAATTGAATTGAAAAGGAATTGATGTGCACGGGCCTGGTGTGCTCTATAAGGATTCGATAAAAGGTAACACGGATTTTGTCCTGACGGTTAATATCAAATTTCACGTCGATCACGTTTTCAAAAATGGATTGTATTTCACTAGCCATTCTTGTATGATCGCGAATCTCATTTTTTCATTGAGCCTCTCTACATAAACTAGTTGATCCCAGTTCAATCGGTCTTTTGTTAAATGCAAGCATAATCAGTTTTAACAACCGTGTTAGTATGCGTAAATCAAATCGTTCGAGAACTTTTTCTACTACTAACTACACTAAATATTATTTCACTTTCTAACAGTTCTATCAATTGTTATTTACAGTTATGCAACTTTTTTCTTATATTAAATAAAGTATTAACCATGTCTGTGTATTACGTATGTAAATCAAATTAAAGTATCACACACAGAAATTACACAGTTATATAATATTATTATTTATAAAAACAACACCGACATGTGTTCCGTAGTGCAAACTACATCATCATGGTGTAACATAAACAATTATTTATGTTACACCATGATGATGTAGTTTGTACTACGGAACATGTCAGTGTTGTTTTTATAAATAATAATCTATACATATATATATATATATATATATATATATATATATATATATATATGTATGTATATATATAAGAGAAAATCTGGGAATATTTGTATGGCACAACAATTATTAACATCCCACTGGAACTACTAGGCCTATGAAGTTGAAAATTGACACGTAATACAGCGACGCTATGTACTGACGTCGTATAAAAGTACACATTAAAAAATATAAATTTTCTAAAGGTGAAAAAGGAGGTTCAAGTCAGAAAATGGCTTTTTAAAAAACTAATAATCACCCCACAGTCGAAAAAAATTAATACCAGATAATTGAAATTTTATATTTCCCATTTATTTTTTTTTTTGATTTGTTCAGTGTTTAATAACACTCTGGACAATATGATGTTTATTCCGAACATGGACAGCATACACTGCTACTAACAACTGGAAAATTAAACTGTTTTCATTACACTAAGGTTAATTATTTTTGTCCGCCTATCATGAAACGGAAGGTTATATATGTGTTTGAGCAGTTTTTAAACTAAAAAGAATTTAACCGCCATACAATCGACTTTTTTTTCAGAATGCATAAGTAGAATTCGGAAAGAGATGTATAATATCAATTAATATTTCTTTTAAACTAAAATACACGCTTATAACATTTTTTTCCCTTTCTTAATCAATAGACAACTTTTAAAAAAACTAATTTTCAATTATTTTCTGCATTTTCCGCGTTTGTTTCAAATTTGTTTCAATCCGCACATTCTTTTGGCTTCGTTCAAATGGAAATTATTTTGTTTGTGTAAGTTTTGTTATATTTGCTATTTTTAATTGTTTAAAACCGTACGTTTTTTATACAAAATGCCATACTATAAATTCTGTGTTTGTTAAAATTTTGTTAATCAACTTTTTAACTTTTTTTTTTTTTACTATTTTTTATATATTTCTGCCACTACTGTCTGTGTAATTACTAGCGAAGGCAATAGTTTCATTTTCTCTTTTTCTGTTTTTGAATTATTCGATATGTATTATTTCCAGCGATTCAGATAATGATTTATGTCTAATGCAAATGTGTGCTATTTATTAAATTTATGTGTTTTATTTGTATGTATTTTAACTGTTCATTCAATAACTGTTATTTACTTTAATTTTCGCTTTTGTGAATTTAATTTTAATTTCTTTTTCTGAAAATTAATTAATATATATATATATATATATATATGTATATACTAGGAGATAGGTCACGCAGGCCGCGAACCCATTCTTTCGGACTTTAAACTGTATTACTTTGTAAATTCTCATAAAGTCTGCAGCGTTCACATATACTAATTTTTTTTTGGAAAAAGAAGTACACCAATAGGTCAATTAAAAAAGTGGGATTCAGATTAAAATATCAAAAAAAACTGAAAGCGCTAGCAGTGTAATATATATGTGAGAGGACTATATTACATTTAATTCTTTTTGGAAACTCTAGTATGCGGGTTAAAAAGAAAATCAATACGGTAAGCGAAAGTTGAAATATATCGATAGGTTATCTGAAATTTGATATTCTAATTACAATTTAAAGCACCTTTTTTTTGTCAGTCGACCGCTAGAGAACAACATAATAATAATAATAATAATATACAAAGAGTTTTGTGGATAGTATAAAGGAAATATTTAAAACAGTACGTATCACTGTTATCGGCTGCAGTGCGATGATGGTTGACTTGAGTTCACTGCGTTTCTGATTCTCGAGATCAATAATCACTCGACTAAATATTTAATACAGCTTACTTACGTATAATTTCGGTGAAATATAACGACGAAATTAGTCATGCAGTATTAAGAAGAAAGAATTTCTTCGCAGTAGTCAGATATTTTTTCATAAATTCATAAACTATATATGTTCACAGATTTCAATAATGAATTTTTTATGTTTAGCACGCTGATTCAGTATACATAAATAAATAAATGTTGTCAGAAATAATATATTATTATATTAACTCTGTTCACACGGAAACGTCTAGGACGCAATATTCTATAATCGTAGTTTAAATATTTAAATTTCAGAAACTGCTACATTTCCACTGAAATAACATTGATAATCCTTACTTCCTTACTAATATTATAAATGCGAAAGTAACTCTGTCTGTCTGTCTGTCTGTCTGTCTGTTACGTTTTCACGCTTAAACCGCTGAACCGATTTAGATGAAATTTTGTATGGAGATAGTTTAAGGTCAAGGAAAGAACATAGGATAGTTTTTATTCTGGAAATATTATATTAATTTTATTATTTCTTACGTATTCGTTCGTTAGTGTATGTTATTTTATTCAGCCAGATGTTTTTGTTCGGAAATTCTAAGAAACATCAGAACGCCAGAAATCGGTTTCGTTATGTAAACAAAATTACCAGCTAGCTTTTATTAACGTGTTGTTCATCTTCGATAGTCGCCATTCGTTCGTCCGTTCTTAGCTTTTACCCGCGACATTGTCCGGAGAAAATTATTATTTCAAGTAAGCTGTTTCGACGTCAATATAAATATAAATGAAAGAGGTTTTATTATTAAATCATAACGATAGTTATATAGGTACTTAGTGAGTAGGCCGGAGATTTCCTTAAAACATTTACATAAATGTATTATATTTTGATTTAAAAAAAAATAATTCTTATTATTTTTACTGTCAATATGCCTCGCAGGCGTAAATCTGATCTAGCGCGTAACTCTAACAGAGCTCGAGCTGCGAAAGTAGCTAGAACTGAGGAATCTCAAGAACAGACACAGACCAGACAGATTTTAGATGCCGAGCGTCACTCCTCTCAAAAGGTTTCAGAGATCTTAGAACAGACTCAGGCACGGCAAGCTTTAGACGCTGAGTGTCACGCCTCTCAAAGGGCTGCCGAGACCTTAGAACAGACTCAGGCACGGCAAGCTTTAGACGCTGAGTGTCACGCCTCTCAAAGGGCTGCCGAGATTATAAATGCGAAAGTAACTCTGTGTGTCTGTCTGTCTGTCTATCTGTTATCTTTTCACGCTTAAACCGCTTAACTGATTTTTTTACGACAAAGCTTTCCATTGTAATATAAAGGCCATCCATTTGAGATATATATATATTTAATAGTAAATGAATATACACTGGCAGGACAACGTCTGAAAAACGTTGTTTACAAAAATTTGTTGAATTAAAATTTTACTACTGTAATTGTAAATAAACAAAAATAATTACATAAAAGTAAATAATAAAAAAAATATATAGAAGTAAATACCTAATAAAAAAAAACAATAATAATAAAAAAAAAAAAACCTATAGTTATAATTTAATAATAAAATCTCTTTCATTTATATTTGTTGTCACGTCGAAACAGCTTACTTGAAATAATAATTCTCCGCGGACAACGTCACGGGTTAAAGGTAGCGATCAAGCTATTTTCAATTTTAGAAACACAGAAGTTGCAGATCCCATAGATGAAGTACGAACATATCAATCTGGTCGTTATGTCAGCAGCAACGAAGCCGTATGGCGGCTCTTAGGGTTCCCGTTGCACGAAAGGCATCCCACCGTAACACATCTCATTGTGCACTTAGAGAATGGTGAGCGGGTTTATTTTAATGAATATAATTTCCACGAACGACTATCCCATCGACCAAAAACCACACTCACCGATTTTTTTAATCTTTGCACGAGGGATGAGTTTGCAAGAACTCTATTGTATGCTGAGGTACCGAGGTATTACAGATGGGACGCAGCCAGTAAAGCTTGGAAACGCAGACTTCAAGGAACTACCGTTCAGAATTGGCCTGGTGTTAAATCCAGTGACGCTTTAGGACGCGTTTACACTGTCCATGTTACTAATATAGAATGCTTTTGTCTGAGAATACTTTTACACCATGTGCGTGGACCAACCTCTTTCAATGATCTCAAGAAATACAATAATCAGGAATTTCCGACATTTCGAGAGGCATGCGGGGCAAGAGGATTGTTGGAAAATGACAATCACTGGGATTTAACACTGGAAGAAGCTACACAATGTAGATCAGCAGGCAAGGCGAGAGAGCTTTTTTCTATCTTAATAGCAACATGTGGACTTTCTAACCCTCAACAACTATGGGAAAAATACAAAAATTACATGACAGATGATATTCTACATAGATTACAAGAGCACATTTCTAATGTTACATACAATGATTTAATTTACAATGAGGGACTAACAAAGATTGAAAATCAAGTGATAATTATTACTGGAAAAGATTTATCATATTTTGGGATGAACAGACCCCAAAGAACCGGAGAAATTAGCAGTGATTTAATAAGAGAACTAAACTACGACGCAACTTCTTTACAACAACAAATAACTGAGTTTGTTCCACGATTAAACCCAGAACAAAGATTAGTTTTTGATAATGTTGTTCAGAAAATCGAAAATGGCGAAGGTGGTTTATTTTTTTTGGACGCACCCGGAGGTACCGGTAAAACATTTCTTTTAAATTTACTTTTAGCCCAAGTCCGGAAAGATAAAGGTGTTGCTGTTGCCGTAGCCTCCTCTGGAATAGCTGCGACGCTACTCAATGGTAATCGAACGGCACATTCAGTTCTTAAACTGCCCTTGAATTTAGCTCATGAGGAAATGCCGGTTTGTAATATTACCAAAAACAGCGAGCGTGGGCGAATGTTGCAACAATGTAAGTTGTTGGTTTGGGATGAATGTACTATGTCCCACAAAAAAGCAGTAGAAGCTTTAGATCGGACTATAAAAGATATTAAGAGCAACCAAAGTATTATGGGAGGAATGGTGGTACTTTTAGCTGGTGATTTTAGGCAAACTCTACCGGTGATCACTAGAGGTACACAGGCAGATGAAATAAATGCATGTTTGAAAGCGTCTACATTGTGGATGCATGTAAAAAAATTTTGTCTCACTACAAACATGCGAGTACAGCTGCATTGTGATACACAATCGGGGCAATATGCGGCTGCTCTTCTGAAAATCGGAGAAGATCGTGTGCCCACAGATAATAACGGTATGATTACTTTGAAAAGTGAATTCTGTAATATTGTCCAAAACACGGATAATTTAAAAAACAACGTTTATGCCGATCTGAAAAATAATATGCAGAATAGAGAATGGCTATGTGAAAGAGCAATTTTAGCACCGACAAATGAAATTGTGGGGCAGATAAATGGACAAATATTGTCAGATCTGGAAGGTGATGTTGTCGAATATCTGTCTGTAGACAATGTCATGGATACTGAGCAAGTGACGGCGTACCCTGCAGAGTTTCTCAACTCTTTAGAACTGTCAGGGGTACCTTCCCATAAGTTGAGACTGAAAGTTGGTGTCCCAGTCCTTTTAATGAGAAATCTTGACGCGCCAAGACTCTGTAATGGCACACGGTTACAAATTACACACTTGGGACGGAATATTGTAAAAGCAATTATTATGACTGGAATAGCAAAGGGAGAAGATGTATTAATTCCCCGTATTCCAATAATCCCAACCGATTTGCCATTCCAGTTCAAAAGAGTCCAATTTCCAGCATTCGCGATGACAATAAATAAAGTTCAAGGACAAACACTGAAAGTAGCAGGTGTACATTTAGAAAAAGACTGTTTTTCCCATGGGCAACTGTATGTGGCGTGCTCACGTGTCTGGAGCCCACAAAATCTTCATGTTTTTGCAAAGAACGGTAAAACCAAAAACATTGTTTACAAAAATGTATTGAATTAAAATATTACTACTGCAAATGTAAATAAATAAATACTACTGTAAATATAAATAAATAAAAATAATTACTTAAAAGTAAATAATAAAAAAAATATATAGAAGAAAATACTTAAAAAAAACTAATAATAAAAAAAAAATCTATAGTTATGATTTAATAAAAAAACACCTCTTTTCATTTAGATTTTAAAGCCTACTTGACAAAAATGTGTTGAATTAATATATTACTACTATAAATTTAAATAAATAAATACTACTGTAAATGTAAATAAATAAATACTACCGTAAATGTAAATAAACGAAAATAATTACATATAAGTAAATCATCAAAAAATATATATAGAAGAAACAGCTTACTTTAAATACTAATTCTCCATGGACAAAGTAGAGGGTAAATGAGGTAACCAATATGCGTGTTGATTCTACACAAACATTCGCTAAGCAACTTTTGGATATAGGCGAAACAAACTTCTCGCAGATCCTGCAACACAGGAGATATCATTCCCACCGAACTTCTGTTAAATTCAGTCATCAATTGAAGATTTTGAAAATAAGATTTTCACAAATATCGGCAACAACTTCAGGAATCACGATTGGCTTTGCGAGCGTGCCATCTTACCTCAAAAGAATGATAACGTCTATCGAATCAATAATAAGATTCAACTGAAAATTTTTGGGTTAAAAATCTATTGGTACGGTTACAAAAGAGGATCAAGCTGTTAATTATCCAGTCGAATTTTGAAATGCCACCGCACAAACTGACATTGAAAATTGGCTCACCAATTATTCTCCTTTGGAATCTTAACACGCCAAAGTTGTGTCATCGAACCAGAATTTCCTTGAAAAAACTGATGCCAAATGTGATTTAAGAGACAATAATTAACAGGGAAAATATATACAGGAGAAGATGTGCTGATTTCACGCATTCCAATAATACCCATTGATTATTTACCTTTCACATTCAAACGATTACAGTTTGCTGTGCGTCTCACATTTCTGATAACGATCAACAAAGATCAAGGGCAGTCGAGATTTTCCGTATGGTCAAATATATGTTGCTTGCTCTAGATTATGATTATGCTAAATGATAGTATTGATTTGATATATTTAAAGTCAGTTCGGTTATATGGCGCGTAAAATATATTGTTCGTTCGCGTTAATTAGTAATAAAAAAAAGTTATATAATTTATCGCAAATCTGTAATAATAAAAATAACAATAATTAAATAATATAAATATTAGTAATCTTTCATTTTTACGTATTTTACGATAAAGCTTTATCGATTTTTCGTTGTAATATACAGGCCATCCATTTGAAATAAATATATCGAATAGTAAATGAATATACACTGGCAGGACAACGTCTGAAAAACGTTGCTAAAAAATATTTTGAATGAAAATTTTACTACTATAAATGTAAATAAACAAAAATAATTACATAAAAGTAAATAATAAAGAAAAAAAATAGAAGTAAATACCGTTTTATTATTATTTTTTTTCAATACATAATAAAAAAAAACTTATAGTTATAATTTAATAATAAAACTTCTTTCATTTATATTTGTATTGATGTCGAAACAGCTTACTTGAAATAATAATTCTCCGCGGACAACGTCGCGGGTTAAAAGCTAGTTTTTGTTATATTTTCTTAAAATTTTGGAATCCTGAATTTTAAAATTTCGGGGGTATCGTATTTTTCCTATATTTTAGCGATTGAAATACATCATTTTAAAAAAAAAGTGAGCTCCCAGCTACCATGGAAAGAGCTGTGGACTTTTTTTTAGTTTCCGGGATTACTGCTATAAGCGTGTATTTTCCTAAATGACGGTTCCTTAATATCAAAATTTTTCATATTTTACATTTTCTCCCTATTCTGGAGAACTTAGTGTACAAGTTAAAAAGAAAATCAATACCGCAACTTATATAGAATCGGCTATAAAATTTTCTTAAACTTGATTTTCATATTTTTTAAAATTTGAACCTTTTAATTTTAAAAATTTTTGCGGTTTCGTATTTTTCCTATATTCTAGCGATTGAAATACATCATTTTAAAAAAAGAGGAACTCTCCAACTACCACGGAAATGGCTGTGGACTTTTTTTTTAGTTTCTAGGGTTATCGCTTTAAGAGTGTATTATCACAAATTTTGTTCCCTAAATATCAAAATTTTTCGAATTTTATTATTTTCCTGTATTCTAGAGATCTTTGTATGCAGGTTAAAAAGAAAAGTAATATCGTAACTTATATAGAAGTAGAATTTTTTAAACATTTTTTGCTTAAAACTAAATTTTCACATATTTCAAAATTTGGGCCCTTTAATTTTAAAATTTTCGGTATCTCGTATTTTTCTCATGTTGAGTGATTGATGCACATCATTTTTTAAAAAGAGTGACCTTCTAGCTAACGCCTGTGGACTATTTTTGATCGCTTTATGCATGTACTTTTCCAAATTTTGGTCTTTAAATATCAAAATTTTTCAAATTTCATATTTTTCCTGCATTTTCGAAACCTTGATATGCACGGCAAAAAGAAAATCGAAACTGTAACTCACATAGAACCAGCTGTGTAATTTTTTGAAATTTTTTTTCTTAAAACTTGATTTTCACATTTTTCAAAGTTTGAGCCCATTAATTTTAAAATTGCTGAGGTTTCGTATTTTTCCTATATTCCAGCGGTTGAAATACATTATTTAAAAAATAGACGGACTCTCCAACTACCACGGAAATAGCTGTGGACTTATTTTTAGTTTCGAATCTTACCGTTTTAAGCGTGTATTTTTGCAAATTTTGATCCCTAAATATCAAAATTTTTCGAATTTTACATTTTTCCTGTATTTTGAAAACCTTAGTATGTAAGTTAAAATGAAAATCAATGTCATAACTTATATAGATCCGGCTTCAGAATTTTTTAAAAATTTTTTCCTTGAAATTTGGTTTCCACATTTTTCAAAATTTGGGCCTTTTAATTTCAAAATTTTGGCGGTTTCGTATTTTTCCTATATTCTTACGATTAAAATACATCATTTAAAAAAAAAGAGTGACCTTCCAGCTACCACGGAAAGAGCTGTAGACTTTTTTTTAGTTTCCGGGGTTACAGCTTTAAGCATGCATTTTCACAAATTTTGGTCCCTAAATATCAAAATTTTTCGAATCTTTTATTTTTCCTGTATTCTGGAGACCTTAGTGTGCAGATTAAAAAGAAAATTGTTACCATAACTCATATAGAACCGGCTGTGGAATTTTTTAAAAATTTGTTTCTTAAAACTTGATTTTCACATTTTTCGAAATTTGGGCCCTTTATTTTAAAATTTTGAGGGTCTTATTATTTTCTTATAATGGGACAAAGAAAATACTTCGATTAAAACAAAAATTAACTCTCTAGCTACTATAGAACGGTCTGTATGATTTTTTTTCTTGCAGCTTTATATAATGGATATATTCACTTAATTATGAATTTAGAACTAACATGTGTTAATGATACAATAGTTCCAAAAACCGGAAAATATTAATAATAATTTATATTCCAAGTCCAAGAAAGCTAATGGTTAAATAAGTAGAGTTTATTGAATAAATAAGTAGTATAAGATTGACTAGAAATTTCAATGAGAAAATTAAAAGATGATAGCAGTGATCAAAGAAAATATGTCCAAGCGGTCGAAGCCGCGGTTAACAGCTAGTATTATATAATTGTAATTTCTTTGTATGTTACTTTGGCTTGATTTACAAACTTTTTTCTTTCTAATCCAGTCCAAAAAGGTGGGCTACATTTAATAATAATAATAATAATAATAATTTCCATGTACTTGTTCGACTGAATAACAATGAATATGTGTATATTGAACATTGCGATGTATAACTTCATTCAACTGAATTTTGAAGTTTCATTTAAATTTATATATATATGTTGATTTTTTTTTTACTTTTTATTCTCGGTTTTTCTTTTCCTATATGTTTTTTATTTATTTATGTAACTATTTCTTTATTATTTAATTTAAAAATTGAAACCATTAATTATGTTACAACAAAGCTCTTAATAATAACTCGTATTTTTCATTGACCATCTCAGTTGTTGTATAAGTTATCCTTGTTGGTTATTGCGGTTACATCGATTATACGTGCATGTTAACCGCTTCATTAGAGATTATGCAAAAAAATTATTATAAGATGGTTTCAATTGAAATAAGTAATCATTAAACGTACCATGTTAAAAACTGATTGATACAAGAGCTACAGGCAAAAGAGCATTTATTTAATTAATCTGCTATTTGAGTTTTGGTACATCTGAATTGAAGGTTTCAAAATTCATACGTACGTAATTTTTAATTTTATTTTTGTTTGACTTACAAATGAAAATTATCATTTTCTTATTTCTAATTTTTAATTAAAAATAAGTTTATTTACTTTCTAATGTCTAATTCTAATGGTTGCATTCCACCTGGTGTTATTGCTGATATGAAACTCGTTTTATACGCCCTACATATTTTCATGTTTGTTTTTGATAACGATGTGACACATTAACAGACTTACTATAATTTAACATTTCCTCACATATAATAGCGCAGTACTTAATATTAAACAATATTATATAGATTTATATAAAATTATAGCACTTTTATTTACGATTTTGGCAGTAGCTGTATTGTTTATAAAAAAAAAGAAGAAAAAAAGTTAGACCATCTTATGTGACGCGTAACCTCAAAGCCGTCATAAGTACTAAGCGTTCCACAACGATGAGTAGAAAAACAAAATGTTAGAGTTAAAATTCATACAAACACGAATCTTTGAAACGATCGAAGCTTTCCGACAATTCAGAAAAATAACCAGTATCCTAATGCAATAAGTTGGATCAGGCGAATTTGCCGCGGTCCATGATTAATTTGTGAATATAATTGAACCAGATGTAAACAATCGGCCACCGTGTAATTCTTGAAAAACGTGAAATAATAAAATATGTCCGAGCTTGTGAAAAAAAAGGGAACACAAATGCTTCTATGTGAGATTGTTAGGTAACGGTTGCGGATGAGGATGGCTAGGAAAAGATCAAGAGAATATTCGCGGAGGAGAATGCAAAGCGAGAAAAGAAAGAATAGGCCATTAGCGACTTTGAACGGATTAGATTTTAAGCATGAAGTGTTCTTTTGAAAGTTGTTGGCGGCAAGCAACATTTTCAAGTAGAGAAACTTTTGTCGCCGCTCTCTTGCGGCGCGTTGCCGTCTCGTGGCTGCTGTCCTAGGTATCAACAATCGGATCATGCTGGAAAGAATCAAAAGGAAAAATCCATTCGTCGCCGCATGTGCACCGCGTTCCGAGATAAGTAGTAGGGACAGGTTGGTGCGTTCTGATTGTCGTCGTCAAAGTTGTAAACAATCAGCCGTCTATTGAAAGATAATCACCAACGCTCGCCCCGAATTTTCCGCGCAGCCGGCCTACGAACGAAACGGATACAGTTACCAAGTTAACGGCGCAACAGAGAAAGATGACTTTGTGTGCGACCAAATCAACCCTCTCAACTTCAAACAAACCAGAAGAATTATCCTCTTTAATTCGGGGCTGAATCGTTGGAATTTCCCAATACCGATTTTCCTTCCACTGCCACCACTTCCAATCGGACAATATTTGCCCAAAAATCTCCAGAGGATAGAAATATTCCGCTTCTTGCTTCTCTTAAATGTGTGCGTTACACATTTCCGTCGAATGGTTCGTTGCGCATCAAGAGACAGTCCGCCGTAATCAGACAAAAACGTGTTTCACTTCTCTGTCACTCTTTCTTTTTTTTTTTTTTTGTTTCGATAATTAAACGCAGCGCGAAATCGCAATACAAGAATACTAATACAAAATGAAACAAAAGAATTTTTTTTGGTGTCAAAGTAAAAATTGAATGTAGAGGCAAGGTGAAAAACAAACCATCAAAAATGTACTTTCATAAAATTTATTGACCCAAATGAACAAGCGTGTTACACACTGCGCTTGAAGGTGTGTCGTCCCGCTGTACAGTCAGTGCGTGATATCAAGGAGAGCTAGGAAGTTTCATTAAAAACACAATTCATTAAATGTAGTATATATATATATATATATATATATATATATATATATATATATATATAGATAGATATATATATATGTAGATATAGATAAATAGATAGATTTTTATTTTGGGATCGCCAGTCGAAGATAGATAGATATGTATGTCTTTTTTTTAAATTGTAAACGCTAAATGAACTAGAATCCACAAAAAAAAAAAAAAAATTAAAAAGACGATAAAAGTTTACAAATGAGGGAAGCGCAAGATGTAGTAGTCAAACTTAGGAACTGAGAGTATAGAATTGAGCATTTCTGACGAAGAAATGGTCACTCAAACGGAATGTAGTCAGTGTCGCAAATGAAATTATGATCTGAGGAGATGAGGATGATGTTATAATTGATAATCGAAAAAAAAAAAGAAGACGGATAAAGCGTATGATTAAGACGAAGACGTATTATAGAATAAGTTACGACTGAGCTGAAGAAAAAAAAGGAGTCAAGGTTACGGGGAAGGATATGAGGTTGAATTTGACGATAAAAGAAGTAAGGATTTAAAAAGGAGTGAACATCTTTTTTTTTTTCTCAACTCATATTTTAGAGTGACCATGTTGTGATAAAAAAAGTATATTATCAGTTTAGAGTTCATTTTTTTTTTTTTTTTTTTTTTTTGTGTGTAATATACTCGTTGGCCATGTATAACTGCCAGGGTCATTACGGCACAACGAGTATCGGATTTATTACAATTTGTTTATTAAATTATTTCTGTTAAGGAAGATTAGCATTGTCTGAACCTGTTCTGGACGGTTATCTAAAAGAAGGTGTTGTGGTTCGTCCTTGATTCTTGCTAAGTTTTGACATTGTTTCAGGATGTGTTCCACCGAAGGTAGCACTGCTGCATTACAGAATGGGCAGGAAATCGGTGGAGGGGCTCCCTGGAGGACATGGTTGTGAGATATCGATGTGTGTCCCAATCTCAACCTGTTAAGGGCAGAGAATTCTTTTTTGGACATTTGGATCGGTGGCCACCAAGGATCAACATTTGGTTTAATATTCCTTAGGAAAGTTGCATGTTGGGACCAGGATGAGATCCAATGTTCTTTCATATTTTTGTGGAAGAAGGGAGTGATTTCTGGTGATGGGACATTGGGTGGCATAGGGACAGACAACATTGACTTGGCGGCCCGGTCTACACATTCGTTTCCGGGTATTCCAACATGTGCCGGCACCCACAAGAAGCCTACTTGTATCCCCTCTTGGGTAAGGCGATGTGCTGTAGATCTTATTTTATAGACTAATGAACTGGTTATAGTAAGTGACTGAATAGTTTGAAGGGAGGCCAGTGAATCTGTGATAATTATGTATTGTTTGTTCTCAGATTTACAACACGCACATGCTTCCAATCCAAAGAGAATTCCGTATAGCTCGGCTTCTAATGCGGAGCTGTCATCATGTACCCTCACTGCTTCGGCTTCACCTGAGATTAGGTAGGCACATGCTGTGGGAGTGGACAGTGTGCCAGCGACATTTGCTTTAGCTCCATCTGTATAAACGTGTGTATCATGTGTGTAAGTTTGTATTTTTTCGATACTTTTTTGGCGAGCTGTATATTGGTCCTCGTTAGATGTACGGTGGATAAAGAGTGATAAGTCTACCATCAATGGGAGGTATTCCCATGGTGGTTCTTTTGGGAACAGGAGGAGATCCGGATTGTATTTGATGTTTTTCTCAGTCAAAAAATTTAGAATATTAGGTATTGGATCATTTTGAAAGGCTGGAGGAGGAATGACAGTGCTCCCCGAAGAGAAGTGATATTGTTGGTACCAGTATAGATGATCACGGGAGGTGTAGAAGTCAAATATATAGGATAATGGCGGAATTCCTGATAGCACACAGACACCCTGCGTGGGAGATGTTCGATGCGCCCCAAGGATGGACCGTAAGGCAGCGTGATGGATTGATTCAAGTGATTTTATGAGCTGCTTACTAGCCGAATAGAACACCTGGCAGCCGTAGGTTAATCTGCTTAGAATAAGTGATCTGTATACAGATAGAAGTAGTTTTGGATTATTGTTATATTTATGATGTGATAAACATTTTAGGATAGCTATGATTTTATTACATTTGCGTTTGAGTTTTTTAATATGAGGAGACCATGTCAGATGGGAGTCAAATGTTAGACCCAAGAATTTAGCTGAGGATGTGACTGGAAGAGGAAGTCCATTTAGGGTAAGGGAAAAATCATGGTTTGGGTTTACTCGACGACTTTTCTGGAATTTTGCACAAGAAGTTTTATTTAAGGAGAAAGTAAGGCCGTTACTTTCGGTCCACGAATATAACCTATTGATTGTGGATTGTAGTATAGATTTGGCGTTGGAAGGAAAGTTTGATGCTAAGGATATATTGAGGTCGTCTATAAACAATCGGGATGTTACCGGCGGCTGTATGCAGTCCGCCACATCATTTATGTATAGGATAAAGAGTGTTACACTTAGAGGAGAGCCTTGAGGAATACCATTCTCTATTAGGACAGGAGAGGATACAGTTGAGCCAATTTTTACTTGAATGTGTCTGTTTGACAAATAATTCATTATATAGTTGCCCATATTGCCTTTTATATTGGCGTTCTTCAGCTTTGTAAGCACTTTATATCGCCATATCCGGTCGAATGCTTTCTCTATGTCAAAAAAGACAGTATAGAGAGCTTGTGACCTCTTTTGGGCTTCAAGTATTTGTCTTTTTAGGCTCAGGAGATGTAACATTGGGGATTTTGATTTGCGACCTCCAATTTGTATTGGGGAGAGAACGTTTGAAGATTCTAGGAAAGAGGATAGTCGTCTGTTCACCATTTTTTCCATGATTTTGGAGAGTGAAGATAGTAAGGAGATAGGTCTGTAATTTTGAGGAATGAAGGTTTCTTTATTAGGTTTGAAGATAGGAATAATTAAAGCTGCTTTCCAGGATTTTGGGATGGAGGAAGTTGTCCAAATTTTGTTGTATACGTCAAGGAGTAGTTGTTTAGCTAGATTAGGTAGGTATCTGATCATGAATGGATGAATGGAGTCGGCTCCAGGTGCACTGTTTTTTAGCTTTTTATCGAGCTGGTAATTTAGCTCAGACATTGAAAAAGGATCATTGTATTTTTCTTTTTGATCTGGAGGAAAGGATATTTTTTGCTCCTCTAGTCTCAATTTGTGTTCTAGGAAGGAATCGGTGTAGGATGCTGAGGAAGATACTTTAGCGAAATGTTGCGCAAAGGCATCTGCCACTTCTTTGGTGTCTGTGAGCAGGACATTGTTAATGAGTAAGGAAGGGGTAGTTGGAGGACGATAGTTACCACACAGCGACTTGATTCTTCTCCAAACCATCGTCGCAGGCATATCTTTTGAGATAGATGATACAAATGCTGTCCAGCACTCCTGTTTTCTCATTTTGATGAGTAGCCTGGCTCGAGCTCTAAATCTTCTGAATTCAATCAGGTCTGTAAGCGACTTCGTTGTTTTATACTTCCTCAATGCTCGTTTCCGTTGTGCGATCGCCATTTTGATTTCGGGGCACCACCATGGTACTCGCTTTTTCCGAGGAGCTGTTGTTGTTTTCGGTATTGTTGCTGTCGCTGCTTCATTCATCGCGTTGATGAGAATTTTCAGATTTTCCTCTACCGATTCCGTTTGAATTTTAGGAATAGTAACCTTTGTTTTGTAACCCTTCCAATCTGCTTTATGGAATGCAAATTTTTTTGTTACCTGGGCTGAGTGCACTTTTTGCGACTGGTGGGGAAAGTGTATGAAAATAGGGAAATGGTCACTTGAACACAGATCACCATGTACATCTATGTTCAAGTAAGGAAATAGTGAAACGGATGCAAATGCTAAATCTATTATTGAAAAAGTGGTATGAGTTGTGTTGAAATGTGTATGTGATGGAGGAGGGAGGAGTACCAGGTCACTATTACGGATGCTATTTGAAATCATATTTCCTCGTCTATTTGGCTGTGTTGAACCCCACTCAGAAGAGTGGGCATTGAAATCTCCCAGTAATAACACTGGGTCCCGCAGTTGAAATAATAATGTATTAAAGTCTATTTTGGTTATGTTTGTAGCGGGTGGGAAGTAGCAATTACAGATTGTAATGGATGAGAGCGGAAGGGACGGGATTTTCACCTTCACCGCTACCGCTTGAAACATGGTACTTAACCTTATTTCATGTGATGGAATCGCTTCATGCACTAGTATCGAGACTCCTCCACATGCTGCTTGTCCCTGTGTGTAGTCAGAGCGAAATATTCTGTAGCCTTTAATAAGTGGTGAATGGGAAGAGTTTAAGTGCGTTTCTTGTAAACAAATGATTATTGAATTGTAGTTATTAATGAGTAATCTCAGTTCGTCTATACGTTTATAAAACCCTCTGCAATTCCCATTAATAAATCGGCGGTTGATGGAAGTTGAACGAGTCTTTTTTTTTTTGTTTTTTATATGTGTACGGAATTTTAAAAATACTTATTCAAATATTTTTCTAGCATCTTGGAAAATTACATATATGTATTTAGAACTATCAAAATAAAAAAAAATAATAATAACAATATCTAAAACTTTTTTTTGGCCATGGCAGCAACGAACCTTCGCCCAGGAACGAAAGTTAAACGAGTCAAAAAGTGAAATATATCGAAGCATGATGGTTATTACGTGTTGCGAAAGTGTCGGTACTTATGTTGCGCGTTCATTTCTTATCTCGTTTTTCGTTATCGTTCGTCTTTTTCGATCTTATCGTGCTATTTATTTCTATATTCATTTACCTGGATTGCTGTCGGTGAGATAAAACCAATTTATCATATAAAATTATACAATATACAGTTATTAAATCAAACGTACACACATCTGCACTTATCACGCATGCACGTATGTTACCGTTGCCGACATGCAGCCGGCGATTGTAACTACGTCGCATTACACCAACCCACACACACTATCTTCATATCATTCACAGCCGTCGTTATCATCGCCATTATATACAAATGTTGCTAGTGTCGTTGCACCATTACTACCACAAAGCCATCTTGTACACCCCGACATTAACAACACGGCCACAACTTTACCTACATCGATTGTTTCTTATCCGCATCAAAACGTCTATCAGGTACCACAAACGTATTACCCTATAATTCCGAACACGCATTTCGTTCCTTTTCGTAATAATGTTCCTTCGTCCCAAATTACCGATGATCATACAAGAGACGAGGACATAGCCGACGATAACAACACAATATCTAATTACTCGGAGGACGCATTATCGACATCGTCGCGGGTGGATGAGCACATGGAGAACGACTGGCAGATTCCAAAAAAGAAAGCTAGGAAAAGACCATTGAACCACCAACAAGTAAATCAGTTACGTATGAAACAAAATAGGTTCAAAAACTTGCAAGTCGAAGACGAAGTTACACAAAATGAGAATTCGATTGCACAGACGGCTAAAAATGTAACAAAAGAACCTTCTCCGCCGCCTATATTCGTACACGATATAATTAATTATTCGGGAATGTTGAAAAAAATTACAGACGTATTAGGGAAACAAGACTTTAGAGCAAAATCCTTGAAAGATAACGCTGTCAAAATCAACGTACACTCTCCTGACGATTACAGAAAAATAATCCAAACATTCAAAAAAGAAGACATTAACTACCACACTTACCAACTAAAACACGAAAGAGCGTATAAAGTCGTAATTCGGGGTTTACATCCCTCTTTTACAGACAGCGACATTATGCAGGCTCTCGAGGAACAAAGATTTCAAGTCAGGTCTGTCTTTAATATTAAAAATAAAAAAACTAAAGAACCTCTGCCTCTACATTTCATCGAGTTGGAGCCGACCGATGAAATTAAACGTATATATGATCTCGACTTATTATTACATTCAAAAATTAGAGTAGAAACACCTCACGTAAAAAGAGACATAGCCCAATGTACTAGATGTCAAAAGTATGGACACACACGATCATTTTGTAATCGGCCCTATAAATGCGTCAAATGCGCGGGTAATCATAACTCAGCTGACTGTAAAAAAGGAAAAGACTTACCGCCGAAGTGTGCGTTATGCGCGCAGCAACACCCTTCTAATTATAAGGGATGCGAGGTGTATCAAAAATTATACAATGCGAAATACAACGCAGAGCAGGCGCTCACTGACAAATCGAATCTCCCCGTAAGTTACAGTAATGTTACGCGTGATATTATCCATCAAAATGGGCATAAACCTCAGTTATCGTATGCGAAAGTTACGTTAGGGACCAACGGCGCTAATACAATGCTTAATCTTAGTGATAATGTTCATAACGGTGTTGGTTTCCAAAATGGTGGCGTTAACGAAAGTAATAACCGCTTCGCACCTAACTCGCCTACCGGTATAGATGTAATATTAAATACATTTTTAAACGAATTTAAAAATATGTTTCAACAGTTAATGAATCAGAATACTATGATATTAAATTTATTGTCCACAGTCGTGAATAAAACTAGTAAATAATGGCTACTTCATTACGAATTGCACTTTGGAACGCTAATGGCGCTTTACAACGTAAGTTAGAAATAGAGCTATTTTTAAAATCTCAATTCATTGATATACTGCTCATCTCAGAAACGCATTTCACAAATAAAACAGTCTTTAATATTCCCAACTATGACGTGTACACTTGTCTTAGGCCAGATAATAAAGCTCGCGGCGGTAGTGCAATTATTATCAAAAAAACTATCAAACACTACGAGGAGGAAAAATTTTCTGAAATACGAATGCAGGCTTGTACGGTAAAATTATGCTCATTTAACGGAACTGTCGCTATTTCAGCCGTATATTGCTCTCCAAATGAACGACTAGATGAAAACGTATTCGTTAAATATTTTAAGTCATTGGGAGAAAAATTCATATCCGGTGGAGACTGGAATTCAAAAAGTCGCAAATGGGGCTCTCGTTTGGATAATCCCAGGGGAAAAATTCTGGAAAAAGTAATTTCTATCCAAAATCTAGGTTACTTTTCGGGGGGCGAGCCTACCTACTGGCCTCAGGATCACAGAAAAAAACCTGATCTACTCGATTTTTTTGTAACAAAAGGAATCCCATCTTTATATATGAGAGCGGACTCCTGTTTCGATCTACAGTCAGACCACTCCTCGGTTATATTAACGGTGAGCATTTCGCCAATAACAAAAACACCTGAGCCATACCTTATCAATAAAAAAACCAACTGGCCTTTATTTAAACAATATCTAGAGACTAACGTTAGTTTAAATATGCCTCTGAAAACTAATTACGATATTGATAAAGCAGTTCAAAACTTAACAGAAACCATACAAAATGCTGCGTGGCTAGCTATTCCCACTGTAGAACCTTCCAAGGCCTCTAATAATATCCCAAAACATATACTAACACTAGTGCGTGAAAAGAGGAAATTACGAAAAACCTGGAATACGACGAGAAATCCGGCTATTAAAAGGCAACTAAATAGAAAAACCAAGCAGCTGCGTAAAGTACTGCATGAAAATAAAAACGAAACGCTTGCAACATTTCTGTCGAGTTTGTCGCCGACCAAAAACGATGATTACTCACTGTGGAAAGTGACCAAACGTTTTAAACGGCCAACTATGTGTATTCCACCAATACAAAAACCCGACAGTAGCTGGGCTCGTACTAACTTCGATAAAGCGGCGCTTTTTGCCAATTATCTTTACGATGTATTTACACCAAATCCTCAAGCTGCTGACTCCACAGATATCCTCGAATACCTGGATAAACCGCTGCAAATGAGTTTACCTATAACACCGGTTGCTCCTAGTGAGATACAGCAACTCTTCAAAAATATGAAACGGAAAAAGTGCCCCGGATTTGACTTAATCACAGCAGAGCTTTTAAATGAGTTACCACGCAAAAGTATTGTATTTATAACACAAATATATAACGCTGTTCTTCGCAATCAATATTTCCCACTAGCTTGGAAGTTCTCACAGATAATTGTTATACCGAAGCCTGGAAAACCGTCTGAGGTGGTATCATCATATAGACCCATCTCGTTGCTTCCTGTCCTCTCAAAGATACTGGAAAAATTAATTTTAAAACGGTTATTTCCAATATTATCTAACAATACAATTATTCCCGATTTTCAATTTGGCTTTCGTAAGAACCATAACACTATAGAACAGGTTCACAGATTAACAAAGATTATTGAAAATAGCTTGGAAAACAAGAATATTTGTACGGCCGCGTTTCTGGATGTCCAGCAGGCTTTCGATAGGGTATGGCATCAAGGATTATTGTATAAAATTAAACTTCTGCTTCCTCACTCCTTCTATCTACTATTTAAATCATATATACAAGAAAGATATTTTCAAGTGAAAATAACCGATGAATACTCAGATATTTTTCCGGTAAGGGCCGGGGTTCCACAGGGGAACGTTCTGGGTCCAATATTGTACCTGATCTACACGACCGACTTCCTGATGCTGGATAATACAGAAGTAGCTTTGTACGCGGATGACGCAGCCATCCTGGCCGTTGATAAGTGTGAAAACAGAGCCACAGAAAAACTGCAGGAGTCACTTCGGCATGTGGAAACTTGGCCAAAACGATGGCGCATAGTAGTCAATGAAAGTAAGTCGACGCATATTTCATTCACAAATCGAAAAATTGAACGCCTGCCAATCAAAATAAATAACGTCGTAATACCACATGCCAATAACGTAAAATATTTAGGCATGCACTTGGACGCTAGGCTGACCTGGGGTACTCACATTCAAAAAAAAATGGAGCATTTGAGGTTTAAAACTAGAACCATGTCGTGGTTGTTGGCTAAGAGATCGGGCTTATCGTTAGACAATAAAACTCTATTATATAAAATAGCTCTAAAACCGATCTGGCTGTACGGTATACAGCTGTGGGGCTGCGCAAAAACATCGAATTTACAGAAAATACAACGATATCAAAATAGGGTACTGAGAACCATTACTGCAGCCCCCTGGTACGTCTCAAATTATACCCTCCATAATGACTTGAATGTCATGTCTGTGGAGGATGAAATCAAAAAACAAGCAAATAAACATGTTGCCCGACTTAGCATCCATATGAACCCACTTGCTAACAATCTGCTGGATAACTCCGGTGAAATACGTAGACTGTGGCGAAATAAGCCTCTAGACCTTGTCCAGCCATTATAAAGTTCAGAGGGAGTACTGCTGAGTACTACCCCTTCACAAAACATTCTTTATCGCAATAAATTAATCGCTAAATGACCACTAAAACCGGTCAATTGTGATGGAAAAAAAAAAAAAAAAAAAAAATATTTATATGATCGATATTTCTGCATTAATCAAACCGATTTGATTTCTTTACGGTGGCAGTCCATTGAAGAGAAAATAAACAAACCAAAAAAGTTAATGATTAAAAAGTAGATTCTATTTCGAATAATTCTTGTCTTTTTACCGTTTTAATTTGTTTTTCCTTTCGTTTTTTATAAAAGATATTTAACTCTAATAAATATGAGAGGATTATGTGTTATTTTATGTTTTGGTTTCTGCGGGACTTACAATTTTATGGAATGTTAATCGCATGCACATGGCAGATTTCATACTTGACTCTCGTCACCAAATACGTGTTGTCCCTTTTGTAACATTTGGCCCGTCAATATTAGTCACCGTGCAAGTATGTCCCCGAGACTGATGGGGTTGCATTTCCATCAGTCAAGTACATTAACTGAAACACTGTCAAAAAACAAATTCCAATTACATAATAAAGTTTCTTAAATAAAACAAAATCGATTATTTACCCCGCTGGATCACAATAAATAACATGTAACCGCATATTGTACCAATATAAGCAGAGTTCCACACAACACATAGCCCCCGTTTAAAATCGAAAAGAAGAAAAAAGAATTAAAAAACGGACATTTAACTAAACGACTTTAGTTTAATTATATTTCATTAACGCGGTGATATTTTTCTATGAACGAAAACAAAATACTACTTATAAGAGTTTTAAGATTAATTTTTTAAACACGGTGTCTATTGTAAATTGTTTTCCTAAGAATACTGCTTACTAATTTCCCGGTTATTTCCGATTTAAAACTAGCGCTTAGTACATTGTGAACCTTTACGTACTAATTGAGGGCCAATTGTACAAATTGCCCTTTTTAGGGAGAATCGGTTTTCTGAATCGCCCGTTCCTACTTCATCATCCTACCAACTTTCAGTTCATTATCGAATGTATAGAGCGTGCTAGTGCAATTTTTATACACACGGAGTATCGCTATTTTCACAAGACACCTACAGAGCAGAATTTCGATTACATTTGAAGCAGTGCTTTCGGTTCTTTTTTTAAATAGTCTGAAAAATTCTGCAACTGCTTTTAAAATCCAACAATATTGTCGTTTACAGTACGATGGAGAATTCATATACACCTCAACATCTTACAACGAAGACGTGTGGATCAAATTCGAATTTTGGAAACCGAATATTACAGACTTCGAAAATTTAATGCTAAATACTGCACCTGCTCCGGATATCGATAGTAAAAAGAGAAAAATGTAGAAGTTTTACTCAAGTACCTAAGCGAAGAAGAAGTTTTTAAATTTAAAGAGAATTTGTTAAATTTATTCGATCAGTTATGCTTGGAAAAGAAAATTTTTTTGAGAATATTTCTTTTTGAAAGTTAATATTATTTGCAAAATTTATTATTTCTAGCATTTGATTAATTCAGCAAAAAACATGAAGAAACACCAAAAAGTTGTTTTCTGAAGAAAGTGTAACTTAACAACTAACATAGAACTGGAAAAAATAGCGGCAGAATGTCGGGAAAATGTTCTCCGGAAGGAGGGCAATTTTGGAGCATTCTTTAAACGTTCATAGCAACGCTTCCTGTGGAAATTTTTAAAAACTGTTTGAACGAAAATATAGTAAATTGGTGGGGCCACAATATATTAAAATTTCATAGATCTACCTATATTAGTCTACTAATGAGATAAAAGTGAAAAATGCGTTTTTCTCAAAACAAGATTTTTTCAGCTACCCCTTCGATTATTCCTAATGCTCTGCTAAAAGTATCAAACTCTTTTTTATTTTGATACTGCAGGTGTTTACTTTCACTAGCACTGCTGTAAATTACATATTCAGCTGTAATTACTGTTAATTGTGTAATTTATTACAATTGCACCATGTCATTCGTTTGTTGATTTGCGAACTGTTTATTATTTATATTCGTTTGCTTTCAATGGCAGACGTGGGACAGTTTTCTTTCGTGAACTTCTCACGTAGCGCTAATTTGTTGCGATAATTATGATATTTGCACTTTCTCGAGGGGAAACTGAATTGGTTTAGTTTCGTTAATCTGTCGGTCTCCAACATTTTCATGAGCTTACGTTCCGATGCAGACGAGATATTGCACGTGTCTATATGTTCTTCTACCGGCTGATAAGTTCCGCAAATGGAAACGTACAATGTGCGCATTTGAGGTTCAACTTCATCTTCGCAGCGCGTGAAATCTAAAATTGGTCAAACTGTTTAATTAAAACTGAAATACCGATTTTCGTTTTCCGCAAATAGAGTCCGAGCATTAATTAAAAATTCGTATCTATTTCTCTGGAAAACGTGTAGGCTTTCTTACTAAATTATAGTCCCTGTGTTGCTGGAATCTGGTTTCTAAGTGTTCGGTAATTTGGAAAACCGAATTTGTAAATGCCTTTACGTTCTTTTCCTTTTTGCGTAACTTTATACGCGTCAATGCGTAATTCAGTCTGCTACTGTACTTATTGCTCTCATTTTCATACTTTACTTCGTTAATTATCGGTTTAGCTTGTAATATTTTAGTAACGATTGTTTAACAGTGTACACTATTTATTACGGACAATAAAATTACGGCGATGCATTAGCGAGAATACATGAAATACAAAGCGAAACAAAATTACCACGCTTTATGTGAGAAAATGGTAAATATCGTAACTAATTCACGTTTATAGAAAATTACGAAAGTGACATAATGGCGCAAAATGGTAATTCTCGGATTTCAGACGATCGTGTTTCATCAAGAGATGTCTTAGAAATATATTGATATGCACTTGGCAGCTTATTTTCCCTCTAGGAGAGGTCGAATTGGTTTTCGTAGGTAAACTTGATTTTTAAGTTAGCTGGTCAAATTAATTCCCCCCATTCTATGTTGTTGAAGTTTTTTTTTTTATTATTATTATTATTATTATTATTATCGCTACTTGCGCTAATTGGGCGCATTCGCGGCTATCCTCAATTAATTTTATATTTATGTTCCATTGTACATATACTGAAATAAATTCTGATTCTGATTATTTCTTTAACTCCGCTGATCCTTGCAGCTTTTCAGCTAGGGTTTCTAATTGTAATTGCTATTATTTATTGTGTTTTCTTTTATTATTCATTACGTAGTCAACGAAATTAAACAAATTAAAAAAGACTTGTATGGATATATTTAAAACACTTTTCTCTCGTTTCTTTTCAAGCGATTCGTACATCTATGTTGCAAGCTGTCTTCAATATTAATGTATTATTGTTATCTGTTTTAAAAATAAAATCCGAACTGCAAATGGAAAATAAATACAGTAAAACCGCGATTACCCGTGTGTCTTTTAACCGGTTCGCGGATTAACCGTGCATGTCTTCAAACTCGCGTACTTCCAGCAAAAAAGGCATCCAAATTGTGATGGGGAGGAAACATGTTGATGATGAAAAATGAAGGAGTGGATAGATAATTATGAAATTGATCCTGGTTAGCGTATACTTTTACTGATGAAGACATTTAAAATGATATCAATGGGGATGCTGAATCGGGAAATGAAGGGGAAGTTGAAATAGCAGAACAGCGACTAAGCTGTAAAACTACGTTGCATTTTACGCAGACTGTGCTCACGTATTTCGAGCCGCAGACAGATCACAGATATTCTCCAATTAGAACATTTCCAGACGAGAAGATAAAACAGAAAGAGATTCCCGACAGACAGACAGAAGAAACTGACTGACTTTTTTCATCAAAATTAATATGACCTAGTCTAAGTTATTCTCTATTCCTTTTTAACGTTGAAAATTGCTCGTGAAACGAAATAGTGAAACGAAATCACGCAACGCAACGACTAATATTTTTCACCACATATATTTATATACATTTATATACATTTTTGTATATATTTATATATTCTTCTTCTTCTTCTTTCTCTCCTCAACCTAATGGTTGGTGGGTACTACCTATTCGTACATCTTTGTTGTACAGATATAGGTAGTGTACTAGGTAATTATTATATGCAGTACGAATGTGTACGCAACACGCAAGACTACATTCGGAACTGATAGTAATCGTTTGATTTACATCATTTTACAAAAGAGCAGTCCCCCCTCCTGTGTGTCTGCTGTGTACTGACCTAGCGCGCATATTATACGTGGTGGTTTGCCCATTGCCTTCCACGTGATTATTAGAGAATATTTTAATTTTAATTATTTTGTAATAAGTTCGTCGTCGCTCGGTATCGAACCCGTGACCTCCATATCGGAAGTCAAGCGATCTAGCAACTAGGCTGTCGCGACGACATATTTATATATATATGTATATATATATTTTTTATATATATTTATATATATATATATATAGGCGTTTCACGTTACCAGCACAGCCAAACCCAAATTTTTACAACACTTTTTCTGTACGTTACGTTCATTTAAATTTTGTTTGTACTCTACTTTGTGTCCTTATTTCTTCGTCTTGTCATTAATACAATATTTAAAATGAATAAAAATTTTGAATTTTATAAATCTTCTGTATGTACAGTATTTACTTAATTAAATTAGTCTAAATAATCCAGTTTCCTTCTCGCTAAAAGGGGTTTTATATCACTATTATACGTATTTATTATAAAGCAAAACAATTTTCTGATTAATTCCTAAATTTATCAGCGAAGAACCGGCCGATCACAGAGGTTCAACATTCGTTGCCCCGAATTACGATTAGGTGCCGTTTCTGCAGGTTTTTCGCCATGTAGGAGTGCTGGGTAACGAGCAATTTAGTTGTTTTCCAGTGTGTGCAAGTTCGTTCACCCCTACTAATGCTACTCCTTCATCGCTGCGATTACATTTCTTTTTACAATTATGTTTTCACTATCCTTTTCCTTCACCGAATTATTCCGTTTGCGATAGTGTGATACAACTCTCATAAATATTCTAATATACTCCAGTACTGGCCGATTAGTTGGTCGAGTGTCGGATTCACCGTGCTGCTAGAAAGCGGATGATTCGTAGTGGTTAACACGGTTCTAAATTAACTCGGGAGAGTAGTTAGCTTAAAACAGTATGTAATTCTTCAAAACTACGTAACTGTATAATTTTAATAAGTAAATATATACATTGTGCATAAGATCCGAGAGGGGAAAATGTTTGCTACAGCGATGTAACGGAAAATAAAAGGCAAAGCAACAAGAGGAAGGAGACGAATCAAAATGATAGAAATCGATGGATAAAATGAAATGAAATAATGCAGATGGCAAGGAACAGCGAAATGTAGAAATGGTGTGGGCAATCCCCCCAGATTGGAGCGGCTACTTGATGATAACGATAATTTTAATATCTAAAAAACGAAAGAAAATTAAAGAACATCAAGCAGTTACATCATTTTAAATACTTCAAGCATTAGAAAATAACCATTATACGTCGAAGTAAGGAATACGTTTTTTTTATATTAATGCGAGTGAATTATAATTATCTGTACCGGAGATTGAACAGCACTTGCAGGTCCATTACGTGCTCTAAATTAAAAATGAACAGTGAAGAAATTAAACAAGTAAATACAGTGTCACAAATTTAGATATATATATATTTTGATCGTCGGCTTACGTAACGTTTTCATGTTGCACAGAAACACAAAAAGTTAATCGCAAAAATGCTATCGCCGTTAATACGTAACAAATCTAGACTAAGCTTAAAATTAAAAAGATAAACACCTACTTGATGATCATAGCCCCGGCGCGGAAGTACGGTCTCGAACTTTACGGGAAATATAAGCAGGAGCAACCTTGCCCAGATTCAGACTTAACAGCCGATTATGCTCCGAAAAATCACGTTAGCGCCAAAGTATGCCTCAAATAGAATAATGATAATTGAATATTACTTTTGTTAAATCAATCCATACTCGACAGTTCTTTGAGCACTTAAATTTAAAAGTTAATAATCCGAGAAGACTAAAGAGAAGAAAGTGGTGCCGCGATGAATCTTGAAGAACATATCTCTACCGACATCGTTATATTTTCATAAGTGGTACTTGAGTGTAGCCATCGACAGGATTGACTCCTGCGGGCAATGTGTTTAATGGCATCTGTCTGATTCACAAGTTTTAAATAATTCGATTAAATACTTCTATGGCATATACTTAACCGTAATCGTTGCCATGGTGTTCTAATTTATCCTAAATTCTTAACAGGGTCCCTCTATATTAACAGAGTATTGATTGTATGGTTGTATGGTGCTCGTATCTTTCGTTGGAATATATGCTTACCGAACGCCTTTGGGTTATGCTATTGTTCTCATCATGATGCATGTACTTCGAATACCCTTAACTAAATTTCTGTGAGCAACGCTACATCGCACTTGCTATACCAAAATATTTGACATTTCTTCTCGACATTTATCCTTTTTTCCGTGCCAAAAATTTTAATGTGATTTTTTACCGAAGTTGCGTGGGCGAAATTTTTCGTATTGTGTACAAAGAAACAGTATAATATGGTGAACCGTAAATGGAACCATGCTACAATGGGGACAGAAAAGTGGTTCTGATTTTTGTAATATGCGGTTGAGCGTCAACCAGATGTGACCAATGCGAAGTCGGCCCATTACAAAATTTCTCTTTCCTAGAGCTCGCGCCTGATATCCACAAGCCAGTAATTTTTTCGGACTGTACGGAGGAGATTAGTTTTTGCTGCTTGAAAATCTACCAATTATCAAAGTTCAGCTGTACTTTTGAGATCTGTTATTACGTCTCACATTGGATCTGGCACGTTTGGATGAGACTGCATAGTTGCTGCTTCTTTTGCTGTTTTATCCGCGGATTCATATTTAAAGAAAATATACCGTACGTGCTAGCATTCCCAGAACATTGTGATTTGTAGCAAAAGATTCTGGGATAAAAGATTTAAGGTGTGAGCGGCAGCAGGATGAAGTAATGCAGAACTACTATTTATGAAGGATTTGATCGAGTTGAACGAGTGTCTGAGCGTATTAAACATTTGTTGTGATCTCTAGAGTTCACAATATATCCATGGTTAATTTTATCGCGTTACTGGATAATAATTTAGTTCAAAACTCTATGATCGCACGGTATATCACCAGAAAATAAGCTATAAAATGCTAGTTTTAAAATTACCCATGTAATACTATTTAGCATAATAATAAATAGCGTGACAACCGACCACCGTGTAGTGCTTCATTTTTAAATGGAAACGATGTTGACAATGTCCGGTGCGAATCCTGCTATGTAATAAGATGAATTATTTAATAAATGTGGTGATTTCTAAAATATATTTATCCCCTATGTAATAGAATTTCTTGGAGCAAAAGTGAAATTACTAGAACTTTTTTAATGCATCAATAACAGACTTTGCAATATTTAAAAACTAAATTTCGCGATGGACAAATTAACGTAATAGGTATTAAATACACGCGGCGTATTATCTACGAAATACTCAGCACTATCCTAATAGTGAATAAATCACAAAAATTTAATTTGACAACATTAAAAATAAATTAGCCAAATTATAAACGGTAGCATAAATTACACAAAAGGAATTATTCCGCAACGTGCATAGTTCATTTGTAATATTCGAAGATTCCACCGGTTGGGTGGGCGGTTCAAAGAATAACAGCCACCGAAATGATTCGAATCGTATAACGCAAGAAGTTATTTAATTATGGGCGATCGCGATTTTATTCTATCAAAAATTCATAGGGAGGCATAAATTAGCTTTTTTTTTCTTGAAAATAACGCAACTTACTAGCGTAAATCGTAGTGCATTAGGAAAAAGATAAACTGTCTTACGGCAAAACAGCATACTTTAACGTATGAAGTTAGAAAATCAATTCGTTTTTTAGTATTCGGTTTTTTTTTGTTTTTTTTTTTTTGCATACCGACTCATAGGTCATCAACGCGAGTGATCATTAGTTATTTTAAGTGTCCTAGATAACGGCGCATCCCAACAGATGAAGCCGCTAGTCATAGATTAGTTTTCCATTTTTTTTTTTTTTTTTTTGAGCGTTTTGGTATTATCTTTAATATTAATAATGAGCGGTAAGCGCATC